>JANSVA010000217.1:41161083-41175688 GCA_025504915.1 Erythroxylum reticulatum | reverse complement strand
CTTTCAAATATAAATAGAGATAATATCTTATTATTGTATGAAGTTTTAGTTTTTTTATTAATTTCAAAGTTAATTTAAATATTGCTTGGAATGACAGTTAAGTTAACTTAATTTGAAGTTAATAAGTTCAATAAATTTGACAAGTTTTACGTTGGGCTTGAATTCAGGTTGTCCGAACCCGTCTAAGTTTTATAAAAATGACAGTTATTTTCTATTTTAATTTTTCAAAAATTAGAAAGAGGCCTTTAGGTCATACTTGGCCCAGGCAACCCAATCTAAGCCATCCCGTTGTCAAGCTCATATTCTTCATTGGCATTAGAACCCAAAGAAACAACAAGAACAAATTAGTGCTAATTGAAATATCCACTCCTCTACAAATATTTATGGTTTATTACAACAAATAAAACTTTCCCCGTTAGTTTCACTTCTATTTTTTATTGTATTTTATTTTTAATTTTTATATTTAAAACAAAATTTTATTTAGATGATGTTTATAATAAAAAACTAAAAACAAAAACAAAGTTGTAAAGAAAAACTAAAAACAAATAAAGTTTGATTATATCATGTTTTTATTTTTTAATTATACTAAGACGTTCATATTAAATTTAATCCAATTATTTTTAATATATCAAATTGTATTATAAATTAATTAATTCTCATTATAGTTAAAAATAAAATGTATGAATATTTATATATAAATTTACACATCAATTGTATATAATAAAATTACATTAAATTATTTTAATCAATAAAAGATGTTTATCATACTATGATAATTCAAAGCATAATAGTAGCATTATTTACAAAAAGAAACATAAATCAATTAGAACCAATATAATCATTACACATTTGTTTAACAACTTCATCCCGCTTCTGAGATATACTTAGAACCTTTGCTGAGTTTACATTTTACTCTACTTGATTGGTCGGTCAATGTACATATTGGTTGACTAATATTTCTCTTAGTTGACTAGTACCTTAACGACTAGTAAATATAGTGCATTTAATGCATACAAGTCGACCAATGCTTTGTAAGTAATCAATGTAACGGCTAGTTCTTAGACTCTAACAGTTAGGAACACAAAACACTATAAATTGTTGTCACATTGATTTTAGCGTTAAGAACATTTAGATGTAATTTACACACATTTCTAAGTACTTTTAAATCATTTGAGCATAATTATCTCAAAAATTATATGAGTGAGTCTCTTTAGAGTTATTAAGTAAAAAAGTAAAATATTTTGAATTGTAATATTTAGTTGGAGTAGTATATTATTGTACTTGGAGATGATCCAAGTGAAATTGAAGTTCCTCTTCACTTTGAAAGAAGATTGTAAAAGATTCCGTGTTGCTGAAAAATATTATGCAAAGGTTGAGTTTTGCTTAAAAAGAAGAATTATAGTATGATTTTAAGAAAAGTTATTTGTTAAACCATTATTACTCGGTTTACATTCTCTTTTTCTATCCTCTTAAATTATTATTTAATTATTTGCTTAATTTATATTAAATAATTTCTTCATCTATATTTGTATCAATTGTTATAAATTGAATACATAGATTAGATTTTTTTAACTTATTAAGTACTCAACTATACTCTTTTGTTTAAATGTTGAACCAATTTAATCATTAGGGACATCCTTTAATTTTATATGATTAGCGTGTGCACACAATGGACATGTCTAAATAAGAAGTAAGGTAGACATTATGGTTCACATGACGTTGAGCTTACCATAATTTTATAAATATATTATTTTTAATTATGGTAATTTTTTAATTTCAAAGTTAATTTACATGCTTCTAGCGGCGATATTTAAGCTCGAGCTCAATTTGACCTAACCTAATTTGAAGTCAACAAATTTGATAAATTTGACCTGTTTTGAGTTGGGCTTGAAATCAGGTTGTCTAAACCTACCTAACCTAAAACTTGAAAGTTCTAAAAAAATGATGTTATTTTTTTAATTTTTAAAAATTAGAATGAAGACTTTGACCACGTCATTTTTATTTTAATTTTTTAAAATTAGAACGAGAGCTTTGGTTCATGCGTTAGCCTACTCTTAAAAATTAGAATGAGGGCTTTAAGTTGTGCTTGGGCCTAGACATTCTCTTCTTCGTTGCGAGAGACCTTCACAGCCGCTTCTAGGCTGTTAACATTCCTCGCCTCCCTTCCACGGATGGTGCCCCATAAACAGTGCCAAATCCTCCATAGCCAAGAAAGCAGTTTGTGGCAAAACAATTTGTATAATCACTCAATTCCGAAGGAGGGAAAGGGATTATTGTTGAAGAACCTGCAAAACAAGAATTGAACTGTTTTAGCACATGATAAAACCATTTAATTTTTCTAAGCGTCTATTATAGGCAGATTGGGTTTACGATTAAGCTACTCGTACATAATCAAATTTCTGCATTGTTGCCAATTCATTGCAAGGAAAACGTCTTGAATTCAATTTAAGAAATCAATTAAAATGTTCCTCTTCATCTTAATAATTAATCAAACTCTCCAGGCCTCTACAGGAGTTATCATATGGTTAGGCACATGAAATGATAAAGTTTAGAAATTTTGTTGCAACTCTCACTTCCTTTGAAAACTTGATGCCAGAAGTAGCATGCAAATAAGTTATGTGGAGCTTAAGAGGCATAATGCAGAAATCTACTAAAATAGGTAAAGAAATTAAAGAGACTACTCTAATAAGGTAGTTTCAAGTTAAGCTAGTCGTGTGATGATGATGCAAGTTGTAATAAAAGAAAATTTTCAATCTTAATGATACCCTTGTATTGTTTGTAGTTTCGATAACTCCTAACGGTGTCGATCATTGACGATGGTGTTAGCAGTAGTGAAGGAGAAAGAAGCCGATGAGCTAGATAACCAGACGATAAGGGAAATCTGTTGGATTATTAATGTCTCATGTAATATATGTTTATAAAGCTTAATACCAACATGATGGGTGTGGTAGTTAAGAGGTGGTTTTCTCAAAAACCACTTATAAACGTTGCCTTTTTTTGTCCTATTCTTGCCTATTAAGTTGCTTCTGCCGATAACCATCAAATAAGGAGAAAAAACATCTGTGCTCATCGCTAGAATGTTGTAGCGTCGAGGAATTCACTGGGTATATGTCATCATGCCTAGGTGATGATCCAGATGCTACTAACTGTCACATTAGCCGTGTGTGCGGCTGGTATCGCTGGTTGTTTTCAATAAATGAATGAATGTGAACAGTGCATGCATAGTGTTAATAGTATTAAACAATAAAAGATGTATGAAAGTGAACAGTGCGTACATAGTATTAAACAATAAAAAATGCATGAACTTGAACAGTGCATGCATATTGTTAATAGTATTAAAAAAATAAAAGATGCATGAACGTGAACAGTGCATGCATAATGTTAATAGTATTAAACAATAAAAAAATGCATGAATGCGAATAGTTCATGCATAGTGTTAATAGTATTAAACTATAAAAGAAGAATGAATGTGAATAGTGTAATTATGCATGCATGAACAGTTCGTGAAAAGTGTTAATAGTATTAAACCATAACAGAAGAATGAACGTGAACAATGTAATTATGCATGCATGAACAATTTGTAAAAAGTGTTAATAGTATTAAACCATAAAAGAAGAATGAATGTGAACAATGTAATTATGCATGCATGAACAATTTGTGAAAATTGTTAATAGTATTAAACCATAAAAGAAGCATGAACGGGAACAGTGTAATTATGTATGCATGAATAGTTATGTTAGTGTACGTGAATTATAGAATTAATTATAATTATCACCAGTAAAATAAATGCATGTTAACGTGAATAGTATTAAAAATGAGGATGACGGATATCCATGTTAACTTGTTTAAGGATTTTGACAGCATCACTATTACCAAGAATAATAATAATAATTATGTACAGTGTTTTGTATGAATGTACATTAATAATAATGATTGGCAGTATGTTTATGACTTGATAATTAAATAGTTAATATTTTACACATTTATCAAATTTGGAACAATATTATTTTAGATTTGTGAATCACCAAAGTGATCAAATCTTTAGGATAATTAGTTCTAAATTGACTATAGTTTTTCAATCACTCACTTATAAAATTGATGCTATAAATGATGTTTATCTATGAGTAGATTGAAATTCATTATTATAAGAAATTTATGAATTACCAAAGCTTAATTTGTTGTTCTTATAATTAATGAATATGATCATTTTGTAATGTAAATGCACTATTAGCTTTACTTATTTATCCAAAGATAATAAATATTTCTAAGTAGTGTATGCATCATTCCCTAATAATGTTAAATATTATTGGCATCATTATGATTATTTTATGCATTGATGTATCACCCAAAGGAGAACATTAATATACATTAATTGTTAACATGATCTTTCATCTGAATCTATATAATATGTTAGTTTATGACTCAAAGCATTAATGTTAGGAGTTTATTTATTGCAGTTTCTGTCCTTATGTCTTTACATTCACAAGTTTCGCCTGTGCCAATATTTAATGGGCTAAATTTTTTTGACTGGAGTGAATAAGTCCAATTTCACCTTAGTGTATTGGATTTCGATTTGGCACTTTGAGTTGAGAAGCCTGATACTATTACTGATACTAGCAATAATGAAGAAAAGGCTCATTATAAAGCTTGGAAAAAATCAAATAAATTGAGCTTGATGTTTATGTGAATGAGTATAGCAAACAAGATCAAGTCAGCTCTTCCCAAAACTAACAGTGCTAAAGAATTTATGAGTTTTGTGGAAGAGCGCTCCCAAATAGTTGATAAGTCTCTTATTGGGACATTAATGGGTACTTTGAACACTATGAAATTTGATGGTTCTTATACTATGCATGAACACGTCAATGAAATGACAAATATTGCACGAAGACTTAAGTCTCTGGGAATGGAAGTGGATGAAAATTTTCTTGTACAATTCATTTTGAACTCTTTACCGCCTGAGTATGGTCGATTCCAAATGAGTTATAATACTATGAAAGACAAATGGAATGTGCATGAATTGCACAGTATGTTGGCTCAGGAGGAAACAAGACTTAAGAATCAAGGAAATCATTCCATCCACTTTGTGAAATATCAAGGAGCTAGTAAGAAAGTAAATAAGAAACATGGAAAGGGGAAAGGACCACTGAAGACCAATGAGTCCTCCGTTAAGATACAGAAGAAGATAAACAATAACAAATGTCATTTCTGTTGAAAACCTGGACACTTCAAGGAGAACTGTCCACGACGTAAGGCTTGGTTCAAAAAGAAATGCAAGCTTAAGGCTTATGCATGTTTTGAATCAAATTTAACTGAAGTTCCACGTAATACTTGGTGGATTGATTCTGGATGTACAATTCATGTTTCTTATACTATATAGGGATTCCTTATGATCCAAACCACAAACTCAAATGAGAAGTTTGTCTTTATAGGGAATAGAGTAAAGGTTCCAGTGGAAGTAATTAGGACTTACCGTTTAATCCTAAATACTGGACATCATTTAGATTTATTTGAAACTCTTTATGTAGCTAGTATTTCCAGAAATTTGATTTCTTTATCTAAACTTGATGTTACTGGATACTCTTTTAAGTTTCGTAATGGATTTTTCAGTTTGTTTAAGCATACTAGTATGTTTGGATATAGTATACTATGTAATGTTTTATATAAATTGAATCTTGATAATTTATATGCTAAAACTCTTATATAGTTTAGTGAATGACTATTTTGCTTGCTTTTGGCATAAGTGTTTGGGTCATATTTCCAAGGAAAGAATAGAATTCTTCTAGATTTGGATTTTACTGATCTCAATATTTATGTGGGTTATATTAATAAAAAGCAAACAAAACACACAAAGAAAGGTTCCACGAGAAGCACTTAGCTTCTTGAAATTGTACACACTGATATATGTAGACCTTTTGTCGTTAATTCTTTCAATAAAGAAAAATACTTTATCACCTTTATTGATGATTATTCACGTTACAGATATGTCTATTTACTGCATGAGAAATGTCAAGCATTGAATGCCTTAGAAATTTATATAACTGAAGTTGAAAGGCAACTGGACAGAAAAGTGAAAATCATTAGGTTTGATAGAGGTAGTGAGTATTATGGAAGATATGATGAAACTGGACAACACCCTAGTCCATTTTCTAAATTCCTAGAAAAGCATGGCATATGTGCTCAATACACAATGCCAAGTACACCACAACAAAATAGTGTATCAGAAAGGCATAATCAAACCTTAATGGACATGATTAGAAGTATGTTAAATAATGCATATTTACACTTATCATTATAGATGTATGCCATAAAAACTGCCATGTATTTGTTAAATGGGGTTTCATGTAAGGCAGTTCCAAAGACATCTTTTGAACTGTGGACTGATAAGAAACCTAGTTTAAGGCACCTGCATATCTGGGGTTGCTAGGCAGAAATAAGGATTTATAATCCACAAGAAAAGAAATTGGAGTCAAGAACAATCAATGGATATTTCATTAGTTATCTAGAAAATTTTAAAGGGTATAGATTTTATTATCCTAACCATAGTACAAGAATTGTTGAAACTAGAAATGCTAGGTTTATTGAGAATGGTGAAATTAGTGGGAGTGACGTTTGATGAAATGTGGAAATTAAAGAAGTTACAATATAAGTCCCTTTAACTTGTGTTCCCACTACTCAAATTGTTGCACCACATAACAATCATGAAAAGCAACAAATACATGCTCCTGACATTTAACATTAACCTATAATAAAAGAACCACAGGAAATAAAATTAAGAAGATGCCAAAGAGAAAGTAGATCTGCTATTCCGAATGATTATGTGGTCTATCTACAAGAGTTGGAAGATGACTTAGGAATTAATGATGATCCAATTTCATTTTCGCAAGCTATTAATAGTGCTAATGCTAATAAATGGTTAGATGCAATGACAGATGAGCTTAAATCCATGGAACATGATGGTGTTTGGGACCTTGTAGAATTGCCTGAAAGATGCAAGAGAGCTAGGTGTAAATGGGTTTTTAAGACGAAGCGTGACTCTTATGGAAACCTTGAATGTTATAAGGCTAGACTTGTTGCTAAGGGATTTACTCAAAAAGATGGCATTGACTATAAGGAAACATTCTCACCAGTTTCCAAGAAAGATTCTCTAAGAATTATCATGGCACTAGTGACTCACTATGATTTAGAGCTACATGAAATAGATGCGAAAATTGCTTTCCTAAATGGGAATTTAGAGGAAAATTTATATATGGATCAACCAATGGTTTTTTAGTTGAAGGGAAAGAACACATAGTGTGTAAACTGAAAAAACAATATACAGGCTCAAGCAAGCTTCCCGCCAATGGTATCTTAAGTTTAATGATACTATTGTTTCCTTTGGTTTTAAAGAAAACACTATTTATCGGTGTATATATTTGAAGGTCAGTGGGAGTCAGTTTATTTTTTTGATTATATATGTTGATAACATCTTGCTCGTAACTAATAGTTTTGGTCTATTAAGTGAGACTAAGAAATTTCTCTCTATCGAAATAGAGATATTTTAGGATAGATCACAAGGACTATTAAGTTTATCTCATAAAGCATATATTAACAAAGTTTTAGAGAGATTCAGAATGGATGAATATTCAGCGTCTCCAGTTCCAATTTAGAAAGGAGACAAGTTTAATCTCATGTAATGTCCAAAGAATGATATAGAATGGAAACAGATGAAAGGAATTCCTTATGCTTCTATTGTTGGGAGTTTGATGTATGCTCAAACGTGTACAAGGCCAAACATTAGCTTTATAGTTAGTATGCTTGGTAGATACCAAAGTAACCCAGGATTGAGCATTAGAAAGCTACAAAGAAAGTCTTAAGATATTTGCAAGAGACAAAAGATCACATGCTTACTTATAGGAGGCCCAATCATCTTGAAGTAATTGGATATTCATATTTAGATTTTGCTGGTTGTGTGGATACTAGAAAATCTACATTTGGCTATATATATCTTTTAGCTGGAGGACCAATATCATAGAAGAGTGTGAAGCAGTCAATAATTGCTGCATCTACCATGGAAGCTAAATTTGTGGCATGTATTGAGGCCATAGTTCAAGCTAAGTGGTTGCGAAACTTTATTTTAGGACTTGGAATAGTCGACAGTATTTCCAGGCCACTGAAAATTTATTATGATAATTCTGCAACAATTTTCTTTTCCAAAAACAACAAGTATTCCAAAGGTGCTAAATATACGAAATTGAAATACTTTTCTATTAAAGAAGAGATTCAAAAATGTAGAGTGTCAATTGAGCACATTAGAACTAATCTTATGATTGCTGACCCTTTAGCTAAGCGATTACTACCCAAAATATTTATAGGACATATTGACAGTATAGGTGTTATTGCTGAGTAGACATTAATGCATATTATGATGACGTTTATGTTTTAATGTAATTGACATATTGAGCTTATTATTGAATTTGTTTATAATTTACCTTTTTTTCCAAATATGTATCTTGAATTGAATGGAATGATGATAACATTTTTTTCTTAAATAAACATTATTTTTTGATCAACTATGTTTTTCCCATTTATTGATCATTTTTTGGAGAAGACTAACTTTGTAGTACATGGAAGGGAACATGTTGTTTAAATCACATACAACTGTCATGACTCAAGTTAGTTCTAATTCTTGATTATGATGAATGATGTATTCAATGTGCATTAAATGTAAATGACTTATGAAGATGGCAATGCTACATGAGACAAGTGGAAGAATGTTATATTACTAATGTCTCATGTAATAAATACTTATAAAGCTTAATTCTGACATGATAGTTGTGGTAGTCTCAAAAACCACTTATAAACGTCACCTTTTTTGGCCCTATTCTTGCCTATTAAATTGCTTCTACTGATAACCATCAAATAAGAAGAGAATGAGTAAATGATAAAGAGGGCAGAAAAAATAGAAACACAGAAGAGAATTAACATCAATCGATTTTATCGATCAAGATACTACTACTTTATATGTGAGAATTACATATGTTTAAGATCCTGCATAATCGTACAATGAAGTGATAGTGTATAAAATCTAGTTGTTAAAACCAAAATAACTACAAAAAGTGGCAGTGATGATTGACCTGTCGGAGCAGGTTCTAGAATTCACAAGTTCCACCAAAGTGGTGGTGGTGGAGGTTTCTTACTGTCCACTGGCCCAACCGGATGTCCAACTTGCAACGATCAAAATGAGAAACACTACATTTCTGAAATTAAATACAGAATGAGTTAAACCAATATAAATAGAGTTGGGAAGATCTCCCAAGTTTTGGAATTGTATAGCGGCGACTATACTTAATGAAAGAGTTTAGACTTTATGGTACCTACCTACTATATATGGTACCACCATATGTCATAAAATGAGATGCTTTTTGTAATAAAGATAAACCAATTAGGTGTTTATTTAATGTGGCAGAAGTGATAAGAAGCCAATTTAATTTAATCGCTCATGAGTTTGTCACCCTATAAACTGTGTGGCATATGAGAGGATGTATCATAGAGGAAGTTAGTGTGTCAATTTCAGAATGATTTGGTGTGAGGTTGGTAGTAGTTGTCAAAAAGGTCTACTTTAGACTTGAACTTCTACCGTAAGTTGCGCCCACCTTCGTGCAGCAATCCTGTTAGGTCGACTTAAGCAAGATTTATCCTTCTCACGTGAATGTCACCAAACAATTCTATTAGGCCTCGAACACCTCAAGTGCACACAAGTGTTTAAAGTGTTTCTCTCACACACAAAATAGCACAAGTGTTTTATAGAGTAAAGAAAGCAGCAAGAGGTATATAATAGCTGAAGCTAGGCTTTCATTAGCTCTTAAAAAAAGATATAAGTACCTCTTTCTCAAAGCACTCACAAAGGACTCGAAGACCTTATAAGGAACTCCCTACTCGAAGTCCTTATAATGAGAACTCCCCCAAAAGCTCTCGACTCCCAAAGCTTTCTCCTCTAAGTGGTTTCTCTCAATGAGTGAATAACTCAATGATTGAATTCCCTTTGCTCTCAACTCTAATGAGCTATTTATAGGCTCCTCTAAAAGACTAAGTTAGAATCCTAATAGGACTCTACTAACAAAGATCACAATCTTATCCTATCTAGGATTAAGTTACATCACATTAACAAGATAAAATATTATCTTATCTAGGAATGATTATCCTTATCCACGAAGATCTCCTCTATCTTTAGATGATCCTTCCACATGATCTTTATCTCTTAAAGCTAATGTTCATCCATTGTGATCTTATCCACCGTGTCATCATATGCCACATCATCCATAGTTGCCACGTCACTGTTAATGTGTTTTCACTACAGCCTATTCACACATAAGTCCATCAATGCACGTCCATGGACAAGTCCATTTTCTATGATCAAGCTCACTCATGATGCAGTCTCATCGCTTTATGACCAAGTATAAGTCACAATCCGAGTTAGTATAAAACCTTGCACACTTTACATACCTTCGACCTATTTCGATGAAGTTAAGTGTTTAAGCACCTCGTCACGCTCATATGCCTTCACGCATCCTTGCGGGGTCTCACATACCTTTGTGCATTCTCGCACACCCTTGGGTCTTATATAATTTAGTTTACCAATTTCGCGCGACCTTACATCTGAATCTCATGTCTCATCGAAGATTTCCATTAATGTGTGCCTACACTACGTATTGAATCTCACCTACTCTCGAGATCTTCACCGATACTTCACGCATCTCTCGCCTACTTCTCAAGTTCCTCAGGTTTTTCTCGCCAACTGGTAAGACTTTGCCTTGTTCTCTCGTCAACATGCCTTCCTCGTACCGACTTGCATACCAAACATTGGACAAGGCTCGTCAACACTTGCACGAATCTAACAAACCACCCCCATTAGAAGAATTCGGCGCCCTTGTTGAAATAACTATGGGCACTCCCTTAGGAGTGATTCCCTCAAAGACTCATTTGCCAACTGTCGAAGACTGGAGCAAGCCTTCTCTTCCATTGGCACCTTTCCCATGTGCCACCTCCTCTTTCCGTCGAGTTTGTTTTTGTATGGGTGCATAACATTCAAATAGGTGACGTTATTAATGACTCATTCTCCTAAGTCATCTTTATTGCTCCTTCCTTTGTCCTTCACGACTATGGAGTTCATCTGCTCCTCGTCTTTCTTCATCTTCAAGCATTCTCAAGCATAATAGCCCCTGACAGATGAAGTATGCAACCTTCCCCTTCGACTGCTTCTTCTTATATTGAGAAGATTCTCCCACCTTCTCTTTGCCTTTCTCCTTACCATCCAGAGTTTCACCAATTTTCTTACCCTCTCTGTTGGTCGAGTTGGTGTTGGCAATTGGAAATCCACCAAGGCATTTGCCGTCACTATTGTGAGGGAGGTTCTTTACGTTCTGCCTCTGAAACTCCATTTGTGCCTAACCTTGCGAGCCATTAATGAAGTTGAACAACTTGCCTTCCTATGACATATTTCGCACATCCAACATCATCGATGTGAACTTCCTTAAATACTCTCTCACCGAGCTATCTTGCTTTAACCCCTTCAAAGCTTCCCTTACGAGCCATGAAGTGTTATTGGGTAGGAACTGATCTATTAGCTCCTTCTTCATCTTCTCTTAAATGTTGATGGGAGGTCTACCTGCACTACTATCGTTGGAGGTTTTCTCTCTCCACCACAGTTTAGCATCACCCACTAGGTACATTATTGTGATTGACACCTTCTCTGAGTTCGCCACCATTCCTGCTGAAAAGTACTGCTCCATGTCCCATAAATTTTTTTTGAGCTCCTTGGCACTCCGCTTGCCATCGAAAACTTGTGGCTCTTGCACCTTCACCATAGTGCTTTCTACTTGGACACCCATCTCGTGCTTTTCCATTGCACGCTTGAGCACCAACAGATTATAACCCATCTCCTCACGAGCCTTAATCTGTTCCTCGATCGCTCTCATAGTTGCTCAAAGCTCACTCTCCAAGGCTGAAATACGTCCCAACAGAGGAACTACTCCCTCATTCGTCGGAGCTAGAGACTTAAGAATTGCCTCTATTTTGGTAACCCTTTCTGTCATATTACTTCTACCAGCCATCGCTCTAGATTGGCTTTAATAACAACTGTTACAAAGGTCTGCTTTGGACTTGAACTTCTACAGCAAGTCGTGCCCACCTTTGTGCAACAATCCCTCTTAGGTCTGCTTAAGCAAGATTCAGCCTTCTCACGTGAATGTCGCTGAACAATTCCGTTAGCTCTCGAACAACTCACACACACACAAGTGTTTAAAGTATTTCTCTCACACACAAAATATCACAAGTGTATAACAGAGTAAAGAAAGCAACAAGAGATATATAATAGACGAAGCTACCCTTTCATTAACTCTCAATAAAATGTTAACAAAAGATATAAGTACGTCCTTCTCAAAGAACTCATAAGGAACCCCTTACTCGAAGACCTTGCAAAGAACTCCCTACTCGAAGCCCTTACAACAAGAACTCCCCCAAAAGCTCTTAACTCTCAAAGCTCTCTCCTCTGAGTGATTTTTCTTAATGAGTGAATGACTCAATGATTGAATTCCCTTTGCTCTCAACTCTAAGGAGATATTTATAGGCTCCTCTAGTTGACTAAAGAACTCTACTAGCTAAGATCACAATCTTATCCTATCTAGGATTAAGTTACATCATATTAACAAGATAAAAGATTATCCTATCTAGGAATGATTATCCTTATCCACGAAGATCTCCTCTATCTTCAGATGATCCTTCTACGTGATCTTTATCTCTTAAAGCTGATGGTCATCCACTATGATCTTATCCGCCATATCATCATGTGCTACATCATCCACAGTTGTCACATCACTGATGATGTGTTTTTACCAAGACCTATCCGTACATAAGTCCATCAATAAACGTCCATGGACAAGTCCATCTTCCATGATCAAGCTCACTCATGGTGCAGTCTCATCGCTCTATGACTAAGTACAAGTCACGATATGAGTTAGTATAAAACCTCAAACATTTTACATACCTTTGACCTACCTTCAAGAAGTTAAGTACTTAAGCACCTCATCGCGCTTGCAAGCCTTCGCGCATCCTCACGGGTTCTCACATACCTTTGCGTATTCTCACACACCCTCAGAACTCATATGACTTAGTTCACCAAATTCGCATGGCCTCTCATACGAATCTCATGGCTCATCGAAGAATTTTGTCAATGTGCACATACGCGTGCCCACTTATATCAAATCTCGCCTATTCTCAAGATCTTCACTGCTATTTCCCGCATCCTTCACCTACTTCGCAAGTTCCTCAGGTTTTGCTCGCCAACTGTCAAGACTTGGCCTTATTCTCTCATCAACACGCCTTCATTGTGCCGACTTACATGCCAAGCATTGACCAAGGCTCACTAACGCTCGCATGATCCCGCAGTTTGGACTTAGGAGTCTAACAGTAGTCCTGATGGTTAGAAATGGATATAAAGGAGTCTGATTATGTTGATTGTCATAAATGATAGAAGAGTAATTGCTCTTTTGTTCTTAGTAATGACTTTTATTGTCCAAGCCTACTTGCTGGCCATTTCGTTTGGTGATATAAATAAGGGAAAAATACTTTGCGGCTACATACGCTGTAACATCTTGTCATCTGAATTAGGGTTAAAATGGTGTTTATTAGAGATTCATAAGAAATTAGGAAGCATAATTCATGCTCATGCATCATCGTATATTCACACATATGTGAATATTTATTTTGATACACACAAAAAATTGTACATGCATTCATTGACATTTTCGGGTATAATTGATTTATAAACGCAATTAAAAATGCGAATTGTGGATTACTTGTGTTAAAATTTTATTTAGATAGTATTATTATTATTTCAGAATTTTTGGTAAATTTTACAAATTTTTTAAAAATTTGAGATATTTTGGACCAATTATATAATGACATGTGGCAATAATATATATGTGACAAATGGATAAATTGTTTTGTAACAAATGGCAGCATTATATAGTGATATGTGTTAAACATGCAACAACCACGTAGAGGAGGACCTTGGTTCCTCCGTTGTTGTTCCTTCTTACTGAAGGTTTTGTTAGACAAAAATAATTTAAAAACATTGGTTATTGATTCTGAAACTATAGTAAGGCTGTCAGTTTGTTGATAGAGAGTTGATTGCTATTTATCCTATACACGTGATCTACCAACACAGCCAAAAGCTTGTTAAATCAAGTAAGTGAAGTTTTAAGGTTTTAGGTTATATGGATGTGGTGATGTTTTATTGTTTAGCGGTGAATAAATGCATAAATTGTCTAAGGAGTAATTAAGTGAGTGATGAGTTATATGATTAGTGGATGAATTTTGCTAATGAATAAGATGGGTTCTCTATGGGAATGGTCTTTGACGATGATGATGATGCAGAAAATCATGAAAATTGATGTATTAAATATGCTATGTTTTGGACTGATAAAATACACAGAAGGTTTACCATGTACTGTATATATGTGAATCTGTTGCATGTTGGTAGAAATGGATTCAAATGAAGATGTAGGTGAAGTCATAGTATAGAGTTAATAAAATGATAAACTTATGATGAAATGAGAATGTTGTTGGA
>JANSVA010000217.1:40986938-40997987 GCA_025504915.1 Erythroxylum reticulatum | reverse complement strand
ACTATGATTTACTATATCAGTATTAATATGACCGTTGCTCTAAATGATGGACTCGAGATATTTAAAACTCGAGCTACATGGTATGATGTCATTACCAATTGCTACCGCCACCTTCTGTACCAACTGGCTTCCCAAAAAGTTGTATTCTAAGTATTCCATCTTAGACCTGCTCATCTTGAAACCTTTCGATTCTAACGTAGCTCTCCAACATTCTAGCTTAGCATTTACTCCCTCCTTGGTCTCATCCACTAGTACAATATCGTCAGCAAATAACATACACCACGGCACCTCTCCTTAAATATGTTTGGTAAGTTCATCTAGCACTAATGTGAACAAAAAAGGACTTAAAGCAGATCCTTAATATAGTCCAACAATGATAGAAAACGCTTCCATGTAGCCTCCTATCGTCCTTACACTAGTCAATGCTCCTTCATACATATCTCTAATCACATTTATATAAGTCATAGGAATGCTCTTAGCCTCTAAACATCTCCATAAGAGTTCCCTAGGAACCCTATCATACTCCTTCTCCAAATTGATAAAAACTATATGCAAATTCTAATTTCGTTCCCTGCAGCATTCCATAAGTCTACGTACTAAGTGTATTGCTTCTGTCATAAACCTACCAGGCATAAATCGAAATTGGTTGGCCGATACAGAAGCAGCTCTCTGGATCCTTTTTTCAATTACCTTCTCCCACAACTTCATGATGTGGCTTAATAGTTTGCTGCCTCTGTAGTTATGACATTGTTGGATGTCCCTTTTGGCCTTGTATAAGGGGATCAACCTACTCAACCATCATTCATCTAGCATTTTGGCTGACTCTAGGATCACATTTAAAAGTTTAACTAACCACTCAATATCGACAACTCCTAACTGCTTCCATACCTTTATAGGGATCTTGTTTGGCCCCACGGCCCTCCCGCTCCCCATCTCCCTCAAAACCTTTGTAAGTTCACCCCTTATGACCCTTTCCCATGAGTACAAGAATATGCCCCGACACAGAGGGTTTACCTATGTCCATGTTGCCCACTATCTCTATGTTATACAAGCCATAAAAGTATCTCTGCCATCTCCTCTTAATGGCTTAGGCCTCTGTGAGTACCTGTCCTGCTTCATCCTGTATACAACAAACTTGGTTGAAATTATACATACTACGTGATTTATTACGTGCTAGCTTGAAAATCTTTTAAGCTTCCGTCAATGTATCCAAGTCCCTGTACATAGTCTTATATGCTTCTCCCTTAGCCACAGAGATAGTTTTCTTTGCCTTCTGTTTTTCCAGTTTATACCTCACTCTATTAATTTCCTGCTTTGCCTCTGTTGTACTTGCTAAAAGATCTTTAAAAGCTCTCTTTTTTGCCTTAATTGACCCGTAGACCTCACCCGACCACCACTAAGATTCCATCTACCCTCCACCTACCTTTTGGATACTCCTTTGGATACCCCTAGGTATTTTTGGCAGTTGCCCGCACTACAGGGGCTACACCTTCCCACATCCGATTAGCATCCCCCCTATAGACCCTGCTGAATTAGACCAAACTTGAGTCCTAAATTGCTCCACCTTGTCCCTTTTTAGCCTCCACCACATAATTTTACAACGATGCGTGTTAACAAACTATGACCTCCATCCTTTGATTCCTAGATCTAAAACTAGTAATTTATGTTAAGTCGATATGCAGCCGGGCGGAAGAACTTTGCAATCCTTGCACCATGATCTAGCACTTTTCCTGAAAAGGAAATAATCAATTTGCATCTTGGACGTGATACTCTGAAAAGTCACCAAGTGCGCCTCGTTTTTCTTAAATAGGGAATTAGCTATTACTAACCCATATACAATGGCCATATCTAATAAAGCCATCCCATTTTCATTTCTAGTGCCGTATCCAAAGCCCGTATGCACTACTGCATATCCGTCTGAACCAACCTCTATATGCCCATTAAAATCACCTCCTAGGATGATCTGCTCCATATCAGAGAATTGTAGCAGCACCCCATTTAGCACCTCCCAGAACAAACACTTATGTTGTATGTCTGAACCCGCTTGAGGTGCATTCACATAGACTACATTGAGAACCACAATGGTAAAAACCATTTTTGCCACCATAATCTTATCATTCACCCTAGTAATCCCTACCACTCGATCTATAATTTCCTTGACGACTAAGATATATACCCCATTTTGCTTTCGCGTACTTCCTGCGTACCATAGTTTGAAACCCCCTATATTTTTTGCTTTAGCCCCTACCCACTTAGTCTCCTGAATGTGGGCTATTTATATCCTATACTTGAACAAAATCTCCACTAATTTCAAGGACTTCCCCGTTGGGGTCCCAATGTTCCAAGAGCCTATCCTTATTTCATCCTCTCCTGTTTTATCTCTACATGCTGCGCGCACTGATCCGCCTGCACTAGTTCTAACCACCCGACCTAAAAGCATCCCTTCTACTTCGTGTCTTTCACTCTATTAGTAGGTACTATCCTAAAAAGACTTGAAACAGCTGATAATAATCGTAATAGCAAACAATAATTAGCAATACTAAAAATTAATTATATATACACTTAAAAGAATACCACTAATAATAACACTAATAAACTAATAAAAATAGTAATAACAACTAGAAATAAAAAAAGTAATAATTACTATGCCAACCGAAGGGATCCTCAGTCCTATAAAAAACCCCCGTACTCGTAACCGTGGAAGCACTCACAAAGAAAAACTGAAGGGGCTGGCGAGAAAGTTTCTGGGCTTGGTGGAAAGATGTTGGAGAAAACACTTCCAATGGTAACCACAACAATAATCCTTAAAATAACACTATATATATGTATGTATATACAAAATAATGAGAATAATACTAATAATAATAATAATAATAATAATAATAATAATAATAATAATAATAAAGAATAAAACAAATACACAAAGACATTAATTACTTTTTATTATAATAATAATAAATAAAATAAAATAGTAATAGTAATAGTATTAAGCTACTAATAATAGTAAGACTGATAATAATAGAGAAGGCAACGTTAATAATAATAAGAAAGCTCAATACATAAATACATAAATGAAGATAACTAAAACAGTAAGAAAAATACGACTAATAGGATAAAGAAAAAAAAGCCAACTGATTCAGAGCAGGAGAGAATTTAACCCTCAAAGGATAATGCTACTATTTAGGCAATGTAATGGCAGTAAACGAAGTTACCGAGAGGTGAGATTCTAAAGGAAGAGATTGTTTGTAGGAGGATGATGTACCAAGTTAGAGTCTACAGAGTTTATAACGTGTAGTCTTAACAGGTCGCAACAAAAAAGAATGGCTATTTTTTACGGATGGACAGCAGCAAAACTTGTCAGGAAGCTTGAGAAATCACGAGAAAACGATGTGTGATGTGCTAGCCCCCTACTATGGTGAAGGTACTGTTAACGATTGCAGCGCAATAACTCTGCTTTATCACCCTCGCCCATGGGCTGCATGTCTAGAAGATGACCTAAAGTAATCTTGTTCAAGTGTTACGTCCCATTATGCAGGTAGTTCAGTAGAGTAAGAGACCCCAACCTAGGTTACCAAAGTTTCAACCAAACTGCCATACTATTCGAGAAATAGGGAAAAGAAAAACTCATACTTATATGGCAACCAACCTCAACTGCACTGTCACCACACAGAAAATTTTAAAAAAAAAAGCGAAAATACCAACTATAAACTCAAAACATAAAACACACTACCCAGTAAATGTAAGCACAAATGCAAAAGCAAGGGTGGCTGTACTGCCACCCCTTACCTCCACCAACGGGGCCACTCATGGAGATGGCCATTAAGTATGACATATACCCCACAGTCCACCATTCCTGCACAGCCTCCATATACCTTAAAAACAAAGACCCAAGAACTAATTTTGCACGCAGAAGAAAATAATTCTGAACAAGAATCAAACCTGGACAACACACGAACCGAGCCTTGATTCCTACTTCCTTCAAACGCGCTAGCCTTCCCGTAGCTCCAAACTCTCTAAGCTTACCATCATGTCCAGACATTGCATTTCTCACTCTAGAAATCAACATCATGTCTGTGTAAAATAACCTCTTTGGTGTTGTCAAGGTCGACCCTTTAAACTTCAGATCCCCCAAGAGCTGACTCTGGGTGCTCTTTCATCTTTGCAGAACATCCTCTACCTCTATCAAATACTCGAAGCTGCAACACAGATCTATCACCAATGCACACAGCTTAACCAGGCCCTCCCAACACCAGCAGCAACACTACACATACCCACCCACACACTCACTCTTGTAGCTCGCACATTCACACTCCCACGCCACTAGTACACATGCAGTAGCCACCCCATGCCGCACACCCACCAACATCTACAGTAATTTTCCTATAGGCAAAAAGTGTAACTTCCTCCCCGACGTTAGAAAAAGAAGATACACAATAAACATGAATATAATAAAGTAATATCTCAAGCCACAAGACTTGCACTACTAAGAACAATCACCCAGACATCAAGAAGCAGCAATGAAGGTCTCTGGCCTGTGCATAAACCTTTCTCTTTCTTACCAACGAACTAGTAAGTGAAAAATGAAAACATAGACCGATAATGACGTCAAGCCGCCACACATAACCACTGCCGACCCTTCTTCACACGTCGCAGCTGTGATTGTCGATGTCACACTCAAGGAGAAAAATTACAACTATTTTTCTCTCTCACACACAAATCCCAGGACTAATGAATAGTACACTAATAGATGTTACAAAAGACCCCTAAGGGGGTGTTTATATAATAGTATAATTCTAGGGTAGAGAACCTACACAGAATAGGAATTTGAAAATAGTGTCAAAAGAGAAAAGAAAACCTTCATAGAGTAGGAATCTATATAGAGTAGAAATCTTGAAAGCTTGGGTCATTTTCCTAACAAATCTCCAGCTTAACATAAGATCAAAAGTGGGAACTCTCTTTGTAGTAAGTCTTGAAAGGCGCTTAAATATCAAGAATATCAGATAAATCCAAGCAATGCTTGAACTTAGCAATAAGAAGTGGCTTGCTTAACATAAACCTTCTACCACCTTAAGAAGTAATGTGAGAGGGACCCTATAAATCAGAATGAATATAATCCAAAGTACCTTTGGTCCTATAAATTCCTGGGGAAGAGAAACTCACTCTAGTCTACTTACCAAAGGCACAATTTTCACAAAATTCTATATTACCTGAACTCTAACTCAATAGACCCCTCTTACACAAGATTTACATACCTTTCTCACCCCCTATGGCCAAGGCGGTAATGCCATAATTTGGTGCCATCTTGGTGAGACTTAGATGAGGCAACATCAGCAATACCAATAATAGTAGAGCCCTGCAACATATAAAAAGTATCATGTCTTTTTCCTTTAAGGATTACAACATTACCTCGGGACACCTTCATGACTCTATCTTCAAAGAAGTGCTACACCCAAGCGACTCAAGTGTACCGAGTGAAATAATAACATCATCATAAGTTTTAATATTGATTGTACCTTTCCTTACCACATGACGTTGTGTATTGTTCCCCAAAAGGACAACTCCACAAGTTTTACAGGTGGCAAACCAATCCCTGTGAGGACACATATGAAAAATACAACCGAAGTCTAGGATACATTCATCTTTAGATCTTTGTTTGCCTTAAACTACCAAAAGAGCATCAATTCCTAAATTAGAATCAACCATAATAGCCTCGGGGGTAGAATCAAATTAATTACCCTTCTTTTACCTTCTTTTTTTAGTTTTTTTTCAATTTATAACAATCCGAGACCTTGTGTCCAAGCTTCTTACAATATTTACATATAATATTAGCATCTCTACCTCTAGACTTAGATCTAGATTTCTTATGGCTCTTACTGCTCTCCCGCTTCTCAAAAGTTCTACCTCTAATTTTTAAACCCTCAGCGTCCTTCTTAATGGAAGCATTAAACTTTTCTTTAGTCAACAAAGCAGATTTAACTTCTTCTAAAGAGAGAGTTTCATGGTTACCATAAAGCATAATTTCTTTAAAGTACTTACATGATTGAGATAATGAAATAACAAGAAGCATTGTCTATTCCTCATTATCAATTTTAACATCAAGATTTTCCAAATCAATAATAATAGAATTAAATTCATAAACATGAGATGGGATAGGTGTACCTTTAGGCGTTTTGAGCCTAAAGACATGTTCTTTAAGACAAAGTTTATTGGTCAAACTCTACGTCATGTAAAGAGATTCCAATTTTAACCAAAATCCTACAGTGGTGGTCTCATGGACTACTTCCTGGAGCACTTCATGCATGATGCATAACTTAATAGTGGATAAGGCTCTTCCATCCAACTCTTTCCAATCCTTGTCTGACGTATTGGTAGGTTTCTTTGTCTTCCCAGACAAAGCTTTCTTTAATCCATATTGGGTGAGAATGACCTGCATCTGGACCTTTGAAATAGGAAAACTAATTTTTTTGTCAAACTTGTTGATGTCTATGGCTTTCTTAGACTAAGAATCGGGAAGGTTGAAACTGAGTTACCAAATGCTGAATAGATGTATTTGTTTTCTGACCTTGCATTCTAGGTTTTTTAACATAATATGAGTACTTAAATCATGCATTTGATCTCCCATATTTCCTTATTCAACCAAAATACCTGACTGTCAAGATTGCGAAAATGTTGTTCCCACATTGATAGAGATATAGGACTTCTGAGGTTGGACAACTATTTGTTGCACGTCAAGAGCAGAACGTGATTGATAAGTTTGAACTCCCATATTACCTATCAAATGTGACAAACTGTTTTCAGGATCCTTCTTCCCTTGAGCCCTGTAAGTCTGTAACATATCAAAAATTACAAGAGCATTAGAATATCTAAACTGGCTTAGCAATTGCACTGCAACAGTTTGCCTAAAACTTGTTAAGTGAAGATGTTGTCAAGTGAAACTAAAACGGTAACCTTATTCTCTAAGCAATTTCTTCTTCTCTTTCTCTTGGATTCTGGTTTTTCTATCTAACCTAGCAAGAGAGCCCCTTGATTGCTTTTCCATCATAACTTTTCATCTTTCATCTTCATCTTCCACATCTGAGGAGAAAATAACGACAACCCTGCAAAATATTCACCTCGTTCAAATGAAAGTAAAGCAATCAAATGACAAAAAAGGAATGTCTTATAGATAAAACTGTCTCAAAGTTCCCATTCGATATAGGCTTCAACCCTTTATTAGCAGTGGGTGAAGTGGAGATAGTGGCATCTTCCCTTTGCTCCAAAGGACTTCTATCTGTTCATAAACGCCAAAAAGTCAACAGTCTACAAGATATTTCGTCTGAACTAAAATTTCCAAGACCAGGTGGAGGGTATTGCACCAGATAGATCATGTTCAAATTACAAAGAGCTAAAAACAAAATTCCTACTTAGTGGCATATTATCATTCAGTCACTTCCTTTTGATAGTTTACCCATAAACAACCATATTATAATTTGAAGAAAATGGTACAACAGTGTCTACCTAAGTCACGAAAATTACATGATTCAAATGTATCCAACCATTTCCAGCAATACTGAGATGCCCTTCAGTGGTTTGGTTTTTTCCCATACAGTGGAGTTGGTTGAGCAACGATTTCTTCTACGACTGTCTTGGCAATTACAAACTTAGGGATTTAGGTTAAAGGTTGAGAATGATTAGGTATGTTGTTTATTTGTTGAAACGATGTCGTTTCATTAATTAGACTGACTTATGCTAATTACGCTGACGTATCTGATTAATGAGAGGCCCTTGACATGTGGCAGTGGCACGTTAGCAAAAATAACGGTGAAATTAACGTCAGGCTAGAATTGAAAAAATTAAAAATTTGGGTATTTTATTGTTATTTTTAAAGTTCGGGCTATAATTAAAAATTTGATGAAAGTTGGGATTTTTTTGTTAATTAACTCAATTCTTAACTTCAATTAATTGAATTTCTCATTTTAATTATAATATTTTTCTTTCATTTCCTATAATCCTATCCTCCTTTAGTAATGAATTTAGTTTCATCTTATTTATTTTATCAATATATGTATATTTTATATATTCATTTACTATAAAATCTCAATTTTTATTAATAAATTAAAATCCATAACTACTTTTTGAAGATAAAAATGAAATTCGTAACTTTAATTAATTGAAATAATCACTTTGATTATATTTTTTTCATTTCCTATAATCCTATCTTCTTTCGTTAATAAATTTAGTTTCATCTATTCACTTTATCAATATATATACATTTTACTTATTCATTCATTATAAAATCTCAAATTTTATTAATCATTAGAAATTTGTATCTTCAATTACTTGAATTTATCACTTTAATTATGATTTCTCCTTTATTAATGAATTTGATTTCATCCGTTTTATATATTATTTCATTATAAAATCTTAATTTTTATAAATAAGTGGAAATTTGTAAATTTAATTAAATAAAATTTTATGAAAATTTTCAAAAGATAAAAAATGCATTAAAAAAAGTTAAGGCTTTCGGCCCATCCCATAAACATGAGCCTAGTCTGGCCCACTACCATCTCTAATAGATCTCAAAATAGAGATCATTTCTTGCAATTTTATCTTTTAGATTAAAATACTTGTAATTGATCTATCAAAAAGTTTAAAGAACTTTTATAATGATATTATTAATTTTCTTGTTGATTTAATATTAAAAATGTAATAAATCATAAAGCATTTTATTGATAGAAGAACTATTGCTTGATAAATATAGGGATGACAGTCTTGGCCCCTTGATTTTGGCCCAGGTTGGCTAATCACGGGCCAAGAGTACCCGACCCGTGGATTGAAGAGAAGGTTCAAAATGACGTCATTTTTCAATTTTTTTAAAGTGCTAGCCTAGCTCGAACCCGGGTTGACCTATTTCCATCTTATAAGAATGTTAATGGGATGGGCCAAGCCTAGGCCACAGGCCAACCTGACCCACTTTATATTTTTCTAAAGAAAACATAAAAAATGATAGAGACACTAGTCAGGCTAGGTTGGGTCGGCCCGTGCTAGGCCCGTGGTTGGGTCGGGCTGACCACTTTTGGCTCATGGCTTGCTAGTGGTTCGGTCAACCCGAGCTGGGCTAAAATTAACATCCATACCATCCCAAGATAGATAACTAGTATTATATAAAAAGCTTTCACCAAATAGTTAAGTAGGTTTAGTCTTTATTTTAGCTTAAAATTTTGATTCCTATACATATTATCTATCAATATTTAGTGTATCAATTCTTATTCTATCATAGAGGATACCTGGTATAATTTAGAGATAAAAAATCTCAACAGACATAAAAAAAGGAAATAAGACAAAAAATTTAAATTTTAACACAATTAAGATACTTTCCCACAAGTCTTTAATATAAAAATATTTTGATATATTCGATTTGTCTCTAATATCTTTATCAAAACATCATTTCATAATTTCACCTCCAATCTGATATTTGTGATCATGAGCTTTTTATATAAAAAATTCACTAGGATTTTTTTCTAATTAAAAAGAGTGTATGTGGCTTCTAAACTTGATAAATTGTTCATAAATATTAGTAAAAGTTTTGCACAAATGTGACGTTTAATATGAATATGAAATGTCTATCTCATTATTATTTAGTTAAAAAACTATACTTAATTTTTCATTTCTCCTAATCAAACTATTGTTTTATAGGTAAAAATCCATGACTTTATCTTTAACCTGAAAATAAATACCGTTGTGTATAGCAATTATGAGTTTAACAATCAAATTAATAGACTCAGTTTCTAAGTTAAAAAAAAATTGCACCAATTCACATTTTGGGAGTTTTCTAAAAAAAATTCCATACATGAATTGTTAGTGAATTTATATCAATGATCCTTAGCTAAATTACCTTTTAGTGTCTTCATTAGAAAAATATATTGTCAAATTGTTGAAGTTTCAATTTTTCTTTAAAGACTTTAAATGCTTTAAAAAATCAAAATTCTCATTGATGAGCTTAACAAGACGATAATAGGAAAAGTCATTCAATTAAACTGATGAGCTATTTGTAGGTACCCATAACTGAAAGAGTAAAGGGTTTATAAACAACATTATGGATTAACTAAAGTAGTTTTGTGTTAATCTTAATGGTCAATTTCTCCTTTATGAAATCAACACAAGTTTTAAATCTCTCCTTCACAATTTTTTTTATTTTTTGTATAAAATTATGGCTCTTGTGCCATATAATGCAATTTTTTTATTGAATCTCATGATAGAATCAATATTAAAAGAGAGAAGAAGTAAGAAAAGATACATCTACCAAATCAAGCTTGTAAAAGTTACTACACAAAGTTTCTTTTCTAATCAAAACAGAACCATGACACAAAATAGCCTTTCTACTCTAGTTGTAAGCTTCTTACAATCTTCCTTTTATGCCTAAACTTATGGTAGTAATTGTATTCTTAAGAGCTTTAGAAGCTAAGATCACTCCTTATTCATTCCCTCTATTAAATTTATTTTGTTTCTTGAAAGGCTTATTATTATTAATAATAAAGCATATTTAAGATAAGGGGGTCCAAAGACCAACTAAGTAAAGTTAAGCTCAAAAGCTCAATCCTTTAGTGGATTTTAATTTAAGTAATGGCCCAAATGCTTTATTTATGAAATTAAATTCCTCCTCCTTGTCTTTTCACTTTTATCATAGAGGTTGGGAAATGAGATCTAAGACGCTCATTTTTATTCCTATATTGAAAGTGAAAAGATAAGAAGGTGAAAATTGATTTTGTAAATAGAGCATTTAGGTCTTTGCCTAAATCACAAAACCTCCATAGAGTTGGCTTCTAGGCTTGACCTACTCTAATTAGGCTATAGAATATTTAATTTATTTTTAAAATGGTTAGACTTTTGTGCTTAACGAGTTTAGACCATTTAATATTCATTTTAAAGGTTGGGCTTTTCATTATAACTCAATCAGTTAAGCTTAACTCAGCCTAAATGGGTCTAATTAAAGCCTAATTAGGCCTCAATAGCCCGATTGGGCTTCGAGTTAGGCTTAAGTTTTTAAAAATATTTCACTATTGCTAGATC
>JANSVA010000217.1:40971030-40986838 GCA_025504915.1 Erythroxylum reticulatum | reverse complement strand
TTGGGGACTTCTGGCTTTGGGATTTCTGGCAACTCTGGTTTTGGCAAAGTTGGGACTTCAGGTTTTGGAATTTCTGGCAATTCAGGCAACTTGGGGACTTCTGGCTTTGGAATTTCTGGCAACTCATGTTTTGGCAGAGTTGGGACTTGAGGTTTTGGAATGTCTGGTAATGTTGGAACCTCAAATTTGGGAAGTTCTGGCAGTTCAGGTTTTGGTAAAGTCGGGAGTTCGGGTTTTGGAAGTTCAGGTAACTCAGGTTTAGGAATTTCTGGTATCTCAGGCTTTGGAAGCTCAGGTATCTGTGGCAATGTTGCTTCGAGAAGATTGTGGGTGTTCACCCGGATAGCATATGAGCTCAACCATGACAAGTTGAGGAGCAGTAGTAGTAAGAATGTGGATGGGAAGCGAAGATTGGCCATAGCTTGGAGCAGAAGATGGGGGAGAGAACTGCAACTTGGTGAAATATTGATAATAGTGTTTCTTGTGATTGTTGTTAGTTCCAATTGTGGTGGGCTTTTATTGATTTGGGAGGTGGAAAATGGTAGAGACCAAATGTAGGTTGGTAAGAAATTATGTTCGCTGTTAGCTCAACTCCGCACACCAATTGTATCATCAGCTTATGGCGGTTACGTCGATTCTTATGTTCTACGGTCTGGCTACTTCAATTGTCTATAGTTCCACTTGTGATTAGTTGGACTCCAAACTAATTAAGTTGGCGTGACAGTTGCTAATTTCCAATCAGTTTGTGTCAGATGTAGCAAAATAGGCATGTCTATTATACATGTGTTGGAACTAGCTCTATTATGACCTAATGCTTGAAGTTCTTTTCTACGATGGAAAATCGAAAGACTTGTAAATGGCTAGTTAGAGAGAGAAAACGCTCTGAAAATTTACTGGTCACTTTCTCCTTTACGCTTCAGTTGTTCTTCTCTTATGAAATTCTTTAATGATCAGCTATTGTGTGCGGTTCATCTTTAATACCCATGAACGTAAACTTGGATGAGCGATACCACCACGAGCCATAATCATCAGCAACTTGAACACGCTGGTCACACTGCGAAGAAAGTGTGCATCCGAGAACACGAGGAAGAACCAGCTACCGAGCAGTGGTCACAGGCCAACTGAACTCTGACGATAAAAATTTAACATGGCCTATCGAAGACCCTATAGAAATTGAAGAGGGAGACATAACTATAGTACCAGGGGAGTTTGGGATGGGCATTGAGCTTTCAAACTCATTCAAGAATAGATTGAACAAACAATAGGAACACGCAATTGTAGTCAAGCTGTTAGACCACCGAATCGGTTTTAACTTGCTGAAAACCAGACTGAAAACCATGTGGAAATTTGCTGGACCTCTAAAAATCATTGACATAGAGAATGATTTCTTCCTAATTAATTTCCTACAACTAGATGACTAAATCACCGCATTCACTCAGGGGCCTTGGATTATTCTTGGACATGCGTTATTGGTACAAGCTCGGACCCCCAAGTTTTGACCCTCCTCCGGTAAAATCTCCCATGCCTTCATGTGGGTTTGGTTCCCTGAGCTTCCGATGGCCCGCTACCATCACTCCATACTCACCGCCCTCGGTAACATCATCGGTCACACAGTAAAAATTAACGCCACCACCCAACTTTCTCAGCGGGGCAAGTATGCCCGAGTGACAATAGACATCGACATCAACAAGCCTCTGCATTCTATCATTGAACTCGACAGAGAAAATTAAAGTGGCATACAAGGGATTACCACCAATTTGCTTCTCCTGTGGGCGGTGGCCATGGTGCTGCAACCTGTCCCTCCCGACCCTCGTTCTCAACGATTCCCACCGCCACTCAGGTCGACAACCCTTCGCAACCTCCATCGAACCCACCCTCTGGGACCCCAACATCGGAACCAAGGTCAGAGGAGTACAGACCTTGGGTCCAAGTACAGAGACAAGGTCGGCGACCAAACAACCCTACAACAGTAACAAGACAAGAAAAGAATAGACTTACCTCTTCAGACGATGCTCAAGGCTCGAGATTCTAGTTGCTGTCAGAAGATGTCTGCCTTGAATCAACTCCGCCCACTCCTCGTCTTTGACCTATCGTCACCACCGAAGGCTCTCGAATCCACAAGAAGGTGGATTCATCCCAACAAATGCATACTGAGGGGTCTCGAATCCACAAGCACGTGGACCCTTCACAGCCGCTGAATAAAACGACTCTCCAAAGCCCGTGTCATGGTATGTCCGGTTCTTCAACACGTGGGCCAGCGGGCCCGCCAGGCTAATCCACCTCCATCAACAGCCCAAGCTTTACCTCTAACACGCCATTAGGCCACGGTCCACCCAAAGCCCTCTCCACCGAAAAAAGGAAGGAGGTTGATGCTACTAGGACCACAATTAACCAACACATAACAGTTTCTATTCCTTCGCACACTGACATAGTGATCCAAGATCCATCCTTTGCTCCAATTATGAACACGAATTTAAATTATGGAGCTATGGAGGACAACATGACCCATCCCCTCCACATTTGACCAACCTTCATCTACTACCTCCATCTAAACCATCAGACCCTAAGGATGGCGTTATTTCGGTAACGAAGACACGATGATCCTAGATTCCTAGACGGAAGAATTGTCGCAACTTCCTTTGTGTAACACTGATGCTGGGCAAATAGATGCCCCTGTACCCTCTCCTGATCCTAGTGGTCAACTTCCCATCACACCCTTTTATTATGTCAATCTTCATCTGGAATTGTCAAGGGGCTGGTGGTAAGAAGTTCAAGCCAATTATGTGGAATTATTTCAATTTTCATAAACCCATGATCGTCATACTACTTAAGATAAGAACTAGTGGGACTTGTGCCCAAAAAATTATCAAGTCCATGCATTTCCCTAATTCGTATAGGATGGAAGCTAACGTATCCTCTGGGGGCATCTGGCTACTATGAATCTCAAATATCATGATCAACATCCTTCTTACCCATCGCCAGTTCTTACATGTCAATATTAAGTGGGATCATAAGAATTTTAATTTCACGGTCATTTACGGGGGGCCCAATTATTCCCTTTAATATTTCCTTTAGATGTACCTATGTAAAATCGTCATCACCTCACAACCGTGGATGATCGGGTGAGACTTCAATGCTAAATTAGAATGCAACGACAAACGAGGAGGAGCAAGAATTAACCCCCAATTTAGGGATTATGTGTAATGCTGCCACCTTCTAGGTCTGGTATTTACAAGGCCCCGATTCACTTAACGATGAGGCTTGACTCTCGCTAAGCTTGACCGTAGTTTTTTTTTCTCATGCTTGGCTTACACACTTCCCTAACAAAATAGTCACACAGCTCCCTTTCCTCAAGTCCAATCATCGACCTCTTCTAGTGAAGTTCCATAAACCCAATCACTAGCCTAGGCCTCCTCGACCTTTTCGCTTCTAGTATGCTTGGTTAATGCATGAAGGCTTCGCCCAAACTGTAAAAGACCATTGGAACCTCCAGACTCCGCATTTAAGTGGAGTTCTCAGGAACCTGGGGACAAACTTGCAACATTGGAATCACTCAGCCTTCGGTAATATTTTTCATCGCAAAAAGTGACTCATGGCATACCTAGGTGGCATTCAAAAATCTCTAGAGGCTGAGGACTCTGACTCTCTTTGAGATCTGGAAACCTACCTTTGCAAGGAGCTTGAACAAGTACTGTGCCAAAAGGAACTATATACAACTGAGTCTTCCAATCTTATGAGTCTTTAGCTTAAAGGGTACTTCCCCTCCATCCTTGCCAGAGCAACTCAAGACCTTTCAGGTCCTCTCCATCCTACCAAGGTCTGGACAGCCTTCTTTGACATGGCTCCAAATAAAGCCCCAGGATATGATGGGTTCAATGCTTTATTCTTCCAATCCCAATGGGACACATTAGGGCCTTCCATGATCAACTATTTTTAGCAAATCTTTCGACACGAGGGCCTCAATCGCACAATTACGATTCTAATACCCAAAATTACCTCCCGACATTGATTACACAAATCAGGCCTATTGCTTTGTACTTTGTCGTTTACAAAGCCATTACGAAAATCATCGTCAATAGGCTGAAACCTTATGTCGATACTCTGGTAGCCTCGAACCAATCCAGTTTTGTTCCTGGGCGATTAATTGGTAATAACATCACTATTGGACAAGAAATTATACATACTATGAAAAGGAAAACTAGTAAGACTGGTCTACTGGCTATCAAAGTAGATCTTGACAAAGCTTACAATCGTCTCTCGTGGGATTTTATCTATTATACTCTTATTGATAGTGGACTCCCTGGATCGTTGATATCTCTCATTATGAAGTCCATCTCCTCAGTTTCTATGCAGTTTAATTGGGCCGGGGAACTTAATGATACCTTTACTCCAACTAGAGGAATCTGACAAGGGGACCCATTATTGCCTTATTTTTTCGTCCTGTGCATGGAATGATTGGGGCACCTCATTAACCACTTGATTGCCAAAGGCTGCTGGAAGCCTATTAGATTAAGCATAAGAGGTCCCCCTATCCCATTTGTTTTTTGCAGATGACCTCATCCTGTTCACAGAAGCCTCGGTTGATCAAGCTCATGTTATTCCGGACACTTTGACATTGTTTTGCATAGTCTCAGTACAATGGATTAGTCACGCCAAATCTCACTGCTTTTACTCTAAGAATGTTCCTCATTCCCTCGCGTGCTAACTAAACCATGAGCTGGGATTTAAACAAACAGCCGAGCTAGGACATTACCTAAGAGTTCGTTTGTTACATGAGAGAGTCCATAAAAGAAAGTATCCGTACATTCTCGACAAGGCTTAGCAATGCCTTTCGGGATGGACTGAACACCTTTTATCTCTGGCTAGCCGAGCCACTCTAACTCAAGCAATTATCCTGGCCCTCCTTACTTATACTATACAGACGGTTTGACTTCCCCGTTTCCTTTGCGATGATGTGGAAAGATTATTGCACAATTTCTTATGGGGCTCTTCTCGAGGCAAATGTAAGATGCACCTTGTTAACTAAGACACTGTTTATCAACCAAAAGAGATGGGTGGTATTGGCATTCGCAATATCCGAGAAACTAATGATGCCTTCCTAACAAAACTTGGATGGCAATGATTTCGTAACCTAATGCGCTCTGGGTGCGAGTCCTTTCCACCAAATACAACTTTGACGCCGACAATCTTCCAACTTCCCTCAAAGTGGTGTTGGCTCTATGACATGGAGGAGCATTACATATATTTGGCCTAATGTGCTTAAAGGCATGAAGTGGGTAATATGTGACGGTTCTAAGGCCTGCTTCTGGTTGGATCATTGGGTGGAGGATATGGGCCCGCCCATATCCCATACTTTATATCCTATACCTCAAATAGAATGTGAACTGTTGGTTTAACACTATGTGGATAAGTTAGGTAATTGGATGTGGGATAAATTCCAATTTGCTCTTCCTCACCCTATTTGTTTATACATTACAGGTATCTCACCGCCTAGGTCTCACCTAGGGCCTGACAAAATTATTTGGGGGAAGACAGATTCTGGCTAGTTCACTAATGCTTCAGTGTACCTTTTGCTTATGGACTATGCACCCTATGCTTCGATCAATGTCTAGACAAAAATTTGACAATGGATTGGCCCATAATGTATCAAATTGTTTCTTTGCTTCTAGCACAGGATCGGTTACTCTCTAACTAACAACGCCTTCACCGATGCCTCACTACGAATGTTGAGTACTACCGTTATAGGTCGGACGAGTCCTCCCTATATGTGGTGCGGGATTATACCAAAATGAAAAGTTTGTGGCTTTAACTTCCCCTGCCAGCCAACTCTTTAGACTTCTTTACTCTTAATGCTCAGGATTGGCTGCATTGTAATCTTCAACCGCACAAGATGGTTTCTGTTCTAGATTGGTCGTTGCTCTTTGGTACTGCTTGTTGGTTTCTCTGGTCCTGGAGGAACTTGGCTTTATTCGATGCCCAGTTTTTTTGGCCGATTTCTCCAGCTCATATTGTTCGGGAATATGCGCATCGAATCCACACTACTGCAATTTGGCAAAATAGAGTAGGTTTTGACTGTCGACCCTACCAGGAGCACCTTATTGGATGGAGTCATCCTAATTCGGGTTGGGTGAAGCTAAACACTGACGGGGCCTCTAAAAGATCATCCTCTTCATCCTCAGTAGGGGGACTTATTAGGGATAGATCCAGAACTTGGATGGGAGGCTTTGTACAAAATCTTAGCTAGTGTTCCTTGATTTTTGTGGAACTCTGAGGTGTTGTTTTCAGACTAAATTTGGTCTGGGACCTTGGCTTTCGCAAGGTGCAACTAGAGCTGGATTCTCAAGTCATGATGAGCATGATTTCTGACTCCACTAAACATGTTGCGTTATCAAATCCTTTAGTTATGGGCATCAACGAGTTACTTAATCGCTACTAGGATATTGTCTCTCACCATAGCTACCTCAAAAGTAACAAGTGTGTTAATTAGCTTGCTAATTTTACTGTCAACTATGGGCTCGGGGTTACCACTTTTGTAAATGCAACCTCAGGGTGTCTGTCGATCCTTCTTGGGGATATAGCTGGGATTAGTCTCCCTCGGCTAGTCGTTTAATCCTAGTAGGTTTCTCCTTTTATACAAAAAATATTTATTATACTTCAATTCAATAACAATACATGGGGTGGTGATTCATGAGACCTTTTAAATTTTACTATATAAGCGAGTTACTAGAGATGGGATGAGAACTTAGTGACGTCCACCAAAGGTTTTTCACAAATTAAGTCTTCTAACATTTAATTTTTGGGATAACTAATCTTAAAGTGTTTATTCTTTTGTTTTTTTTGTTCACTGCTTAATCTTTTACAATTTTTTAGTCTTTTGTTTTTTTATTCACTGTTTAATCTTTTACAATTTTTTATTGAATGACCAAGTTTTAAAACTTTAGGGTCCATTTGTTTCTTGTTATGGTTTTTATAAAAAAAACTATAAAAATACTTATTGTTGCAACTAGCTATTTCTAAAAATTAAAATAAATACAATAGTTTCACAAAAATAGAAATATGATATTTTTTAATATTTCATAACAGGTTTTCTTTAGAAAAATAAATAAATAACAACATACTTGTTTCTATATTAAAATAAATACATATATAGAGAAAAATAGTAGAATGGCATAAAGAATTTTTACATAGCAAACTCTAGTGTCGGGAGAAAAACCTATAAGGTGAAGAGAGCTCAAAAATATGCCCTACGTCAAGGAACAAAATTACAATTTTTTTTCTCTTTATCACACAAATCCTAGGACTAATGAAGAGTACACTATTAGATGTTACAAAAGACCCCCAAAGGGTGTTTATATAATAGTATAATCCTAGGGTAGAGAACCTACACAAAATTGGAATTTGGAAATAATGTCAAAAGAGAAAAGAAAACCTACATAGAGTAGGAATCTACAAAAAGTAGGAATCTACATAGAGTAGAAATCTTGAAATCTTGGGTCATTTTTCCAACAAATCTCTAGGTTGACATAAGATCAAAAGTAGGAGCTCTCTTCACAGTCTCGAAAGGCGCTCAAGTATCAAGAATAACAGCTAAATCTAGGCAATGCTTGAACTTAGCAATAAGTAGTGGCTTGGTTAATATAAACCTTCTACTGCCTTGAGAAGCAACGCGAGAGGGATCCCATAGATCACAGAATGAATATAATCTAGAGTACCTTTGGTCTTATGAATTCTTGGGGAAGAGAAACTCAATCTAGTCTATTTACCAAAGGCAAAATATTCACAGAATTCTATGTTACTTGAACTATGGCTCAATAGACCCATAGGGTAAAGAATTTTTTGGTGGAAAACCTGAGTGTCATAAGAAAAACCTATAGGGAAAAAATAGCTCGAAAATATGCACTATGTTAAGGAGAAAAATTACAACTGTTTTTTTCTCTCTCACACACAAATCTAGGACTAATGAAGAGTACACTAATAGATGTTACAAAGGGCACCCAAAGGGTTGTTTATATAGTAGTGTAGTCCTAGGGTAGAGAACCTACACAGAATAAGAATTTGGAAATAGTGCCAAAAGAGAAAAGAAAACCTACATAGAGTAGGAATCTATGTATAATAGAAATCTCAAAAGCTTCAGCCATTATCCCAAAAAATCTCCTCCTTGATATAAGACGAAAGTATGAACTCTCTTCACATTAAGCCTCGAAGTGCATTCACATATCAAGAATATCAACTAAATTCAGGCCATGCTCGAACTTAGCAACAAGATGTGGCTTGATCAACATATACCTTCTACCGCCTTAGGAAGCAATGCAAAAGGGACCCCATAGATCATAATGAATATAATCCAGATTACCTTTGGTCTTATGAATCCCCAGTCAAGAGAAACTTGCTTGAGTCTACTTACCAAAGACACAATGTTCACAAAACTCGATATTACCTGAATTCTAGCTTAATAAACCCCTCTTGCATAAGATTTGCATACCTTTCTCACCTATATAGCTTAGTTGGTAATGCCACAACTTAGTGGCATCTTGGTGAGACTTAGATGAGGCAACATTAGTAGTACCAGTAATAATAGAGCCCTGCAATACATAAAGAGTACCATGTCTTTTTCCTTTAAGGATTACACGATTACCTCAGGACACCTTCATGACTTCATCTTCAAAGAAGTACCTACACCCAAGGGACTCAAGTGTACTAAGTGCAATAAGGTTGCATTTCAAATCAGGAACGTGATGAACATTAGTGAGGATTTTAACAACACCATCAGGAGTTTTAATATTGATTGTACCTTTCCCTACCACATCACACTATTTATTGTTCCCCAAAAGAACAACACCTTTAACAACTTCATAGGTGGCAAACCAATCCTTGTGAGGACACAAATGAAAAATGCAACTGGAGTTTAGGATCCATTCATCTTTGGACCCTTGTTTGCCTTAAAAAACCAAAAGAACATCACTTCCTAAGCTAGAATCAATAGCCTCGGGGGTAGAATTAGATTGATCACCCTTATTTTTAACTTCTTTTCTGAGTTTATTTTTCAATTTATAACAGTCCGAGACCTTGTGTCTAAGCTTTTTATAATGTTTACATGTAATATGGGCATCTGTATCTCTAGACTTAGATCTAGACTTCTTATGGCTCTTACTACTTTCCCTCTTCTCAAAAGTTCTACCTCTAATTGTTAATCCCTCAACCTCCTTCTCAATGGACGCATCAAACTTTTCTTTAGTCAGCAAAGCACATTTAACTTCTTCTAAAGAGAGAGTTTTACGATTACCATTAAGCATAATTTCTTTAAAGCGCTTATATGAATGAGGTAGTGAAATAACAAGAAGCACTGCCCGATCCTCATCATCAATTTTAATATCAAGTTCTCCCAAATCAATAATAATGGAATTAAATTCGTCAATATGAGATGGGACAAGTATACCTTTGGGCATTTTGAGTGTAAAGAGACGTTCTTTGAGATGAAGTTTGTTGGTCAGACTCTTCGTCGTGTAAAGGGACTCTAATTTTGACTAAAGTCCTCATGGACTACTTCTCGAAACAGTTCACACATCATGCATAACTGAATATTGGACAAGGCTTTTTCGTCAAACTCTTTCCAATCCTCATCTGACATGTTGGTAGGTTTCTTTGTCATGCCAGACAAAGCTTTCTTCAATCTATGTTGTGTGAGAACAACATTTATCTGTACCTTCCAAATAGCTAAACTAATTTTTTTTTCAAACTTGTTGATATCGAATTTGGTTAAGGGAGACATGCGATAAGACTTGATTGACCAAAGCGAACATCGCTCTAATACCAATTTGTTGTGTTAGTAGTTGCAGAAGCAATGGAATCGATCAAGTACATAAAAAATAGTAGAAGGATATAAATAATTTTTATATGGGAAACTCGAGTTTTGGCCAATGAGGCAAAGAGAGCTAAAAAATATGCACTATGTCAAGGAGAAAAATTATAACTATTTTTTTCTCACACACATATCCTAGGACTAATGAAGAGTACACCAATACGATGTTACAAAAGAACCCTAATGGAGTGTTTATATAGTAGTATAACCCTAGGATAGAGAACCTACACAAAGTAGAAATTTTGAAATAGTGTCAAAAAAGGAAAGAAAACCTACATAGGGTAGGAATCTACACAAACTAGGAATCTACATAGAGTAGAAATCTTGAAGACTTGGGTCATTATCCTAACAGATTGTGTTCTATTTCTAGTTTTCCTGGTTTCTCATTTTCCATCAACGTATAGTTTTTCTACGTTTGTGGTTTTTCTGGTTTATGATTTTTCTCATATATAGTATTGCTTCTATGCTTTTCTAGTTTTTTGTATTTTTGTGTTTATGCATTTTTGCATTTCTGATTTCTGCAATTCTAGTTTTTTGGCTTCTTCGTTTCTTCATTTATGGCTTTCCTGGTTTATTATTTTCTTAAATTTTGGGTTCGTTGGATCTTAACAAAATTTCATTAGACAATAATACTTAGTTTAATATTTGTATCATTGATAGGAAAAGACGATATTTCTATTCATAAGTTTTGCAGAAGGTGTAGAATAATATTCTAAATACATATAAATTTAGGTAAAAGGGATGAATAATGTTTCCCTCAGTAGTTAAACTGCAGTTATAACCCTTTAAATGTTAATTATTATGATTAGTTCTCCTTCTATATGAAGAAAATTGTAAAAATAAACCATAGAGAGGAATGTTTATTTGGTAATGAATTTAAAATCATAGGCAAATGTGAGCATGTGGCAATTGGTGACGAATTGTCGCCATATTGCAAGCTTTTGGCGACAATTCAGAAAAATCGTAGCCAAATGGAAAGCCTTTGATTACAATTTTTCGAAATTGTCGTAAGAGACTTATCCTTTAGTGATGGTTTTATAATACCGTCACCAAAGTTGATGAAGATGATGTAATTCGTTGTGAATACGAGAATTTTGGCGACGATTTTCAATGTTTAATAACAAAATAAATCTCTTATTTATAATTATGAATCCACTAACTTTGATTTGATCAGTTTGTGATTGAACATCATCTTGGGAAATATTAAATTTAATATTATTGACAATGATTCTAAGTGTAAAAATAAGTTTAACTAACAAAAATGTCATATCATCTAAATAATTTATGAAATTATAAACTTAAAATTAATTAATATTAAATAGATTTATATTTTTCCTTTTTCAAATTACATAATTTGACAATTTTATATGATATCATAAAATTTTCGAATAGTTTTATCATAAAGTTTATAATATAATGATATATGATTCTTACAAAAAAAATAAATAGTGATATATGATAAGCAATATAATATAATGATTGGTAGTAAGTAATACAAGATTTTAATTAGAACTTCAACAATTCTTAAGGATAAAACAATAAGTAAAGTTTCATCTTATTCCATCAAAAAGAAAAAGAAATAATTATTTTTTTATTTTAAATGACAAAAGACCTAGTAGATAAGGTAAAGGAGTTTCCTATGTTTAGATTCATAAGAAGGCTATTTACACGTTCGAAGACATCAATTGAAATAGACAAATATCTTCCCCCAAAAGTTAGTTTGATGACACCTCTTCCAAAAACTCGTTAACTTTGACTAAACTAGTAGAAGATATAGTAAACGATTTCCCAGATGTAGTATGGTCACTGAATTAGATGAACTATACGTACTATGTGTTTCACCTAAGTAACAAGTAGTATAGAACAATCACATTAATTTCTTCATAATCATTTGAAAAATTAAATCCTAAAAACTTAGAAAGCTAAATCAAATAGTATAAGGAACCCAAATTCGAACATATGCATACCTGATTGAATGACAACCTTTATAATGAATATACATAGTTTTTGCATTCGAAAACTGTTCCAAAACAACCGATTTTTCTAATCTTGTATGGACCATTGGGACATAAACACCACCTTCATTTTCATGTACATTCTCTTGAAGATTTGCTAAAGCTTTACGTAACACATATTATATACGATCACACATTCATCTAATAACTTCCTAACAGAAAATGAGATATAGGTAATGAAGAAATAGATCTAATTCAGATGATAAGATTAATCTTGAAGAAGAAGATCGGCCATTGAAGGCAAGCAGTGGTTAGACTTTGATAAGAAAATTTATTGCACATCAATTTATTCTTTAGGAGGGTAAATTCTACTAGTCGGAGCTCATTTATGCATAGAAACTATTTGCCATATTGACATTTTGTGATGAACTTATGTTACCAATTTTATTTTGAAAAAATAATAGAAACAAAAAAAATTCATAGATATAATCAATACAGAAACAGAGTATGTCTTTTAATAAGAAAATGAAAAATTATATGAATATATATGTAATTAACAAAATCTTCATAGAAGAAGAAAAAATCATCAGAACTTCATTTTTTAAGTAGCAACAATTCCACTACACAAGCATATTTTTTATTTGCCACTCGCCTTTAAAGATAAATAAAACCTAGAGAACATGCCACATATTAATAAGTGATCTGACATCTTTAAGAATATAAGACTTCGTATTTAAATGTTCCAACATTCTAGCAATTTTAATTTTGTGATCTATTAATTGAGACAACTTCATATGATAAGGTTGAGAATGTTAACTTTATATGTACTATGTTTAAGGGAAGCATAATTAAGTGTGCTTTCCTCTGAAGCCTCTATTCTGACAAAAAGAGTTGGGTACCCGGAGCCCCTCATTTGAGATGGAGAGAGCTACTATCATGGAATTCAAAACAGAAGGAAGGTCAAAAATAGGAAGGCCAACCTTAGGTAATCAATAAGATGCATAAATCACACAGAAATGCGTGTAAGAAATCCAAGCCGATGAACATATCAACTTTAGAGCAGTTAAGTGTAAATTTAAAATGAGGAAAGACTTACCTAAAGAGTTGATTGAAGATTGAGGATTAAAATTGTCTCTCCAAAACAAGACCCTATGATCTCTAACTACTAGTTGGAAATCTGGATTAAGCAAGAAGACATTGAGTTTGTATAATAGAATTAAGTAATTTCATACCTCAAGGTGAGCTTTCACCTAGAATGGGAGTGATCTTTGAGTCCTCCAAGAGAAAGGTAATGACTAACTATTACAGAACAATGAACAAAGATAAAAAGGAGAAGAGAAGGTGAGAAGCAAGACAAAGGAATCCATACTTAGCAACTTGACTAGCTCAGAGAAAAAGATCGGCTTCGATGGTTCAACCCTAATTAGGAAGCATTTGGAGACTCTTTTGGCTGGGGAGGATTTATTTACCTTATTTATAAAATTCCATCATAGATAGATTACCTTGTTTGCTACTTATAACATTGTTGTTGTTTTTTTGCTTTGTTAGTAGTTATGGGTTACATTGTCATTTTTGTTGCTTTGTAAGTAGAATGTCTGTTGCTTACAGAAATGGGCCTATTTTGAGCCCTTGATTGTTTACAAGCTCTATCCAAACAATTTATGCCTTATGTCTGGGTATTTAGGTTTTCATTTTCATAAAACGACATAGTTTTGACTTCACCATTGGCGACAAATACAAAAATCGTCATGAAAAGGTGCAACTTTTAAGACAATTTTTATAATTCGTCGCCAAACCCTATTACGATATATTGTACTCTATATATTATAGAAATTGTATATAATATATAGATTCTATATAATAATATAAAATCTATATATAATAAATAGAGAATTATGATTAAATAGAATAATATGATAACTAACATATGAGAAAATTTATCTATTATCTATACATTCATAAATTAGTATACTAATTACAATCATTATCTATACATTCATATATCATTATATTAATTACCATACATAATTATATTTATTGAGATATAATTACAAAATAATTGCAATATATTAAGAAAATAGAAATCAATGTTAAATATTAATATCATATTCCTAAAAATCAAATTTAATATTGTTGAAAATGATTGTAAGTATAAAAATAAATTTAGCTAACAATAATGTCATTTAAAATATTCATAAAACTAAAAAATAAGATTAATTAATATTACATAGATTTATACTTTTTATTTATGTCTTTTAAAATATATGGTTAGACAATTTTATTTAGTATCACAAAACTCTATTTATTATATATAAATTCTATAATATTTCATATATAAATATATAAATACACATATACATATATGAAAAGATTGACAACAATTTACTAATTTGTTGTCAAATCTTTGCTTTAGTGACGTTTTAGCAAAAATGTCGCCAAACAACTTGGTTTTCGTGTTATTTAAAAAACCTATAGCCAACACTTGGTGATTGATTTTATCTTAAAGCTTAAATATGTTCTGTTTAGAACTAAATTTAATTCTTGTGAAAATTGATGTTATCCTTTTTATAATTTAATGTCATATACGTATTGTTGATGACTTAGATTAATGATTCATCACTATAAGTATAATTTCCTTTATAGAAAAAATATATTAGCATTGTATGGTGTACTTTTATAAATGAACCCAATTTTATGCCTATTATTTAAACTCCTTTAGGCTTCAATCATGTTGTTTAATTTTTCACTACTTATAGTGAATGATTCTTTAAGGACATTGATCTCTTCTATTTCGTGTCTCATTCATATGCAATAAATTATGCTCTAAACATATTAGTACTGTGTTTGTTATTATTGGATTTAGTGTGTCATTAGAGTTGACACAAATTGCCTAAATCTTACGATGAAGCAAAGAAATTGTCAAGGGACCTTAGATTAGGATATATATCAATACATACTTGTAAGTATGATTGTTTTATATTTTGGAAGGACGGTAAAGATCTTGAAGAATGACCCATTTATGCGACATCAAGGTGGCAAATGGATGATGGGAAAGAGAAAAATATAGCACATAAAGTCTTGAGATGCTTCCCTATTAAACTACGATTACAAAGGCCTTTTGTGTCAACAAAACGACTATAAATAAGAGATGGCGTAAAAAGAAATGCATTAATGATAACATTTTACATCATCTTGCCAATTAAAAGGCATGGAAAGACTTTGATGAAAGTGTTCATGGTTTACAAAGGATTGTCGTATGTTTTACTTGCTTTAACTTCTGATGGATTTAATCCATTTAGTAATATGAGTACTTCTTACAACATGTGGCCAGTAATTCTTGTTCCATACAATTTACCTTTGTGGAAGTGTGTGAAGGAGGTTTTTTGTTATTGTCTTTACTTATTCCAGGACCTACTGCTCCTGGTAAAGATATCGATGTATACATGCAACCACTAGTTGGTGACTTAAACCATCTTTGGGAGGTTGGATTAGAAATTTATAATGTTAAAAAGGGTGAAATTATTATAATATGTGCAACTATTTTATGGACTATAAATGATTTTCTAGCTTACGTCAATTTGTCTAGATGGAGTACCAAAGGGTGTATGGCCTATCTTGTGTGTAACCATCAAACTTATTCAATGAGGCTACGAAGTAAAATAATGTGACTAAATACCCAATTTTGAGCCAAATGTTTTTGGGTTTGATCAATTTAGGGCCAAAAGTTATAATTTGCTCAATTAAGGTCTAAACATTATTGAGTCTACTTAATATTAGACTATTTTGGCTGGAAATTTGGCAGTGTCATACACGCAATGTTACTACATATAAAAATGTGTTTATAAAGGCCAAGTGGATTTTAAATGCCACGTAAAAAATACTCAAAACCACTTGGATTTTTAGAAAAGAAAAAACATAATAACATTTAAATTTTTACAAAACCCTAATTTTACTTTAATCCCAAATATTCACCCTTTCTCTCCCATAAACTTAA
>JANSVA010000217.1:40899261-40910332 GCA_025504915.1 Erythroxylum reticulatum | reverse complement strand
ATATTACTTATATGTCTATGGATTATCTCATAATGATAGTTATATAATCCTCAGACTTGAGATTACCAAGGTATCTACTGTGAAAATTACTGTGTTTTGATGCTTCTTATGAATCGTCCTAGGATAATTCAGTTGGTAGTAGTTGGATACAGTACAAACCATATATAGATAGTTGAGTAAGTCAATATAGGATTCGTCACTCTAAAGTAATTGGAGAGAATATTCTACTATTCTTGATTAGTAATGATTTATAGAATTCTCTAGCCAGAGTAAATTGATATTTGAAAAGGAGTTTTCAAAATTCAATTATAAATCAATTACTAATTAGCAAGAACGAACATGATTGGATGATAAGAGTAAACATTGTATCCATACTCTGTCTAATTAGAATATTGAATGATGAAATGCTTAAATTATACATTATAGCCATGCATGGACAGGTTAAGTCAATCACTTTGACATTCCTGATATTTAGATAATCATGATATGTTGCTAGACGTCAATCATAATTTATGATTATGAATTATTTAATTGAAAAATTAAAGATAAATTAAAAGGAGTGTAAATTATAATTATAATTTATAATTGTTGCCAATTTATTAGGAACCTAATGGATCATACATTAAAGAGCAATTTGTGAAAGAAAAATCAATTTAATTAAGTTAGACTTAATTATAAAGTTTGAGAAACTTTGGGAATCAAATATGAGATATTTGATTTTATTAAAATTAATTTGAATTTGAATTTGATTCTAATTATAATTTAAAAAATTTAATTTTAATAAAAGACTGTCATAATTTTTCTATTTAAAGAGAAGAGTCTTTTAAAAACTAGCACTTTTTATCTTCTTCCTCTCAAAACAGTTTGAGAATTACTTTGTGAATACCATCAGAGGCTAGACAATTAGACAGTTTGTGATTGATCAATCAGAAAATGTTTCACAATTTTTCAACGGAAAACAAATAAGGTACAATTTCTAAATTGATTTGTATTTTATTCAAGTTTAATCAATTATCAGGATCCGCTCGGAATCTGTAAAAAAAAAATTATTTTCCACTACACCTGTGATTCGATCACGGTTGGATTCTAATACATATAAGATAAAAGTGTAATCAGGAAAACAAAAAACAAAAAGAAGAAGATAAAGCCTCCTTCATATATGATAGACATGTACTCATAAGCGTAGAGTGTGCAAACACCTTAAATTTTCAATTCAGATAAACAAAGTCCATCCTAAGGAGTACTTAGCAGATGATTGGAAAAGAAATTTCATCTTCTGTTTCTGAAAATAAGATTGCCCATCTACATTTTCTCATAATTGCTTATTCAATTGTAAGGTTCTAGGTACAGATATCTTGGGAGCAGTCATTCCGCTTTCATTTTTTATGGCTTAGATCCTAGTTTAGTAGAAGCCCACTCTCAACTAAAGGGATGACATATTTGGCTTCTTGTCAGGCTAAAATCCCTATCCACACAAAATATTAGGAAAGTTCCAACTCGCTTATTAAGATGCAAGACCTGCACCATTGGTGATCAGCCAACCCAGCACAAAGCTGGCGAGGAAACTATCCTGCAATCGAAATTTGATGTTATGAAAACCGGTAAAACAATATGAATTGCTGCGAAGAACTAATGAACTTCAAATCAAACAATTCAAGAACATTGATATGGTTAAATCATATTCAAAGTTCGACTGTGAATCTAAAGAAAATACTAAAACGTAAAATTAATTGTAGTGTTGCAGTATGCAGAAACTTTAGTTGGCTGGCCTTGTCTTCCAATACCAAAACCAGTAAAGAAGGAATCATTCCACTAGCCTGCATGATCCAATCAGTGGAACTGGCTTCAGAGTACATTCCAAAGTACAGTCCACGATGGACAATGATTCCCACACAAGAGATGTTAAATCCACGGTAAAGGCTAGCCATGCCATCAGATGCTAAAGTTTTCCTGTACACATCATGACATAAATGAGCCTATTAAATTGTCAGGTTTTGGTTACAGATAAATTATTAAGCAAGAACTTTCATCAACGTTCTGAAGAAAATGAGAATGATAATTAAAAATGAAGGTCCAAATCAAAGCGAGACAACACCAACACATAGTTAGTACAACATGCATTGTAAGAAATACGATAAATAAGGAAAATATTTTATTCTGTAAACACCTGCTGTTTAACAACTACAAAGATAAATATCTTGAGTACCAGATTATGAACTTACAGAATGAAATCAAATTATCAACGTTCTTCATTTTCTTTTTCAATCAATCAAAAGCCCGTAGACTTATCATTACAATTGCCAATATATTATTCGTCAAATATGGTAAGTAGAACCTCCTAGTTCTTTGACTAAAGTTGCCTAATACATAGCCTAATTCAAACCTACAGTAACAACAGACTCCATAGGAGGCTGATCTCTGTTGAGTCTTTCCCAATCGATTTGTCTTAATATTGCAAATCTCTCACTTAAAGATACAAAACCAGCTTGAGGAGAAACAATGCCAGAAGTCGCAGCTTTATGAAGCAGCAGAACGCTTGTACCCATATCAGGGCCATGAAGCTTCCCAGTCAACAACAATCGGAGGGGCATAAAAAGTGATTTCCCCTTGCGCTTGATAGATTTTCCAAAGCTCTTCACCCACTTCTGCCAACCAGAGTGGCCTTCTTCCAGTGCATTAAGGAACTCACCACTGTCATAAGCATCTATGAGGCTGGCTGAGATTTCAGAAAGCTTATCTTCTATGTGAGTTTTGGCGTCAGGGCTCTTTAAAGTAGCTTGTAAAGGATAAGATAGCAAGTTTGAAAGAGCTTCATCTGAATCTGTTATCAAGTCAATTGCATCCTTAAGCAACTGAACTGCCTCTGTCACAAATGGTCCCTCTGATTTTGTGAGGACACCGGTACTTTTCCAACGTTCACCAATAAGACCTAGTAAACTCTCGGATGGAAGAGCTCTCAAGTGCTGCCCATTCATCCACCTCAACTTGGTTGCATCAAAAACAGCACCACTCTTGTTGACTCGATCAATTGTGAATTTTTCAACAAGTTGTTCAAGGGTGAAAAATTCATTTTCCGTGCCATCACCCCAACCTAAAAGGGCAAGATAATTCACCATTGCTCCAGGCAAGTAACCCATCTCCCTGAACTGGCCAACAGATGTTGCACCATGCCGTTTGGACAACTTACTCCTGTCAGGTGCAAGTATTAATGAAACATGGGCAAAGAAAGGCATGGACAATCCAAGAGCCTTATAGATCAATGCTTGCCTGAGAGTATTTGGCAGATGCTCTTCAGCTCTAATAACATGTGAAATGGCCATGGTAGCATCATCAATTGCGACACAAAAATTATATACCGGTTGTCCATTGCTTCTCATTATTACAAAATCTCCTAGGGTGTCCAAACTCCAAGTAACATCACCCCGTATAAGGTCATTGATTTTCAAACTCCCCTCTTTTGGAACACGAAAGCGGTAAGTATACAGAGTTCCCTTTGCCAACTCTTCTTGTACTTCTTCATCTGTTGCACTGGCCCACTTCCCAGTGTACACCGGAGGCAGTTTCTTTAATTTGGCGATCTCTTTCATTTTTTCAAGTTCCTCATTTGAACAGAAGCATCGATATACTTGACCAGATTCCAAAAGTTTGTCAGCATATTGCTTGTATAGAGAATTTCTTTCAGATTGTCGATACGGACCATAGTCCCCACCAATACCAGGACCCTCATCCCAATCTAGCCCAAGCCAAGAGAGATCACGAAGCAGTGCCTCCTCAGATTCTCTAGTTGATCTCTCCAAGTCAGTATCCTCGATCCTCAAAACAAATTTCCCCCCTTTGGATCTTGCAAACAGATAATTGAAGAGGGCAGTTCTGGCACCACCAACATGAAGATTTCCAGTCGGGGAAGGAGCAAAACGAACTCTAACTTTTCCTTGTTCACTACTAGCCTCGGCAGAGATGACTGAATATCTCCTCTTTTGGTTGAGGCAGGTGAGCTTCTGATACTTATTGTGAAGGGTACAACTGTAAAAAAGAGACGATGACCACAAAATGGGAGGGCCAAGGCCAAAATCCCTCATTCTCATCATCCCCATCACATTGGCCATACCTTAAACCAATCAAAACAAATCACAAAAAATAACGCCACTTGTACCCAAAAATTTAGCCACTTCCCAAACTTTTTTTATCAAGTCAAATCAGCAATTGCCATTTTCCCTGCAAATTTGTGAGCTCTTGTAAAACTGATTATCTCAAGGGAAAACCTCCAATGATGAAAATATAGACTGCTTCAGACAGAAGGAGCAATAAAAGCAGAGAATTTGCACTTGTCTACAGCTCCTGCAGTATTACAACGTATTCTATTTGGCTGGTACAATACCTGAGTTTATATTGAAAAATCCAGAGAGTTTGTTAAGCATATTCTAATTACATACAAATCTCAGACCCAGTAAACTCATCGTCAATGTAATGCTCTATACACTACGGTATTAGTCAAGAGATAACTTCGAAAACAATCAAATCGAGAAACAGCGGAAAAAAAAAACAATCAACACACGTATATCATCTCAGAAAAACACAAGCTACAATGAAAAGAAAGTTAAGTTTAGATTGGTCGTTGGAGTACCATTCTATATTTATACATATCAAAAAGCATACTAAATGAAAATGGAGTTAATGATGAGCAGATCTAGTAGAATAGCTTAACCTAAGTCTGCAAAACGTTGACGTACCTAATGTGTAGCTGGCGATGTTAGGGGACTCTCCGGCGATAGAGACAGAGAAGGTGTGTTTTGAAATGTGCCAAAAATCCGCCATTCATTGACGCTATCTAGTATCTAGGGTTGTGCGAATTAATTGATGTTATCCTGTGCCCACCCTTCTTCCTGATAATAATGGAACTATTAGATTATTAAAAGTTTTGAATTTATCATATTTTGAATTACAATCTAATTTAATTTAATTTAATTTAAATAAAATAATATTATTTTAATATTCAAATAAATTAAATTCCAAGTTTAAACTATTCAGTTGAATTTTAAATAAAAATATTAATCTAGTGCTAACTTTAATAGTAAGACATATAAATACAATTTAAATTCAATTTGTTCACTTTTGAATTACTTATTTAGAATATTAAAAAGTGTTACATAATTGGACAACTTATTTTGTATGGCATATTGAATTCTATCATAAACAAAATAGTATTTGGGTTTATGAAAAAAATTCCAAGTCAAACAGATTCATCATCATCATCAACATCAACAATGCCTAGTTGAAATCTTGTTGAGACGCAGAAATTCGATAATATATAGTCTTATCCCTACTTAGTAAAGAGATTATTTCTAATAGATCCACATGTAATGTGTCATAAAGATACTATAAAATTAAAAATATATGTGCATACATACGCCAAATAAAAATAATAAAATAAAATAAGTAAATAAGTCCAATAAACATAAAAAAGAAATAAAATAACTAAATACATAAATACAAATAAATAATGAATAGAAACATCAGTAACATTAATAATAAAAATAGATAAGGCAATACAAAAATAACGTACATACAAAAAATTTCAAAGATTAACAATAAACAGTAAGATAAGAATATATATCGGAAAAGACTCATACAAGAGTAAACTCCAACCAGACCAAACAGAAATAAGACATGTATATGAGTAACTTTGCCCATGCACGTCACCATTACGTTAAATGGGAAACTAACTAAGCTAAACTAGCTAGGAGGTAAATACTATGCAACAACTGCATAATACATATATTCATATACCCTCCAACTACAAGACTACGAATGCTCTCTTTAAGGGATATCTTTTACCCGTATCTTATTATGCCAAAGTTTTCTATTGCGGACCAAGTCCTTGATAAGATCCAACAGTGCCATATTATTCTTGATCACTTCCCTTCGGTTCTTTTTAGGTCTTCCTTTTTTTCCTCTTACAATCTCTAAGTATCATTTTCTCCCATCATCTCACTAGAGCATCAGGGTGTTTCCTTTTAACATGTTCAAACCATCTAAACCTTATCTCTCGCAAGTTGCCATTAATACCAGCCACCTTTAATTTGTTTATTACCATAAGATTCTTAACCTTATCTCTTCTAGTAAAGTTACATATTCACCAAAGCATCCTTATTTCAATCACCAAAAGCTTATTATTGTGTATTTGTTTGATGGCCAACACTTTGCCCCATGTAACATGGTTGGCCTAATCGTCAAACGGTATGATTTACCTTTAAGCTTGAGTAGTATCTTCTTGTCATATAAGACCCTTTATGCATTTCTCTATTTGAGACACCATGATCTTATACGATGGACTATATCTTTATTGATCTCTCTATTACTTTAGATGATAAACCATAGGTACTTCAAACACTCCTTCCGCGGCATCACCTTAAATCCAATTTTTACATCCACATTGGTAGCCACCTCATGGCTCGAAAATTTGCATTCTAAGTACTCAGTTTTAGTCTTGCTCATTTTAAACCTTTTAACTCTAACATTTCTCTCCAAAATTCTAGCTTAACATTGACCCCTCTCTTATTTCATCCACTAAGACAATATAGTCAGTAAACAATATACACCAAGGCGCATCTCCTTCAATATTATTGGAAAACTCATCTATCACTACTACGAATAGAAAAGGGCTTAATGCAAAGCCTTGGTGTAGTCTAATGCTAATAGAAAAATTCTTAGTGTCTCCTCTTATCGTCCTTACTCTAGTCATTGCCCCTTTATACATATCTCTAATCATCCATCTATAAGACATAGGAACTCCCTTAACCTCCAAACACCTCCACATGATTTCCCTTGGAACCCTGTCATATGCCTTCTCTAAATCAATAAAAACTATGTGCAAATTCTTCTGTCTTTCCCTACAATATTCTATTAATCTTATAAGGAGATGTAGCGCTTCGGTCATGGACCTTCTTAGAATAAAACCAAATTAGTTTTTCGATATAGAAGTCACCTTTTTTATTGTCTTCTCAATTACCTTCTTTCACAACTTCATGGTATGACCAAGTCAAACAAATTATGTAGCCAAATTCTATAAAAGTTGTTTATAATTTAACTTATTATTATAGAAAAAAGTGCAAAAGAATTAAGCATGCACAGTCAAAGTATAGGTGGTCATTAAGAAACATTATGATTCCTGCAACTTCCTAAGGCTAAAATGTTTTCTAAATCAAACGAAAAAAAAGCTTGTGATTTTTGCAATCCAAACTACAAGGTTTTTAACAATGTAGATTGCTTAATGTTTCTGATATCAAAAGAAGATTTTTAATATTAAACTAATGGTGTTAAATCATTGTTAGTTATCTGTTGATGTGGATTTTTTAAAATTTTTTGATGTGGAATCCATCAAAAGCCGACGTGGATATTTTTAAATAGAGGTGGGTCTTACCTATGGTATAAATACAACGTTTTGGGCAATATATTCTTTTAACTTGAGGACCTCTAGTTAAATTAGCATTATTCATTAATGTAGCATTTTGTTCACTTCCTCAATCTTCTTTTTCTTCAATCTTTATGAAAACTTTATGAATGGAAGAAGCAGGTTTCCTTTCACTCTAACTCAGTGGCAAGAGCTTGAGCATCAAGCTTTAATCTTTAAGAGGGTGTTTGGTTCACCAGCTGGAATAGATAAAGAATAGAATAGATGAGGAATAGAATTGAATAGGTATTACTTAGTTTAGTTTATTCCTAAGAATTTCTAATGATGATATATGCTAACGTTTGGTTTGAAAACATAAATTTGAGATGACAAATGAACAACTAACAAAAAGACTAAAATATCCAAGTGAATCATTTATATATGCATTTATGATCTTTTCGCAAATATACAATGAAAACCTCTATAAATACCATAGCCTATTTTGTAACGGTCAAGATGAAATAAAATAAAATAAAATTTCTTTTCATTCTTCATTCTGTAGTCTCTAATTTCTTAATAAAGTGGTTTTGATTATTTCTTAAAGTATAAAGAAGAGTTTCGTGAGGAAAGTAAGAAATGGAAAGTAATGGACTTACTTCCTTCCAATTTCCTCATCCTACAAAAGAGAATTATGAGAAATGGTGTCTACATATGAAAGCTTTGCTTGACTCTTAAGATGTATGAGAGGTTGTAGAGAAAGGCCATGAGAAGCTTCAAAATAAAAAGCTTATCTCAAATTTATAAATAATCTTTGTCCCAAATAACAAAGAAGGATCAACAAGCTCTCACTCTCATCCACCAATGTTTGTATGATTTAATGGTTGAGAGGGTAGTCAATGTTACTTGTTTGAATGAAGTATAGAATAATATAGAAAAGCCTTTTCAACATGTTGATAAAGTAAAGAAAGTGAGACTTTAAACACTAAGAAGTAATTTTGAATTTTAAAGATGAAGGAATTTGAATAAATTTCTGATTATTGTACAAGAGTGACAGTGATTGTAAATCAATTAAATACATATGGAAACAAGATATAAAATGTTATTATAATGAAGAAAATTATTCATTCTTTGAATCCCAAATTTGATTATATGGTTAAAATCCATGACCAAGGAAGAATAAGAGGGATCATTATAAGCCTATGAAGAAAAGATTAAGAAAAGATAAGCTTAGTCATTAGAGCAAGTTTTCAAACTTAAAACTATTTTAAAGAATGATAAAGGAAAAAAAGAATCAATTTAGAGGACATGGACGAGGAAGAAGAACAAGTCGTAGTTATGGAATATATGAAAGAGGAAGAGGGAATGGAGACAACAAAAACAACAAAGAGAGAAGTCAATAACCACAAAGAGGGAAAGAAGAACAAGAGGAAGAAGATGAGGCTGATATTTAAAAATAAATGAAAGGAGGTATGACAAGACTAAGGTTGAATGTTTTAATTATCATAAAATTGGTCAATATTATTGAGAATGTTGCAATGTCATTAACAATATTGAAGAATAGACTAATCTTATTGATGACAATCAAAAAGTTAAAAAGTCAACTTTGTTGTTAACAAGCAAGGAAGAAGAAAATGATATTAATAGTATAAGCAATCACATATATGGATACAAAGGCAAATTTTTAGATCTTTGAAAAGATGAGAGACATTGTTTCCTTTAGAGACTTTCAATTTTTCAAATTAAATGAAAAGATTCGATTCTCATATCTTTCAAATATGGTTGACATAAGTTGATCACCAATATTTATTATGTGCCCAATTTAAAAAGAAATATTTTAAGCTTATGTCAACTCTTAAAAAAGGGATATAAAATTCTCATGAAAAATAAAATTCTTTGACTTTAAGATCAAAATTCTAATTTGATTTCTAAGGTGGCTATACCAGAGAAAAGGATGTTCAAGTTGAACATCAAAACAATGGAATAACTTGTTTGAATGTTGATTTCCAAGAGGCAAAATGGTGTTGGTGCATGATATTCCACTTAAATTTTAGAGCTCTTAAGGTTATGGGGGGGAAAAGTTGGTAAAAAGGACACCCTCAATTAACCATCCTAATCAATGTAAAACATATTTTCTTGAAAAACATTATAGGAAGAGTTTTCCTAAACAAGCAACATCAAAAGCAACTGGCCCTCCTAAATTTATGCACACTATATGTGTGGATCAATCAATCCACCTTTACTTGGTACGAAAGAAAATCGTTTTACTTTTAACCGATGATTTTAGTATCAATACTTGAGCTTATCTTCTTAAGAAAAAATCATACACTTTTTTTGCTTTTAATAGTTTTAAGATGCTTGTAGAATAGGAGAGTGGCTATAAAATCAAAGCTTTGAGATCCAATCGAAAAGCTAAATTTTACCTATAAAGAATTCAGTGATTTTTATGCAACTCATGACATTTATCATCCTTTAACAATTCCTAGATCATCATAACAAAATAGATTAATTGAGAGAAAGAATACGAACATACTTAATATGGGAAGATGCATGATGAAAGTTGAAAATATGAAGGAGTTTTGGGCTAAAAGTGTTTCTTGGTAGTTTATTTATCTAATTGCTATCCAACATTAAATATCAAAGACCAAACCAAACCCTTCAAGAAACACATATCAAAATAAATCCTAATGTCTATCATTTGCAAGTTTTTAGAAGCATAGAGTACACTCAAGTGCTACACCAAGAAAGATCCAAGCTTAATGATTGAAGTATTAAAATGTGGAAATGATTCACATTCCAAAGGCTACAGAATATACAATAAAACAATGACAAAGTGGTAATGAGTTAAGACATTGAATTTGATGAAAAACGTTATGTAGAATTAGCAGGCTTATAAGAGAAGTCATAATTTACTTCTATATTTTGGAGAAGAAGAAGAACAAGAGACCATAATATTTATACAAGAAATAATTCCACCTCTTGTACCACTTCTGTTAACTCATAAAGAAAGTTTAAGTGAAAGGATAAGGAAAATGAAAGTTCTAAGAGATATTTATGTAAGATCTAATGAAGTTATGCTTGAAAATGATGAATTTTATTATCATCTTGTAAATAATGAGCCATTAAATTTCAAAAAATTCATACAAGATAAAAGATGGAGGTTAGTCATGTTCTTTAAGGTTGTTGATTATTTTATTATTAGATTTGTTTTTTTTAATGTTTATGATACATGATGTATTGTTATTTTGCAATAGAGAATTGCTTGATATGTCCTGGCTCTACTTCTGTCTTTTCTCCGAAATAAAAGTCAGTGTGGAGCATTTGAAGATTTGTAACAAGAGTTAATCTTTGCAGCATGTATATGATGATGGCCTTTTGGAGGAGGTGGTTCTGTGTCATCTTAGTACTAAGGATGGAGATACTGTGACTGCTAACTATATCAGGTTTTTCCAAAAAAATTTAAATCTTCCATTGACGAAGGTATGTTTAAATATTATGTATTTGTAGACTGTTTAATTTCTTTAGTAGGTTTTGTTCAAGGGTATATATACAGGGATATGTCGTATGCAACTGAGGTTATAGGATAAGACTCACTGCTCCTCCATTTAAGGTGAAAATATAACCAGAGGTAGATTTGCTATCATCCTTATCCGATGCAAAACTAGCATCAGTGTAGCCTATTAG
>JANSVA010000217.1:40845633-40859899 GCA_025504915.1 Erythroxylum reticulatum | reverse complement strand
GATTGCATTGATCCTTTAATTAAAAACCTGAAATAATTTCTTAACCAATTCTATATATTTTATAATTATCAAAACATAAAAGGGATTTTTATTTGTCAACCACCATTGGTCCAACGCCAATCACAATGTAAATCACAATGCAAGATAGTGAACCACAATTCTTCAGTTTCAATCACAACCCAATCAGTTAATAAGGTAAAGAGACAGTCAATACCAGATGGAGAACACCAAGTATAATGAACCACCACCACTGCTGGAGTAACTTGTGTGATATTAAACAACAACACCGAAGGACTGATGAGATGAAGAAATAAAGACAAACCTAAGATGAATGCTGGAGTAGAGGAGAGAGGCGTAACTTCCTTGAGGGAGTAGTGTGCGTGGAGGGCAGAAAAGAGTTGCTTAGAGAGTAGACTTGCGTTGAGAGGTTGTGAGGAACTTGGGTGTGCGGTAGCAGTAGAATAAGGAAGAAGCTAAGTTAGGGATTTTAAATCCCTTAAGCAAAACGCTATGTTCTTTTTTTAATACTAATTTGTTTTTTTAATAAAAAGAGACTAGTAATGAATGGCACAAAGTCCGAAAGCTCCTCTAAGTAGTTCAAACCTTATTGCATCAAGAGATTTCATGAAAATATCTGCCGACTACTTTTCGGTAGATACATGAGATAAGATGACTGTCTTGCTTTCCACGAGCTCCCGAATAAAGTGATATCGAAGATCAATATGTTTTGTTCGTGAATATTGAACCAGATTCTTCGAAATATCTATTGCACTTTTATTGTCGCATAAAATTGTTAACTTGCTCTGATCAATCCCATAATCCTGTAACATTTGTTTCATCCAAAGCAGTTGTGAACAAAAACTACCTACAGTTATGTATTCAGCCTTAGCAGTTGAGAGTGAGATTGAATTTTGCTTCTTGTTGTACCAAGTGATCAGATTGTTTCCCAGAAATAAGCAGCCTCTAAAGCAATTTTGCGATCATCTAAATTTTCATCCAAATCCACATCACTGTATCCAGCTAGATAAGATGTTGAATATGATGTATATCATATTCCAAAATCTGATGTTCCGCTTATATATCTGAAAATCCTCTTGACCGCTGTCAGATGTGTTTTTTTGGATTCGCTTGATAGCGAGCACATACACCAACACTATAACAGATATCTGACCTACTTGCAGTCAAATATAATAAGTTGTCGATCATACTACGATATAAACTATCATCAACACTTTTCCCATTCTCGTCTCTATTTAGTTTCATTGAAACACTCATAGGTGTTCTTGTATGTCTAGCTTTTTCAAGACCGAACTTCTTTATTACGTCGCTAGCATATTTGGTTTGCGATTTGAAGATTCCATCGTTTACTTGTTTCACTTGTAAACCTAAAAAGAAGTTTAACTCACCCACCATACTCATTTCAAATCAGATGTCATTAGCTTAACAACTTCTTTAACCATCTTTGAACGTGTAGCACCAAACGCAATATCATCAACATAAATTTGAGCTATCACAAAATTAGATTTGAACTTTTTAATAAATAAAGTTTTGTTAACACTACCTCGTTTATATCCTTGCTTGATAAGGTATTGAGTGAGTCTTTCATACCAGGTCCTTGGTGCTTGTTTGAGTCCATAAAGTGCTTTCTTTAGTTTGTAGACATAGTTTGCATGGGTTGAATCAATGAAACCTTTCGATTGCTTCACAAAGACTTCTTCTTGTATAAAAAAAGCACTCTTTACATCCATCTGATAAAGTTTAAAACCTTTTATACATGCTATACCCAATAGTAATTTGATCGATTTAAATCGTGCCACCGGTGCAAATATTTCGTCAAAATCGATGCCTTCCACTTGAGACTATCCCTGAGCTACTATCCTTGCTTTATTTCTGGTAACATTACCCTTTTCATAGGTTTTATTTCGAAACACCCACTTTGTACCAATTACATTAGTACTTGTGGTCTTGGCACTAATTCCCATATATCATTCCGTGCAAACTGAGTCAACCCTTCTTACATAGCTACTGTCCATAATTCATCTTGTAGTGCTTTTTCTTAACATTCTTTAGTTCAAGTGAGGAAGTGTAGCAAAGATATCCAACAAGTTCTCGATAGTCAACCCTTTTTCTTTCTCTTATTTTTCATCTTTCGCTCATATCCCCAATAACATTTTTTGCTGGATGTTTTCTTCAGATTCAAGATGAAGAGCCTTGGTTCAAATCATCTTCTAGTGTTTTGGTTGTTTCATTATTTGAAGTAACTGAAAACTTCATTAGCAGTAACTAACTATAAACCAGTTTCTGCAGTTACTTCTTCTGCAGTAACTAACTACAAATCTGGGCAATTCTTCACTTTTGTTGCATTGTTTGTTTGAGTTGATTTAGATTGTTGGTTGCTATGTTTCTCTTCAGCCACTTGACTATTCAACAAAGATGCATAATATATCACAACATTTATGGATTCTTGCACTTTCCTTGTTCTTTGATTGTACACTCTATAGGCTTTACTATGAGTGGAGTACCCAATGAAAACTCCTTCATCACTTTTGCTTTTAAATTTTCCAAGTTGTTCACGATCTCGAAGAATATAGCACTTGTTTTCGAAAATGTGAAAATAACTTACGTCTGGTTTCTTTCCTTTCCAAAGTTTATACGACGTCTTGTTCAGAAAGCTTCGAAAATATACTCTATTGCATATTTAACATGTTGTGTTAATCGCTTTAGCCTAAAATCGCATAGACATTTCACTTCCATTCAGCATAGATCTGGCCATTTCTTGAAGTGTTCTATTTTTCCTCTCTGCAACTCCATTTTGTTGTGGAGTTTTGGACACTGAAAATTCTTATAAGATGCCATACTCATCACAGAATTCATTAAAGCTTGCATTCTCAAATTCTCTTCCGTGATCCGATCAAATTCTCAATATAGTCAAAATTTTCAGATTCGTCACCTACACACATAGGCTTCTAAAAGCCTTAAACGCATCTGATTTTTCTTTAAAAAATGCTACACAAGTATATCTCGAATAATCATCAACACAAGTTAGAAAGAATCTCATTCCACTAATGCTCTCATGTTGTGTTGGACCGACTAAGTCCAAGTGAACCAATTCAAGTATACGAGATGAGGTAACATATCTAATCCTTTTGTGTGGTACTCTTAGCTGTTTTCTCATTTGACACGCACTGCAAATTGATTTTCCTTCTTTGTTCATTTTGGATAAACCCTTCACAGCCTCCAATTTTGTCAATTTGCTAATGAGATCAAAATTCACATGCCCAAGCCTTTGATGCCATAAATCAATGTTATTCTCATGAGTGGCCGACTTACATGTAGTCATGACTTGCAACATATAGCAATTGTCGGCTGATCACTTACCGCTCATGATACATTCGCCTTGTTTGGTAAGAACCCTGTATTCATCACTTGTAAAGTTAACTAGAAAACCATCATCACATAGTTGGCTTATACTTACCAAATTTGCTTTTAATCCATTGACATGAAGCACATTCTTGAGAGGAGGCAAACCATCCACACACAATATTCCTCTACCAACACAGAAGCTTTCTTTGCATCTTTGAAAGTCACATTACCCTCTATACAATTCTGACAATCAGTCAAGTAGGTCTTTTCCCTCGTCATATGGCGTGAGCATCCACTATCAAAATACCAACCATGTTGTAAAGTTGCCTTGATCGATGTACGAACTACAAGAGCTTGCAGTTCACTTCTTTTCACCCAAAAAGACTTAGATACTAATGATTGATGTTGAAAATTTTGTGGAATGTGTATACTTTTTCAGCCTTGTCTTCTTTTAAACAACATCTGTAGCAACTGATAACACCTTGGCCTTATATGCCCAACAACTCCACAAAATGACATGTGGGTATAAATCTTCGACTCTTTTTCGGTACTTCTTCCTCTTGGGTTGATCTAAACATATCAGAATTTTCTTCATTAATTTTCGAACACTCACCTTTATAACCTATGCCTTCGAAATTTCCTTTATCCTTACCGGTTTCTATCAACTTATCCAGTTTTTCCGTGTCTCCTTTTAACATTCTCAATCCCTTTTTAGTACTTATCAATTTTATTCTAGCTTCACCAAGCTCATCTGTCATCAACATCAACTTTTTTTCTAATTCTTGTATGGTGTTTTTCATGCAAAGATTCTCTTCCTTCAATCTTTCATTCTTTTTACATGTTTTCACCCATTTTTTATACATAGCCTTGTAATCCTCGTAAATATTCCCATTTTTATCATCAAGGCCACTTCCGTCACTGTCATAGTCTGATATGAATCCTGAGCTGAATTGTTTTCAAATTTTTCAAATTTTCTCCCTTTTCGGCCTTCAGTTACTTCCTTTTCAGTTACTATTAAGCAAGTAATTGGACTTTTGCTATGTAATGCAACAAATGCAGCATTGTTCGCTATTTCTCACTACCGAAATCACTCTCAAAATCATTTTCACTCTCGGTGCTTGTGAAGGACTTTCCTTTTTGTTTCTTCAACGTATTGGCACATTCGGATTTAATATGTCCAAAACCCTGACATTCATGACAATGAATTCTTCTTGCCTTTTGTTCTCCCTTTTGTGTCTCGACTTGTTGTCTTGGGTTGTTAGTTGATGAACTTCCACCATATTGTCTAAATTCAGGTCTGTCCTTTTTTATTCTTTTTAGTCATTTACCGAAATTCCGTGTGAGCAGAATCATGTCTTCGTTTTCATCTAATTCATCTTGGCATTGTTCGCACTTTTTCTAGTTTCTACCTGTAATGCCTATCCTTTGCTTCTTTCTTGCTTACCTCTTAAGAGATTCATCTTGAAATTTGTAAGAATTCCAATAACTTTTTCTAATGACAGATTATCAATTTCGTGAGCCTCTTATATTGCTACAATTTTTGGAATAAATCTTTAAGGTAACGATCTCAACATTTTTTTGACTAATTTCACGTTGGAGTATTTCTTCCCCAGTTGATGAGCTTGATTTGTAATATCTCTCAAATTTCATGAAAGTCTCCAATAGTCTCATGCTCATCCATCTTTAGCTCTTCAAACTGCATAGCTAACATTTGTAGTTTCAATGCTATCATAGACTTTGATCCTTCATGTATGGTTTGTAAGGCATCCCACGCTTCTTTTACCGATTTCACATGCTGAAATCATTGAGAAGCGTCCTTCATTAGCATCATTGAATATTGCATGCATTGCTTGTAAATTTCCAGTGCACTTTCTTCTTCCACTTTTGTCCATTCAAATGGATCTTTCTGAACTATCTCTCCTTTATCATCAGTGATCATTGGATGCATCCAACCGTATACTACCAAATGCCAGGCTCTCGTGCCCTGAGCTTGAATGAAAACTTTCATCTGGGATTTCCATGCTGGATAATTAGATCCATCCAATAATGGTGGTCTGGTGATTGACGCATCCTCTCTCGTAGTTATGTCTACGAATCTAGGATCTGCACCAACTTGTTACCAAGTTCTGAAACGATGTCCTTGCTCTAATGCCAATTGAAACACCAAAGGGAGTTAATTAATTCGCAAACTTTCCAAAATTTCCTTTGCATGAACAGAATAAAACTACGCAAAAGTAAAATAATAGAAATACTAAAATTTGATATCGCAGTTCGATACACTCTACCTATGTCTGCGCGGTCCTTACCCAGATTAATCACTTTCACAGTAGTTCAATAGAATTACACAAGATTGACCTAAAACAGCACCACTCAGTCTTTATAACTATCTCTCAACCTCACTATCTATGAAAGATTTTCACATCCAATAATACGACCTACTTGTGTTGACCTTGTCAGAGGATTTTTCTAACTACTTTTACTTAAAACAATAATAAATAAAAATACCTTAAATATTTAATAAACTGAAAATTAAATAACAAAATACTTGAGACAAACGAAGACTTTCCTATGGATTTATCTCCTCAAAATAACCTAGCTGAAAACTTTTTCCATAGTTGATTCTTTCTTCAAAAGAATAAGTCACGGTGTTGCTTCAAGTAATAACCAGTCGCCATATCACCGAAAATAATATTCACCTTATTGACAAAATAACTTCACCATGGCACACCCACAAATACGTTAATCACCTATATCCCTTAACATACACAGCAATAATATTTTTCTTCAAAGACCTATAAAAATGTATTCCATATAAGCTCACACACACACACCAACTACACCAACTGTCATACACACACCTACCTATTTCAGCTCCACTAACGTGTTTTTAATAGACTTCTGTCATTAATCAAGTATGTGAGCAACACCGCTTCAAGGGATCCACATGGGCTTCCTCAACCTTATGTCAACCAAAACACCAGACACAATATACAGCCACATAAAACCAAGTTCGCAGCCAACAACTCCTTTCTTTTCTCACACGTGACTTCCACACACAACAGCAGTGCACAGACACACACACGTAATCTTACTAAGTCACCTCCTTTTTGATAGACTTCAATTAAAACTCAATCTCTAGATACATGTTTTGATAGACATCAATTTAGAAAAGATCATCACATCTACTGCATATCCATTAAAACACAATCTCTACCCATCTTCATTAATCCATATAATAAGTTTAATTTTCTTATATGTCCAATTTAAAATTCCAAAACCAAACAAGGAATATATAAAATATATTCTAACAGTTTTAGAACTTTTATTATAGTCAATACATCTTCAAACACCTTAACATTGCCTCTATTGATTGTATATCTAAAACTATTTACATATAAGGTTCCCAAAGAGATCGAGTTATTCCTTAAATTTGAGACATGTTGAACATTACACAATGTCCTAACAATGTTATCAGACATCTTAACCCTGACATGTCTTGTTTTAACAATTTTAAAAGCTTTATCATCTCCCAATGAGATAGTGTTAAAGTTTCCTAATATGTATAAAATAAACTAATCTTTTTTAATGCCATCTATTATAGGCATCCTATGTCCACAATTCATAAGAGTTTATTAGTGGAAATATAAATAATATCTCCATTACTATAATCTAAGTCTCTGCTCTGCACTGCATTAACTAGTTCTGACGATTCATCATATTTCCTTTTATCACCATGCTGCTTCTTATTTTAACAGTTACCTTTTAAGATGCCCAGTTTGCTCACATTTGTAGCACCTAACTATCTTTTTGCCTTGGATTTTGACCTTTCATCATATTTCCTTTCACCTTAAGAGCTTGTAATATTGTTTTCTATCTATTGGTTATGAGCCAGTAACTACCTTTTATACCAACTATCTTCTTAACCAATATAAGTATGGTCATCTGGTTTTCACAAGAAAGTGGTCAAGAATAAAGAAAGATTATCACTTTATCCTCATCCTTATTAGTCACCTCGAGCCTTAGAATGTCACTGACTGTTTGACATTGATATGTTATAGCATGTTTGTTCCCTCCTACATTTCCAACATGTACAACTTTTGCTTTAGATACAACTTGTTCATGAGAGTTTTTGATACGTATCAATTCTATAACTTCTTTCAGATCTCCACAGGAGATGCAATTAATATCTATAAAGTGGTATATGAACTCATTGTTTATAAGAGTTTTTGATATGTATCAATTATCTAACTTCTTCCATACTCTACAGGAGATGCAATATCCATAAAGTGGTACATGAACTCATCTACCACAAATATCCAAACGAATGCAATTACTCACACTAGCAACTTTTCCCAATTGAGTGCATTCTTGCGTTTTGACTTATTCCCATATAGCCCCTTCAGTATGCTTTATTATGCCAACAAATCTTTCGCTCCGGATTGTCATAATTTGAAATTATCAGTTTCATTGAACTTTCTCACTTTAAAAATTTTCCAAATAAATTCCAACAGTACCTTTTTTTTAACAATTTTTTATGATTTACTACATTTTTAATATCAAAATCGGTAAGCAAAATGATATTTTCGTTATAAAAATTCTTAAAAACTTATTGATAGATATACAAGTGCAGTTAGTAATAGACAAGTATTTTTATCTAAAAAGAAAAGTTATTGCTATAAATGATCTCTATTTTGAGCTTATATATGTTACTGCAAATTTTTACTTATCAACAAAATGGTTAAAACTTAACAAATATAGAAAAGAAATTGGATACTATCTTTTAAGGAGATCAAGTCAGAATGGTCCCCATTTTACTTGTACCACTTTTTTTCTACATAAATTACCTCAAAGATGAAAAATGTCATAAAATTTATAAAAACATTTAGAAAAAAATATGCATGCATTTAAATGTTGTATTGAGAAAAAAGGTGTATCTAGTAAGGATATATTTATACAACAGAAAGAAACAAGAACATTTTCAACGAAGTTAGGCTAATTGGGTATGACTACATCCTGAGGAGTTAAAAACAATTGATTTCATTATACTGATCACCTGCTTGAAGATTATAGATATCCTGTATATATAGACTCATTTTATACAAATATAGTTAACTCAAAACTTTTAAAGAAATATCTGCGTAATTTAAAAAATACTTTGAAATTACACTCCTATATGTAAACCATGTACAACACGTGAGAACTCTTAACTTGTAAAAAACCTAGCTACGTCAAGAGATATTTAGTCCCGTCTTTGATGACTGGCTTATATAGTAAAATTGGGTATTGAAGTATAACGGTTGTTCTTCTTAAACTATAATAGCTTCAAGCATTTGGTTATAAAGTAGCTAGGGGAAGCTGACATCCATTACATGTATAATAGACATGCCTATTTCCTACATCTGACACGAACTGAGTGGAAACTTAGTTTGAAGAGACCAACCAATGACATAAGGAAATAAACTTGATTGAAGTAGCTGGACCGCACAACAGACTAATCGACTTAATCACCAGGAACAGCCATACAGTGATACCTTTGGATGTACAATTGGTGAGGAGTTGAACTGTCAACATTTCTTACCAACCAACACTTGATCTCTGCCTTTTTCCACTTCCCATATCAATAAAAGCCTAGCAGAAGTAGGAAAAAAACACACAATAATCACAAGAAACTAATATCATTAAAGCAATATTTTATTTCATCTTCAGATCCCAGCTATGGCCAATCTTCGCCTTCCATCCAAAATATTACTACTCCTACTCCTCAACTTATCATCGATGAAGTAACCAACAAATCATAAATTTTTTTTTTTTTTTGTGTGTAGAAAGTAACATAACAAATCATAAAGTTGAATAAACTGAAATCTCAACTTTACCAAAATCTGAGTTGTAAGAACCTCCAAAACCCGAACTCCCATTTTTACCAAAATCTAAGCTGTCAGAACTTTCAAAATTTAAAGTTTCAACTTTGTCAAAATTTGAGTTACCGCCAGAAATTCTATGACTTGAAGTCCCAACTTCGCCAAAACTTGAGCTGCCAGAAATCCTTAATTGCCCGAGCTTACACTCCCAACAATACCAGGTCTTCCAATTCCCAAGGACGTCGTCGATCCAGCCAAGGCAACATCTAATCACCCTTAAGTAACTAGACATATGACATTAAGGATTAATTTCTAGGACTTATTTCGATAAATGAACTTTCAGTTATCGGTTAAATAATATTGTAAATTATGGGATAGGACTTCCGTAATTTTCACCTTTTACACTCAAAATCAAAGTTGATGTTTAATTACAAATCGAAAATTTAAGATTAGATTCAATTTTATCTTTTTCACATGCCAAGTCTAATTAAACTTGTATAATCCTTGGATGGGTTCATTGGTAATATTTAGTAATCCTTGGATGGGTTCATTGGTAATATTTAGTTAGTCTTTAGTAATATTAAGCTACTTATATTTAAATTAGACTATAATATTTCATAACTTATAATTTATAAATAGCTTATTTTTGAATTAAAAATAATTATTCTATGTTTCTCTTAATCTACTCATACATTTCTATCCCACAAGTCCAAAAATTTTCATTGATTTAATTATACATTTTCCTAAATAACCTTGCTTAACACCATAATTTTATATTCAAAATTTCTGCATAGTCAAATTTGTAACTTTTCATTAGGCTACATAAATATAGTCAATAAATATTGTATTTGGTTGAAACTCCAATTAAAGATATAACTTCAACTTCACTGCTATTTTCAACCCAAAAAAAAAAACTAACCAATTATATAGAATTAATTTAATTTAAGATCATGGAAAAAGCATTTACTGTTATTCAAATTAATTTCATAATAACAAAATTTGGATTTTAATATTTAGATCTTCAAAATTTTAATATATTGTAAATTGAGTTTATTGATGTGCTATTTCTATTTAATGATAATAAAATGATATAATTTTTAGTGAAAAGAAGTTCTCATTCAGTCTAATCTAACTGTGACTAGTAATTTATAACATTTAATTGAAATACATATGTTAAATAGCTTCAAGATGATTGAAATTTTAGAACTCCACACTTGATCTAATAAGCACCCTACAAATGGAGACATCATCTCAAACAAACTTTCCCACCTTGGCGATTGGTTTAATTCATATCTGTTCACCAACTGTGGCCTGTTATGATCATTCTCTATCCTTCATCTTGAAGAATTTGGTGGTGGTGGGAATGCTATTTATGAACATTCCAACGAGAGGAGATGCTCATCATCTTTTAGAGAAAACGTTGGACTTCCCCGAACTGCCAGTGCCAACACTTCCCAAGGTTGAGTTGCCACCATTGCCTGAAATCCAAATTAGGTTGCCTGAACCTGAATCGCCGGTTGTTCCGGATGCTGATGACAGTGACGTCCTAGACGGCACAGAACTGCCTGAGCATCTCCTCTCGTTGATAAGCCTATAACTTTTTAGAAAATAATCCTTACAGAAGATTTCAAAGGAAAATAATTTATATATTATTACAACTAATATTTTGACAAGAAAATTAGAGGCAAGGAGCAAATAATTAAATCATTTAATTGAAAAACAGAAAAGAGGGAATGCTGGAACTAAATAAGGTGAGCTAGAATTTACGATCCATATATTGTATCCTTTCTCATGTTTAAAGAATTCTCATCTTTAAACGATATTAAAGCTTGACTTTTTGTATATTAAAAATAAGAATTGATAGTATAGAGATTAATGAATAAGATGCATTGAATACTTTTTCCTTTTTTATTTTAAATTAAAAGGTTGTTACCATGAGTTTCCATTATTATTATTATTATTTTAATTTCTTCATATTTTTGAAAATATATAAAAACTGATTTTACTATTTCTTTTTGTTTCTTGCCATAGTATGATTTTCTTGTTAATTAAATGTATAGCATTAAATTATTTAATATTAATTACCAATAAAAATGAGTAATATAATTTAACTATTCATTTTTTAATTAAATGTAAAAAATATTATCAACCTTTATAATTATTTAATAAATAAATTTAAATATTAAATATTAAAAATATGAATTTCAAGTTTTAAAATAATTTATTAAATAAAAATTTTAAAAAATAATTCATTACAAATAATAATTAGTTTTAAAAATGAAAATATTAATAAATAAATATTTTTGTCTATATAATTATTTATTGTTAATAAGATACATATGCATTTATTATTAATATTTAATAAAAAGATATTTTTATCATATATTAAAATAAAATAGTTACTTAATTTAATCATAAAATTAATTTATCTCTATCTTTTATTTAATACTTAATTATTATCTGTTGGGGTATTACTGACTTACTGCTGCCTTTTAAACAAAAGAACTTGACAAAGATTTGTTAATTTTGCAGGTATGTAAATGTTGAAAAGTAAAGAAGATCAGATTTACTTGGTTCGATAGTTTAAAACTATCTACGTTCAAGGTTCCCACTTCCGTGGTGTTTAACTAGTATATTGAAGAAGAAGATGAGAAAGCAGTATAGAGATTGAGTGTTTAGCAACACTTGCAAGAGCCTCCACAGCTCCCCTAATACCTACAAGTTAGTACTTAGCACTTTTTGATCTTTTTTTCACTCTGTTCTTGCACTTTTAAAGACTGAATATAATGAAAAAAGAAAATTGAAGTTTCTGTATTGTGTTCTTTTCTACCTGATTCTTCTGCTTCTTTTATAGCTGAAGAAGATGATGGCTTTTGGGTGAGTTTGCTTGTATCAGCCCACCTCCATGTGCCTTCCACGTGATTTATTAAAAGGTTCTTCCTCTGCTGTGCTGTTGACCCCTGAATGTTTTTCTTTAGTTAAGCGTAATTTAAACAATTATAAGGTTTGGATAAGTGAATATTTGGGAGTTAATTTTTTTCTCTTTTATTATGTCTATGTTAATAGAATTTATTTCATGGGTTAGTTGAATTAAAAATGGGTAAGAAAGCATAAAGGGATATTTTGCGTAGTTTACTTAAGGTTAAAAGCACTAAGACATTAAAGGAAGGGCAAGGTGGACTTTTTTCATTCATTAAGAGTAAAATGGGAAGGGAAAAGTGTTGTGGGGAGAAAAACGAAAATAGGAGAAAAAAGAAGTGAAATACGAAAACAAAAAGTGAGCAAGAGAAGTTTCAGTGAAGTAGAGAAAAGAATGGAGTTTTGAGCTAGGTTTCATCTTTTCTTAGTCTTAAAGAAAGAGTTTGAGGTTGCTCAAGAAGGGAAAAAGAAAGAGGAAGAGAAGAGCTTTCTTTAGAACCAATAATCTCATAAATTGGTGAAGATTCAAGGTAAGTTGGATTTTTGGTTTTGGTTCATGAAGTTTAGGAAATACATGAGTTTAAGCAATCTATAGTCAATTTTAGTGAATGTACTTTATGGGTTCTCAAATTTGAATTTCTATTGAATGAAAATTTTGTCATTTATGAAGGAAATCAAGAAGGGGATCAAGAGAGGCAAGAAGAGCAAGAGGAAAGATATCCTTAAGCCAATTTCGTGAGTAAGAAATTCAAGGTAGGTATATGTTTATAATAGGGTAAATAAGCCACTAAATATTTTCTTTGAATCAAGGGAGTTTAATGATTTCCATATGTTTAATATATGAATTGTGTTGATGATTTGTGAAAAGACTTTGAAAATGTTTCTTTTTGAAAAGATACATGTTCATAAAATTAGGTTTTCGCAAATGACTCACAAAATATCTCATGTTCATGAAAAACAACCTTACAAAATGTGCTATATAGGCAAATGGTTTTTAAGTCATGAATTACATATTATGTGGGTTTGGTATAATCCATTCAAGAATGTCACGTGCACGTTGACCAAGTTAAAGGCTTCTTCCACCTACCCACTATTAGTACAGAGCTCCTTCATGGACTCTCTCAAGTTTACGTCTACACAAAACCACTATGTGGGATTCTGATAATATGTCAAGTTTACGACTACACAGGACCATTATGTGGAAATGTGTAGTTCATCATGTTTATAGATTTACCCAAACCATTTTGATGTGCTTATGTGCTTATGAGATGTTAAAAAGTTTGATGCATTCATGATTTGTAGTTTGTGAATTTCGGTTATGAATTTGAGAATGATACTTTTATGAATTTAATTAGAACTTTGTATTGGCAAATGAACATTTCGAAAGTTTTGCTTATTTTTTGTTATAAACTGTTACTCACGAGCTTTAAGCTCATTTTATCCATTTCCGTCCCATCTCTAGGTGAAGAGCATGAGAATGAGTAACTAAGGATTAAGGCATCACTCCGATTATGCATACTTTTGTATTTTAAGCTAGTTTTGTAATACAAGGCTTTAGTTACATTTTGAGCAAATTATTGCTCATGTATCTTTTGTATTTGGGATTTTGAGATTTTGATATATTGTAACTTGAAATGCCCATTAAAGCGTTTTAAAACTCTTATCTTTTGATGTTAATGAAGTATGATTGTGTTTTGCCGATGACATTTCCAAATTGTTCATTTCATTTTCAAGTTTTCCAGAAGGGTGAGAATTTGTGTTCTAGCTTTTGGGGAAAAATTGTATTGATCCAGCCTAAATTAGACAAAGTTATCTTCTTGGAAGTTGTAGTATCTTTCTATCTTTCCAACGCTATATCGTATAAAATTCTTGGACATTAGAGTTGAGAGATATGATCGTTAGAATTTTGTGATGCTGCATAGAATAGACATTCAGGATAGCTACATTGATTTGAAATTTTAACTCTTTTAGAAGTAAAATATCTTTTTGGGATCTCCATGAAAATTGTAGTTTTAGAAGTTCTCTTCAAAACAGTCTTTAAATGACCTTAATGCAATATTTATATTAAAAGTTATGCCCTTTTTACCAATATAGGTCGGAAGAAGAAAAGTAGGAAGGGGAAAGAG
>JANSVA010000217.1:40820774-40835548 GCA_025504915.1 Erythroxylum reticulatum | reverse complement strand
ATTTATGAATAAAAATTTCTAAATTTTTTTTAAGTGAAGCGAAATCTCTACTTTTCATGTTGAAATTGTGTGTGCTCGGTCCAAAGTGTCATATTTGTTAGCTTTTCAGTCGAAGAACTCCTTAATTTGCTTTCCAGTTGAAATATATCATCTGCCTGCAATATGATTTATGAAACATACATGACTTTATATTGTTTTGTTTATATATGCACGATAATTTTTGGTAACATGAAGATGTTATTAAGTTAACCTAGTTCTCCGTCGAACGCAATTACGTGAAACTGAATATCAAATTGTTAAAATTTTTATTTCAAAATGCTTTTAATGGAAATTATTTGATTCTAAAAACTATGATTAAGTTGATATAAAATTCCGCAATGATAAATTATATTATTAATGTTGTTATTTACACGATAATTGTTTTATTTCATAATTTATTCTATGAACAATTATAGTATTTTCTAGAAATAAAATTTAATAAAAAATTTTGACTCAAAATGTATTTATAGTTAAATACACGTGATCTTTTGTAGTTTTTCATTTATCTTTATGCATTTGTAAAATTGTCACAGAATTTTTAATATTTAATTAAATTTTTATAATTTTGCATTATTTCATATGTGATCTAATTTAAAAACACATTTTAAGTTTACAATATATAATAATTTTTATGGAATGGACGTACTTTTTTTCAAGAAAATTTAAATCATTAGAACTTAATAAAGAGATACATTTAAGATAAATATAAGAGGGGGATGAAGGTTGAAGGTATTAAATGTGAAAGTAAAAACTTAAAAGTATACTTTAATCCTTGAAAGTGTGTAGAATTTAATTTAGTAATTACGATAGATCATAATATTTTATAAAAATATAATTTAACTCTAAATTTGATAAAACTCTAAATTTTTGTTAATATTCTATTAATTATACCTAAGCGGTAATGGTTCCGCCATTGTTATAATTTACACATAGGAAATAAAATTTTCTTATAAGAAACTAATTTAATTAATAGTAAATTGATTGAGCTAAAAGAAAATAAGGAAAAAAAAACTAGCCTTCCATGTCTTTCTATTGTCCCACATTTGCCTACATTGATTGTTCCCTTTTTTGTTTCTCCATTTGTTAAATTTGTCTCTTACGTGACCATCTCCCTTTGTATCTTAGCAACTTGTTTGAATAACTTAGATTCGTCCCTAACAACCTATTTTCCAATAAAGTCTCCCCAATATATCACATTGCTTACTGTTATACCCTTAAGTCCTAATAGTGAAATTGTGCAGGTGTTAATAAGCTTTTACTAATGTTTGATACTTGAGGTGATAGAACAAGGAAAAGACTTGGGAGTAGGTAAGGAAAATGAGCGTTGTTGATGAGTTAACATGTCTTGGTACACATTGGAGAAAATCTTTGATAAGATGCAAGATTTGGATGCAAGATTAAAAGATAGCTTGAGATGAACCTTAGGTTGATACTTAGCTAGATCATATGGATGAGGGGGACATGTGAGAGCTCTAAGGATATAATGTGTGCTTAAATAGATAGACCATGAATAATTGACTTGACATAGGTAAGCATTGGATTAGAGCAGTGTGTTACGAAAGGCTTTAGACTTGGATGACTCATCATCAATGTATAAAGCTCAAAGGGAGATCTTAGATGATGTGGCGGATAAGATCATAGTAGATATACATCAACTTTAAAAGATAAAGATCATGTGGGAGGAACATTTGAAGATATTAAAGTTCTTTATAATTATGGATGTATCATTCCTTGCTAAATGTAATCTTTTATCTTATTAGCAGTGATGTATTAAATCCTATCAGATAGAGTCCCATTTGGATAAGGATGTCATCCAATTAGTTAGTTTGATATAATTTGATTAGGATAAGAAGTGATCTAGTTAGTTTAGTTTAACTAGGAGTTTGAATTGTAAAGCCGGAGCTCCCTATAAGTAACTTATTTGAGCCTTGCTCTTAGGGAGAACATAGATAGGGAGGAAGGAAAAACATTGAGAGAGAACATTCCTGTGTATATTTATTAGGGAAATAATAAAGGTTGGTTTTTACCTTAGATCTTGTGAGTTTCTTTTTGCCTATGATTATTTGATACTTTCATAGTCTTATTACTTGGGTGTGAGAGTTAAACTCTTTAAGGGTCGTAAGGTGATTGAGATAAAGATTTTATTAGTTAACAATCATGTGGAAAGGTTAAGTCTTGATTAAACAGACTTAAGTGAGATTATCGTATAAAGGAGTATGTGACTTCAATATAAGTTTAGTGTCTTGAAAAGCCTTTATAATAACTAGCATCAAAGAAAAAATATCAATACGGTGGGAGGTAACAATTTGACAGATCATGCCACCAAAGCAGAGGCAAAAGAGAATTCTAGATTGGAGACCACGATCCTAAGGCATGTCATTACAATGTAGGATATTAGGCTTGCTGAAAGCATTTTGGTGAAGGTATAAGAGCCCCAATTTTTTGGTGGCAAGCGGAGTTCCAAGGAGCTTTAAAATTTTTTATGAGACATGAAGCAATATTTTACAGTGATGAAGGTGTGCAATTTGGAGAACATGTCAATCATAACAATGGATATGGTGGAGGATACAAAGCTATAGTAGAGAATAAGAAACTCCAACGACATCAGTGTAGGTAGACATCCCATTAAAACTTACGAGAATATGAAGAAGGAGCTAACCAGTTCTTTTCCAACAACACTTTATGGCTCATAAGGGAAACTTTGAAGAGGTTAAAGCAAGACGGTTCGATGTAAAATTATGTGACAAAATTCACATCTTTGATGTTGGACATGTAGAATGTTTCTAAGGAAGACAAGTTGTTTAACTATATAAACGACTTGCAAGGTTGGGAAAAAATAGAGATTCGACGGCAAAATGTTAAAGACATCCTAAGAAGGATAGTGGCTGCGGATGCCTTAGTAGATCTCCAAATGCCACCATCAAGTTGAAATAGCAATAAAGGGAAGAAGAATGGTGGGACATGATATAGTTTAGAGAAAGGCAAAGAGAAGGTAGATGAATCTTCTCAATGTAAGACCAAGAAACAAGTAACAATAAACAAAACAAGATATTACTTGTTTCATTTATGAAAGGCCATGCTTTGCTTGTGAATGCCCAAGACAAAATGCGGGTGAGGAGCAAATAAATTCCATGGTGGAGAAGGATCAAGGATAAGGAGGTGAAGACTTGAAGAAAGGATTTTATCTCAATAATTATACTATGTTGGGTGCAATGGAACTTTTGAGAGAGCATCCAAATAAAAGAAAGGACAAACCTAATGGAGAGGAGAAATGGTATATGAGGGATGTGCTAATAATTAAGGAGTCTTCGAGGGAACCATATTTGAAGGAGTGGTTAAGGATTATTTTGATGAGGACGTAGTTCTTCTGGTAGGGGTGGTTTGTTAGAACCTTAAGTCCTAATAACGAAATTGTGGAGGTGATTGATACTAATGTTTGATACTAGAGGTGATTGAACATGGAAAAGACTTATATATAGGCAAGAAAATGGGCATTGATGAGTTGGCATGCATTTGTGCACATTGGTGAAAATCTTCGATGAGATGCAAGATTCATATGTGAGACCAAAAGATAGCTTAAGTTGGATGTTGGGTGAAAGGTTAGTCATATCACATGCATGGGGGAGAAATGTGAGAGTTTTAAGGACTTAATATATGATCAAATAGATGGACTATGACTAATGAACTTGACATAGGTAAGCATTGGATGACTCATCATTAAAGGATAGAGATTAAGGGGAGATGTTGTATAATGTGGCACATAAGATCGCATTAGATATACATTAGCTCTAAAAGATAAAGACTATATGGGAGAATCATTTGAAGATAGTAGAATTCTTTATAGATATGGATGTATCATTCCCAGTTAAATGTAATCTCTTATCTTATCAGTAGATAAATCCTATCAGATAGAGTTTTATTTAGATGGTGATGTAATACAATTGGTTAGTATGATGTAATTTGATTAGGATAAGATGTAATCTAGTTAGTTCAGTTAAGTTAGGATTTTGAATTGTAAAGCTAACGGTGCCTATAAATAGATTATTTGAGTCTTGCTTCTAGGGGAGAATAGTTGAGAGAGAGCATTCCTTTGTCTACTTTTGGGAAAGTAATAACGATTGATTTTTACTATAGCTCTTATGTGTTTATTGTTATCTATGATTATTTAATACTTTCCTATTATGTGAGAGTTAAACACTTTGAGTGTCATGATTCATTTGAGAATAGGGTTTTGTTGATCAATAATCATATGAGAAAGTCGAGTCTTGCTTAAATAGACCTAAGTGAGTTACTGTGCAAAGGAGTAGACGTGAATTCGATATAAGTTTAGTATCTAGGAAAACCTTTATAACACTTACCATCATAGATTTCTTGTTGAATTCTCAAGCAAGTTTTTGTAAAACTTCTTATTAAAATCTCATCTCAGGTTCATCTCTTCCTCTTAGATTTGTTTCTCTTTCGCATCTGCTCGTCGGGAGCATCCAATTGTGAGGGGTTTGTTAAGGCTAATATTTGCTTCTCAATTTTCTTATAAACCAGATTTACAATTTCATGTTGCACTGCTATTATAGAATCATTTACCAATCAACAATTTGCAATTTTTTTGTTTCTAGATTTCAAATTTATCTATCTAATAGACATTTTGGAGCAAGCTTCAATTTACCCTCTCAAGAGGAAATTATATGAGTTTGAACACTTAGTTTTGCATATCATTTTTGTTTCATTAGCAAGATTGTATTTCTATATGAAAACTTGACTAAAATTGCCCACATTTGAAGTATAGTTAGATAGTGGTTGTTAAGTAAATAAAATTTGTAATAGACATTGCAAGTATAAGAAATATTTTTATTTGATTACTGAAATCAATTTAAATAGTAATTGTAACTTTTAAGGAAAAGTTTAGAGTTGGAAGTTATCACCAATATTGTCAAATCTACCTAGCTTTTAAAACTAATCAAACTTGTTCATTCCACTGTATGTTAAGTAACAAGTATAGTTGGATGCATTTTTTCTTATGATAGTTTATGACCATAATTATAAATATGAAAATAGCTTTGATTTAAAGTGGGAAATAATGAAAGATGTTCATTTGTAAGGTTTACGTATAATTTATCTATACGGATAGATTTATTAGAATTAGGGGATGGTAACAAAAGAGTTATTTAGTTATCTCGTAAGGTTAGTAGTGCTCCTAGGAATATAAGACTAAACTCTTAATTAAAGATCATTGAGTTTGATAGTTAATATCTCAACAAAAGGTTAAACGTTACAATATAATGTATGTCTAGTACCTAATGCATTCATATTTTATAGGAATTACATAAATTGTGATAGTTATGAGATAAATAGTGAGTAAATTATTTTTATAAAAATTTCCTTTAAGAAAAACAAGAAGCACATTAATAATATATTAGTCAATAAGGTTATGATTTTTTGTTCATTGTAAACATATAACATCGAGTTTTGATATTATTAGACACTTAATATGAGACATAGATTGCTAAATAATGAGCATTTGCATTAGACAATAGAGAAAAGCACAAAAAATCTACAAATACAAAATGGCACATTTATTTTGACATTATCCTACTTATGTTAGAAAATTTATATTATAACTTTAGTAAAAAAGAGGAAGCATGTCATAGGTTCGTTTTTTTACATATTTATATTTTTGAAAGTATATCTTATCTAATGCTCGTTGTTTTGAATTTACCCTTTGAACCTATTTAGATTCATGCTTCCATATTTGCATTGTTAATATGTTTTGTTGAAAACTAATGATTTTGTTATTTGTAATACAAATGTTGGTAAAATTTGAATTTCTTTATGGTGGGGTATTAGAAAGATATGATAATAATAAATATATTAGGTACAAGATTAAAGAAAGAAGGATATAGGTGTTGATGAATTTAGCATGCTAGTATTAAAAGGAGTGTTAGAAGATAAATGATATAGATTGGTATATATGTTTTATAAATTTTCTGTTGAGTTAATGAGGTGATTAAAGGAGTTAAACTTACACTAGATAAGGACAAGTTAGTAATGCTCAACCTTATGCAAGAATTGAATTACCACAATGTTGAAGTCTACAAGGAACATGTTTATAAGCGTCCTAAAACAGATGGTAGAAATTTGATTATGATATTGGGAATGAATTTGATAGTAATACATAGTAGAATATGAGTATGAATGATTAAGGGCTGTTCTAAGTTCAAGTAGAACAAGATGATGGAGATTTCATTGTTATAAAAATGAATGAATCTAAAAATGATTTAGTTAAAGGTAAGATATATGTAACTGATAATGAAGAATATGTTACTATGAGAAAAATTGACAAGAGATGTCCCAAGATTGTACATAGTGGGTTTAAATGTGACAATATTTTGGATGGTGTTAGAAGTAGTGAAAGAACATGATTGATCTAAAAATCTATAAAGATAAGAAGAAAATTCACAAGAATGGTGTAGTGAATACAAGTATAGAGATACTGAAGTTCAATCACTATTTTATAGTGATGATGGATAGTGCGAGGCATTTTTTATAAAGAACAAATACATTATATTTAATCCAAAATTTGATATAAAGGATTTTCAATATGAAATTTCTATGAAGTTTAAGGATGAGATGCAATTCAGAGAAGCAATAAGAAAATATGTAACTACTAATGTATATAATGCTTTAATAGTGAGATTCAACGTGAGAATGAACGTTGTTTGTGAACCAAAATATCCATTTGGGGTATATGATAACTGGATTGGAAACAAAAAAAGAAATTGCTCTTATAAAAGTTAAAAAAAAGCATAATTGCAAGAAAATGCAAAGAAAAAACAAGGTTGTAGGAAATGGATAGTAATGAATTTTTACATAAGCTTAGGAGGAATTAGAATTGGCCAATTAATGAGATGATGGATGATCATCAATGAAAGTATGTATGAGGATGTTACTTCTAGGAAAAGAGTATGTTACTATGAAAGTATGCATGAAAGAATATGTTACTATGAGAAAAAAAGTATTTCAAAAAGACTTACCATGATTTCAAACTTACGAAATCTTAAGACTATGTTTCCCATTAATATATTAGAGACATTTAATGTATTCATTTATGAAGCTCATACAAAAAGCTTAATAAATATGTTAGAAGATATTTAAGTTGCCTTAATGACTTTGATTCATAAAAAAAGAGACACGATGATCAAATCCACTAATGATGTATTCCCAAGAGTGAGGAAAGAAAATAGAGGTTGCATAGTGGGAAGCAAGAAATTGTATCACTAAGACTAATGGGAATTTAATTGAAGTCCCACTTTTTGCATAAAATTTCGTTGTTGACTTATAAGTAGGAACTTGTTAAAGTAGACTTTAGGATTTAATAAGAATTCCATTTATGCCTGTAGTTGCTCGTATATAATATCAAAGGAAGGATATTGATGCTTATGTGAGTCAATATTATAAGCATGTATGTTATTTTAAAAGTTATCAGTATGTTATGGAACCTATTCGTGGTTCAGGATTTTAGCAAAAGGCCAAAAACTTGTAGCCTATATTACGAATTAAACGTTAAATGTTTCATCACAGAGTGTACATGTATAATGCAACGAAAAAGAGGAAGGCTAGTGAAAAAGAGGAAGGCCACCAAAAAGTTAGTTTCCTTCATCCAATATTGGCAGATATCCAGTTTAAAGACCTATATAATCAAAATCTACAAGGTTAAACACTGCATCATCTATTTTAAAAAGGAAGAAGAGGGTGGTTAGTGAATATTCACATTTAAGTTCAATTAATTTGCATTAAATTATTTACTAACATAATTGTTTATGTTTTTATAGATAGTTAGAGGATATGAGTAATATTTAGAGAAGTTAGTGGGAACAATTATTTTAGGGTTTGACACTTAAATAAAAATTTATACTGCTTATATGTAATTATATTGTTGGTGATAACTTTGTTTTTTTAATGTTTTTTAATGTTTCATAGATAGGTGGAAGTCAATATTAACTTCTTAAACCTCCAAAAAATATTACAAATATAACTCAAGCTTCCTAAAATTTATCATGCAATACAAGTCAAACTAGTAGAAGGATCAAATTAAGGATAAGAAAATCAGCTCCATAAAAATCTTAAGTTATTGATGGAATCAAATGCACATTAAACTATTTATTGGGGAACTTGGATATTGTATTTGATATGATTTGAATGAGAATTTGGACATTGTATTCATATGGTTTGATTTGGGATTTAGATATTTTCTTATTTATGCTTGGTTTGAAAATTTGGACGTTGGTATTAGTTATGCTTATGTTAATAATTTGAACATTGTATTAGTTAAACTTAAGCTAAGAGTTTGGACATTGTAGTAGTTATACTTTAGTTAATATTGTTATATATATTGTCATTTTTATACACAGTTTGTTTCCTATAATGATATATATGTGGTGGCTTGGATGACATAGAAAATGTATTTTATGTCCAAATATATTCAAGAGTTGTTGGTTCTTAAATTTCTACATCTAGTGCTCAAGTGTTAAATTCTAAAAAATATTTGCCTAAAATGATATTTAAACATTTACAAATACACTTATTACATATTTAACAAATCTCAAGCTGCAATTTACCTTGAATAAATAAATCCATAAAATGGATCGAATGGCTTGCCTTAATATATGTTACAAGAATGTGGATAAGAAATCTCCTCATAATGCACCTATGATTTGCTTGCCTTTATAAAGTTAAAAGACCTAACTACTTTATTTAATTATAACCATAAAATTTTATTTGACTTGGATGACATAATATTATTAGAAGTTGTTGCTTAAATTTGGTAGATTTCTAAATCTAAATATTATTACTAATTCACTAGTGATATGTAAGTTTAGATAAGAAGAAAAAGATGTTGAGTATTAACATCGAATGGAAGTAAAAGAAAATTTTTATACTCTAAAAAATCAAAATTCATTTACATCAATGTTTTTCTACATATTTAGAACCTTTATAATGTATTTATGCAAATAGTTAAGTGTATATTAAAAGTGGATTCTAAAACTATAACTTATAACATTCATCATCGTTAGCTCAAGCTTTATATTTAACGATTTTGGTGATAACTATATAATATTTCAAAATTCAAAATGGATTTATTTTCTTATATTGATAATGACCTTTTTTTAAAGGAAATAAAATCATGGGAAATTTACTTCCTTTCTTGCAGGAACCTTCTTAGTACACTTTCCTTATTAACATCCAGGAGGATCTTATCTTTTCAAGTAATTATCTTTAGAAGATTTTTTCCCAAAAAAGATGATATTGAAAATTCAAAGTCAATTCAAAATTAAGATGAAGCAATGACTAGTTGAAGAAAGTAACTATTTAAAGAAGAACAATATCACTTGTGAAGCAATGAGCATACACACATTTTTCGAAACATTTGAGCAACATTTAACTTTTTGAGTCATATCATTTTTATTGTGCCTTAGAAAGTGAAATTACTCTATCAAGAGAGAAATTGTTATTTGAGAACTTACTTTCAATTTTACATTTTATTCTTCTGTGAGCTTCTAGAAGCTTGTTGCACACTTTGAGTGTGGAAGGTAGGAAAATCTTGAAAAAATATACTTATGAGCTTAAAGAGACTTGCTAAATTACTACTTGGTTTTTATTGTGAAACACTCAAGTTGTATACTTGGGGACTGAAAGTATGCTTGGGTTGTAATTCAAACAAGTAGGAATCAACTACGTCCTTCTCTCTCTTTAACTAAGTTATATTATGTATATGTTCTTTTTAGCAAGAGGCACCTTCAATTTTATAAGAGTCTCCTATTTTCAACTTGCAAGAGATTCCTTTCAGTTTTAATAGGCGTCTTCTATTTTAAATTGTTTTAATAGGATGTATCATTCAATAGGTTCCGTTTGTTTAAACAGGATCTTATCCTACAAAAGGCTCCTATCACCTAATAGGCTCCTACTATTTTTATTTGTTGAGTAAGATCTATTTATTATACGAATTGAATTAACTTACAACATTTTTTTAACACACAATTTACCCCCTCTTGCGTGTGTTTGCTTTATCATTTGATATCAGAGCAACGTGTCACATGTATTGTGTTTTACAACATGTGATAGATCATGGCAAACAACTTAATAAGCCTTGAAGGACAATCCGTGTTAAAGCCTCCTTACTTCAATGGAAACAAGTATTCCTATTGGAAAGAGAAAATGACAATCTATCTCCAATCTATAGATATTGAAGTCTAACAAGCCATTAGAGTTGGAGCTACATTTCTCGATTCAGATAATGTAAAAGTATGGACTGATGATGATAGAAGAAATGCATAGCTAAACTCTAAACTAAAACATCATTTGATCTATGCATTATCTCCAGAAGAATATGAGAAAATATCATATTGTTCTACAGCAAAGGAAATGTAAGATAAACTACAAGTCAAGTTTGAAGGAACAAATGAGGTAAAGAAGCATATAATTAGTCTTTGAGTACATCAATAAGAAACTATTAGCATGAAACAGGGAGAGAATATAGACGAATTCTTTGGATACTTCAACAACATCATCATGAACTTAAAGAAATTGGGAAAGATATATCCCAATGATGAGCTTGTAACGAAGATTCTGAGGTCATTACCATAGGAATGGAGACCTAAGGTGATAACTTTAGAAACGACAAAGGGTCTAGACACTCTTTCACTTGACTGGCTATGAGGAAATTTAATGATCCATAAAACCGAACTTAGGTGAGATGAAGGATCCTCCTATAGGAAAGGAATGGAACTAAAAGCAATAGATGAATCAAATGGTAATGAAAGTGACATTGAGTTGTAATGAGATGGAGATGATGAGTTCAACTTTATGGTTAGAAAATATGCCTACTTCTATAAAAAGAAGCTGATGAAGAAAAGATAAGGAAATAAGAAAGTTAGAAATAACATGTTCCTATCAAAAGCCAATAGCAACAATAACAATACACAAAACAATCAAATCATATGCTATCACTGCAAGAATTCTAGACACATAGTCCTATTCTTCAAAAGGACAAGTCAAAGAACAGAAAATCTAGAAAGCAATTGATGATTGCTTCAAATAAGGATTCTAAAAACTTTGAAGAAGAAGAACTAGAAGAAGTCAGCATCGTTTGCATTATGGCTGAATTAGGAGACAATAAGGTATATTATTTTGACTCTGATATTGAAGTTGATTAATTGAAAAATGCATATCATAAATTGTATGATCAGTATAAGAGGTTGATAGTGAAGTATGTCAAAGAAGTTGAGAAGTCTAAGGGCAATGATGTATCTTTAAAGAGTAAGATTAAATCATTGGAATTTGTGAATAAGAATTTGACGACTAGGAATATGTCTCTTAAGGATGAATATAAGCAAAAGGTTTTTAGAAAGAAAGTTTTAGAAGAAAAAGTAGCTAAATTGGAAAATACAATGCTAAAAAATTATTCCGATAAGGTAAGACAGTTAGAAGAACAAGTCACCACCTTATAACTTGAAAAAGAGAAAGTGATGGAAAGATCTTATCTCTAGAAAATTTAGTTGACGGAATGAAGAATCTTGATGTAATGCTTAGTAGTGGTAAATGCATTTTTGGTAAGGCCGAAATAGGATACAATGAAAATAACAATATTAGGTCATACAAAATCTTCTTTGTTAATACAACAGTAGCTATAGGCAGAATAATAAGAACCTACTATGTGATAAAAATTATAACAACTATTATTCATCTATTTTGTGCAATTAATGTGGCAAACATGATCACATTAGTCATTCTTGTAATTTTTGTAAAAAGAAATTATCTCAGACATATGTTTGAAGTCCGAAAGGTCAAAATACTAACTCGAAAGAACTAAGAAAAATTTGAGTACCTAAAATAAGATAATGATTTTTGTAGATATGTTTCAAAATAGAGACAAGGGATAATCAATGGATAGTTGATGGTGGTTGTTCAAGACATGAACATCCTCTTTGTTTATGGTTTAAAACATAACTTGTTGAGTGTGAATCAACTATATGACAAGGGTTGGGTACAAAGTCATTTTCTATGCATCTCATTGTGAAATTGTTGATATTCATAATGATAATATTGTGTTTGTTGGTCTTAGAAATCAGAATATATATTGTGCTCAACTAGAAGACATTTCCTCGCAAAGTGTTAAGTGTTTTATTTCTCTAAAAAATGATTCTTTTATCTGGCATAGAAGATTTGGACATTCCTATATGAGCATTCTATCGAAATTGTCCAAAAACGAGTTAGTAAAGTTTTAAAGCAATCAGGTTTGTGAAGCTTGTTTAAAAGGTAAACAAGTTAAAAACAATTTTCCTCCTAAAAATGTTATGTCTACTAGCCAATCAATTGAACTTGTACACATGGACTTATTTGGTCCCACTAGGACTCCACGTTTTAGTGATAAACATTATAGTTTTATTCTAGTAGATGATTACTTTAGATTTACTAGGATTTATTTCTTATCAAATAAAGATAATGCTTTTAAAGTGTTTGAGAAGTTTTGCAGAAAAATTCAAATAGAAAAAAGGTACTGCATCACTTCAATTTGGAGTGATCATAAAGGAGAATTTGATAACATAAATTTTGAAGAATTTTGTGATAATAATGGTATAACCCATAACTTCTCTTGCCCAAGGATTCCTCATTAAAATGGAGTTTAGAGAGAAAGAATAAAACTTTAGTTGATATGGCCAGGACCATGCTATATGAAAGTGGACTACCTCAAGGATATTGGGCAAAAGCAGTTTCCATTGCATCTTAGGTACTTAACAGATGTCTCATAAGACCTATTCTAAAAAAGACCCCCTATGAGTTATGAAAAGGAAGAAAACCAAATGTTGTTTGCTTTTGAGCATTTGGTTGAAAGTGTTTCATTCTAAACAATATAAAAGACAACCTTGGAAAGCTCGATGCAAGATCAGATGAAGCTATCCTTTTGAGCTACAATACTGTTAGTAAAGGATTTAGAGGATATAATAAAAAAAACAAAGAAGATAGAAGAATCGATACATGTGGTATTTCATGAAGCACTACCTTTGATAACAACAACTGACCTAGATGATGAAGAGCATCCATTGGTACCTAAAAATACATCACAAAATTAAACTACACCTATAATACCTTCATAATTACAAAAATCAAGCATTCCCCTCTGAAGCTAGAACAGAGTAGGCTCCTTCATCTCAGCAAGGGCCTATACAACAAAAACACCGAAAGAATGGAGAGGTCTTGATACACATCAATATATTCTAGGATGTTACAGATCACAACAATAAATGATGCAATAACACAACAACAATTATGGATGATCAATAACTAACCAACAAGAGTTTCAATATTAAGCCTAACTTAACACAAGTATTTATAACATACTATGCATTACAACAATATTAATTACTTATTTTTGTAAGTCTAACACTTAAGTGATGAAGGAGCTTTAACGGTATAAAATGATATATCCTTATTGATTCTTACATATACTAGTTACTTTATCTAATGAATACACTTAAATTGACAATTCATTTTCATATGAACTGAATAATAACTGAAATGAACACTTAAGGCTTTAAATATTATAGCAAGTTAGCTTGATAGCTCCACACATCAATCCTTAACTAGTAACAAATATCATAAATCCATATACTATGATAATTAAGTTCAACTATGTTTTGAGTTTATATAGTGATAGTTAGTGTTGTAATAGAATGCATATATTATGATCTTTAAGTTCAAATATAGTTTGAAAACTTTAATGGAATATATCAATTTTATCAATGAATATATATAATATGAAATTTATTTTACCAAATTAAATGAACATATACAATGATGTTACGGTCATATATTGATATTGTGATAATATTTTTCAAAATCATAGCTAAAAGTCACATATAACGCTAATGCACAAATCTCTGTTGTAATAATGTCAAAAAATTATTCTAAATTTTTTAATGCAACTATAGGTTATCTAAACAAATAACACATAATGAAAAGGGCATTGTCTTATGAGGATTGTTTTTATTAATTACAAAAGTTAATCTAACTGAAAAGAAATTTGAATAATAGAATGAAGTAATTGAATAAATTTTTTTAAAAATAATTAAAAACAAAATTTTCATATTAAACGAATCTAAGACTTTTGATTTCACCAAATTAATCCTACTTTATTCATCTAGTTTAATCAATCAATGAATACTCCATATGTTATCAATGAATTTCTTTAATGTTATTTGTAATCTTTCTTAAGCATTAATAACAAATTCTAACAAGAAAATTGATGACATTTCTGTGATAGCTATGAACTTATGAAATTTATTATGTTAAGAATTCATAGTAGTCCATATAATTTAACAAATATCTTGATCTTATGAAAATAATATGATATTTCAATTATTACTTTTTAGTCTCAAATTGAATCATAACTCATGCAATTCTTGATCAGGCAAGCACAAATATTAGTCACAAAATGCAATAGCAAACATAGAATTGGAATAAAACATACATCAATTTAATTAAAATTAGGCAAGTTCAAGTATTTATAAATCTAACTACATTATAACCCTAAGGTATAATCAAGTTATTATAGAGTTTCTGGTTTCAATTTCAATAAATCATTGAGACTTATTAGTTCAAATGATAGTTGCATAAGGATAATTAATTTGATAAAGATCCACGAGATGGTGGATGTTTATGTAACACACAAGTTAGATAAACGC
>JANSVA010000217.1:40800329-40820674 GCA_025504915.1 Erythroxylum reticulatum | reverse complement strand
ACGCATAGTAGCTTATGAAATACTGCAAATAACTTATAGAAAAAATGTAATTGATGAGTATTGACCAAAATAATGGTGATAGACCAAAAGCGATGAATGGTGATGTTGGCCAAAAAAAATAATGGTCACAGAGTAGATATTAAAGGTCGTCATCATAAAGCTGAATGTATTTATAAGAGAAGAATTGTGATGTTGGCCCAAAAAAATGGTCATAGAGTAGATAATGAAGGTTGTCATCATAAAGCTGAGTGCATTTATGAGGATATATTTATTAATGATGTAGATAACCAAAATGAAGAAGAAACCACTGATATTAAGATGGAACCTAGGAGATCTAAAATAACAATAAAAAAAGACAAAAATGAAACATAAAAAAATGAAAATTTTAGATAGATAGTCTTTAAAAGGTCAAATATAAAAGTGTATAAAGATATGAGAACACTTCTCACAACAACAATTGATGCAAAAACACAACAATAGTTTTGGATGATCAATAACTAACCCATGTGAGTTTTAATATTAAGTAAAACTTAGCACAAGTATTTTTAACATACTATGCATTACAACAATGTTAATTACTTATTGTTATAAGTCTAACATTTAGGAGATGTAGAAGCTTCACTAGTATAAAATGGTATTTCCTCACTAGTTCTTACATATCCTATTTACTATCTTATGAATACACTTAAATTGACAATTCATTTTTATATGAACTAACCAGGTAACTAAAATGAACTTTAAGGTTTTAAATATTATAGTAAGTCAGCTTGATAGCTCCACAAACCAATAAAAGAAAATATAGAGATGTTGATGTAAGGACATTTAAGTTGTCAATCTGACCAGAAGATGTAAAGTTCAAAGCAAACTCATATATAATATCTAGGCAATTATAAGATCAAGTGAGCAAGAGAAAGGTAACTCACAGAAAAGTTCTTTAATAATCACAAGAAACAACTTCTTAGTTAACTAAAACCATGCAATCTATAACAAGCAACAAATATCATAAATCCATATACTATGATAACTAAGTTCAACTATGTTTTGAGTTTTTATGGTTATATGTTAGTGTTGTAACTGAATGCATATACTATGATCTTTACATTGAAATATATTTTGTTTTTTAGTGGAATATATCAATTTTACAAATGAATATATACAATATGATATTTATTTTTCCAAAATAAATATGTTCACAATGAGGTTATGGTCATATATTGATATTATGATAATATCTTCATGTTATGCAGTTGTTAGTTTGATATCTAAAATTAATTAGGGGATGATATTTTAGTTTCCATATTCACTTTTATGATATTGATCATAATGTGAACTCCATCAAAATTGAAGAAATTATAGGAGTATACAACACCATCAAAACAAAATGATTGGCAATCAAATATGTTTATTAATAGTTAGTATAACACTACTAAAATAAGATAATTGAAAGTCTATCACCATTTTCACACAATATAATTTACATGTTCTCTCGTTACAATGATGAGAACTCCTATGGTAAAATTAGCAATCAAATATGTTTATTAATAGTTCGTACAGCACTACGAAAACAAGATAATTGAAAGTCTATCACCATTTTCATACAATATAATTTACACGTTCTCCCATTACAATGATGAGAACTCCTATAGTAAATATGTGGTGTCTAATGTTTAACTCTTTATCTCTTTCAACAAAAAAGCAAAGTCAATCTTCTTATTCTTAATTTTTTTCAATTGCGTTATTTTTAAATGATGGTTTCGAGATTGTATTATGCTTTAGTTGATATTTCACTTATTTTTGTTTCAACCTCCTTTTATTATAAAAATAGATATTTCCTTTCTTAATTTATAAATTATGTCAGTATCCCTTTAAAGAAACTTCTCATCATACTACCTAAAGAAATTATATTTTTTAGCCTACAAGGAAAATAAATTATACCAATTATTGACATAAACAACCTCAATTCATATATGAAATTTCAATAAATAAATAATTGGTTAACTGGATAATTTGGAACAATCCAAAAATCCCTTGCTTGTGTTATGATCACTTTAAGAAATCATCATTTGAGCATTTAAACCACTATAATAAATGACATTATATGCATTTTTAGTGGAAGCATTTCCGAATGAAGAGGCATAATCCACATATAAATTTTATCTTATAATCTAAGCATAAACATTATAAAAATGTAAACATCTTTCAACGAACCATAGAAGGGAATTATAATTGAAGAAGTTGAATAAGTTTATCAATATATCCTTAAGCATAAATTGATCCTTGAGAATGGACCTTAAGCACCAAAGAAATAACAAAATTAAAGTACCTTCAAGAAAACATAAACTAACTACAATGAATAAAAGGTTCTTTAAACCTAGTTTCTTAAGATGATATTAAAATATGAATATTGCTTAAAAAAACAATATATGGTCTTTTTACTCATTATAAAGTAACAGTGCTTCCACTTACGTATAATATAGGGAAACTTAGAATAATGTTCAACTATCTAAAGCTTGGTACAACCATTATAGAGCATTAGGTGAGAATAACCAAGAAAATGAAAAGATTAAGTATACAAATAAAAAGAAACAACACTTGCTCTTATGTAAATTAAACAATAGAAACTTAAATATGCATGTTATTTCGTAATGTACGAACTTAATGAAATATAAGACTCCAAACAACAAATCCTTAAGAGACATGCATGTTATAACAATTTAAACCCTTATATTTAAGCTTAGAAATGGATAAAAGATCACTAGCAAAATCAATCGTGACAACTATAAACTACCTTACTAGAAATGGAGAGGAGGAATTATGAGCAACAAATAGAGAGAAGATCACTAATGAACGAAAATAGCCAAAACATAATTTAGAATTTAAAAGAGTTAGGTTAAGTATAGTTGGACGTAAGATTTTTAATAGAATGTAATGGAATTAAATAATTTATAATGGAATGGAATGTAAATGGATATAATATTATAAAATTATTGTTTGGGAGAGATGAAAGGATTCATAATATAATATAGTAAAATGTTGTTTAGAAAATGAATTAAATAGAATGTATATATAATAATAATGCATAACTATTTTACCCTTAATAGACAATAATAAATGTATTGCCTTGCTGCTTGTTATTAGGGTTAATGATATATTTGATATTATAAAAAATTATTGAAGGTATATTAGGTAGTACATATTTATCATTTTACATTCCATCCTGAGCTTTCCAAATAAAAGATAACTTATTTTTACTGTTTAGGATGAAATAAGATATAATATGAAACTCTCCCATTTTATCTTATTTTATTATAAATCATCTTTTCAAACGATAAAATAATATTACAGTCTATTTCATTCTAAAACTAACTACCTTATCAAACATAGTCTTAGACTCCATCTAAGCCACCTTAGTTGATAATATAGGGCTCTAACTTAAAAAAATTGCCACCATATATAGAACCATTGACAGAACCCTAATTAAAATTTTGTGAATTTGAACATTAAATTATATATTTTATAAACTGTTCGAACTTTTTTAAGTAAAAACAAATTTGCCTATATCTTGGGGAGTTAGAGTGATTGCTTTCTCATTATTCAGTAATCATAATGATACATCAATGTAGGATTACCAACGATGAAATTTTTATGTAAATCTTAATTGGTATAATTCTACACAATTTTTTCCCCTTACCATATCAAATTTATCTTAAACATAATTCTAATAAGATGTAGATTCAGTAGTTTAAATTTAACCTAAAAATATTATTTCAAATAAGGCAATCAATTAGGATCGTTTTCCAAATTGTGTTTTACAATGTTCTTTATTATAACTGAATGTAGGCATATGTACACTCGTGTTCTAGATTGTATAATAATTACTAATACTTTGTAACTCTTTTTAGGGAGGGACAAGAGCATAGATACAACCGTGTTCTTCTTGAAAGCTCCTTTCCATTGAATATGCTGTTTGACCAGCCCATATTTTTGTTCGTATTTTTATCTCTTGATTTCAAAGAAGAACACGTTTACGACTGTGTGCTATGTCATGTTCAACCAATACGCTCCAAGAAATGCTTGTACTCTTCTAAAAGTAGTTTAAGATTGCATACTTGTGTATGTAAAACATTCACAATTGACATTGATTAAAATTTTATACTCAATTAAGTTCGATATTGATAATGTCATGTTAGTGTTTTTAAATATCAGAATAGTTAACGTATAGTTAAATTGTAGTGTTTTAAATTTTCATTTACAAGTTTATATTAATTATTTGCTACTTGAGAATTTTTTAGGGCCGAAAATCTTCAAAAATAAAAAAAAAAGATTTCAAAGACGATGTGAATGTGCCCACGAGGCATTTAAATTCCTTGTAGCCACCATCCATGTATCAAGCATTTTACTCCCGAACACTTGTTTGTATAATGGCACTATTATAGTTGTGCACAACTATTAGTTTTTCCTTACGAGTAGACTCCAGTTCACCAGAAAAGGGAACAAAAAGAACGTGACATAATATTTCGGCTCCAGATCTTCTGTCTAATTTTATGGCGTCTTATTGTGTCTAATGAATCTCAGTCATTCATTTATGCGAGATCCATGTTCATTTATGTAAGACCTACGCGGGACCCACATAAATAAATTACTGAGATTCATTAGACACAATAAAACATCATAAAACTGGACAGAGGATCTGAACTCTAATATTTTAGGGCGCAGAGAAACAGGATTAGTTAAGAACCAAGGGAACTTTATAGTGATAATCAAATTTTGTTTATCAGAACCGAATGAATGCAAACACGTAGTGTACATCAATTTAACGAACAATACAAGATGAAGAAGAGAAGGGAAAAAGAAGACCTAATGACGCTCAAAAGCAATATATAATACAGAGTAAGAATTTCAGGGCACAGGCAACTTGGAGACCGCAAGATGCTCATACTACTGGCATGAAAATATGACATATTCTAGTTTCCAGCCGGTGGTGGGGAGAGGAATGGGATTGTGGGAATAGTAGAAGGCATTGTGGGGAGTGACGGGATGCTTGGCAATGGGGGCAAGGTGACCTGAGGTACAGTGGGAATAGTGGGTTGGTTAGGAAGTGATGGTTGAGTACTTGGCAAGGTTGGCAAAGTGGGTTGCGGCAAAGTTGTGGAAGGCAACGGCGGTAAGGTTGGTTTAGGCATGGTTGTAGGCAAGCTAGGAAGTGGTGGAAGAGATGTTGGCAGAATAGGTTGCGGGAGATTTGGGATAGAAGGCATTGGTGGTAATGTTGGCTTTGGTAGATTTGGTACCGAAGGTATGTTCGTTGGAAGTTGCAATAGATTGCGAGCTGCGAAGCTAATGTCCAAGCTCGAAAATGACAATGCTATAACAAAAGCTAAGATGAAGCATTTGGGGGAGGCCATTGTTTATGGGCGTCAGTGGAGGTTTCTTCGAATTGGAGAGTTTGAACTAAGAAGTTTGTTCTGTTTGGGATGAGTATAATTGCGTTTAATCGTGGGGCTTATATAGGGATTTGATTTGAGGGCGGCATTGGACTTTGGTAGGTTTTAAGTAGTTCTGAGAAAAGCATTGTATCTCTATAGTTGCGTTTTGTTGTTGGCTAACCTTGAGCTGCATAAATTCTCCACAAGCAATTGTCAAAAATTTCACCTACTTAGTTGGTTAGATACTGAAATTGGTGTAAGTAGAAACAAGCAAGTCAAAAAGATGACGTAGTTCGGCGGACAAGAAACTTTTACCTGGTTTTTAATATTTTTCCCAACCACACATCTGGAGATCGTTCACCAACTTATTGCGTGTTTTGTTTCATGCACTAAAAACACAGCATTCTTAGTTTTGTTTGATCACTGCATGTCCAAATATTTATCATAGTGTATAACTTTTATGTAAGCTTGTTTAACGTATATATAATTGCAATACATAACTTATTTATACTATGTATTATTATTACTTGCCGTATATAGTTTATCATATACTTAATTCATAATTTTATCACATTTTATATTTTTATCTATTATTTTATTTATGTTATTAAATCATAAAATGTCATATGTATCATATAAAATTCATTTACATAACACAATTTATATTTATTAAAGATATTTTTTTATCATATATAAAATTAAATAACAATGATTATATGTAATTGAGTTATAAATAGGTGTAATGTCTAAGCTGGATCTACTTATTAAATATTTATGAAGTATTTATTGGTTTTTAGTTATTCTTATGAGCTTTCTAGGGTACTGGGTGCATATTACTAAATTTGAAGTTTTTTGAAGTCTCTCGCTCTTTGACAGTATGATATGGTGTCTCTTACAGCGTTATTTTTTGAGCCTTGGAAACCCATCAATTCCATCCTATAATCCAACCAAGTTCCCACAATTGACTCAGCAAAATACTCCCACAAAGAGGGAAACGAAAGTATAACGTTGTAAGCTGTCTAAGTGAAGCAGAATTTAGTAAAACACTTGGAATTATAGAGCAACTGGAACGAGCGTAATTTTGAGGAACAAAGGACTTTAATTACTGAAAACATGAAATACAGAATACATCCCCAAGTCTAGAGTATTTACAACATATTTATAGCCTTCAAACATCAATTATTTAAAAAATAAAGACATTGGCAAGTTAAATAAAACTGTCCAAATAACTTATAATGTGAGTGACGTCCAGTGCATGCTGTCCAAATAATTAAATGAAATAAATCAATAATCATGTGAGCAGCGTCCAAATGCATGCAAGCCATGCAACGTTGGAGTAGCGTCCCAGCACCTGCATTGCAACGTAACCAAACAAACTATCCCCCAGCAACCTATTTACTTTACCCTGGTTTTGAAACAAGAAGGTTGGGAAATTACTTCAAGAACTTCAGTACGTAGTAGACTTTCTTAATCCCCCATTATCGCAGCCCCAACGTTCAAGCTTCTTTTTCTGGGATCTTAACAAAATTGCAACTGTTGCTCGAAATCGTAACCTGACAGGAGACTTTCTTAATCCCCCATAAAATCAAAATAGGATATGTTTTATAAGGGAGGAGACAAACAAATTGAATTTAAGAAAGTCTTACAAGTCCATGATTTTACCTTCTCAGATCAAATTCATCCCAGAGAAATACGTAGTCATAAACAGAAAAATAGACGGATGCAGAAACCGTTTTGCAAACCACCTTAAAATGAACAGGTTCTCTCAAAACTGTTCCTGAACCACAATTTGAACTGTAAGTTCTATAGTATGCATGCAATTGTAACAAATTTATATACGCAAAGACTAAGACCGAAGAGCAGGAGTGAGGCTCTCAAAGCTCCCAATTCTGGGTATTGAACCAGTAAGATGAAGTGTTCATTCGAAAATCCATTTCTCTGGCCACCTTCTGAAGATTCAAAGTCTACAACCATATTGTATAGCCTCTACAGCTTCAGCAACTGTCATTTTTCTTTTATCTTTTCGGCATCAACATTACTCTTTCGCTTTATACCAACCGGAATAACTAGCAAGTTGCGCAGACTATAAGATTCTACCTCTATATCAACAAACATGTCGTGAATAACAACCACATGACATACTTCAGACAAAAAGAATTCCCCTGGTTCTTTCTAAGAACTGGGAAGAAGCAAACAGGTTACGAGAGAAGGAAGCAGACAATATGTTGGAGCAGAAGAAAATGGGTTCCTGGAGAAGAAAAGAAATTAGGCTTATGTTTTAAATTTTGTAAAAATAATTCATAATTAGTTGCATAAATAGTGGCGCGTGATAATTATGCGATAAGTAAAAAAGTCTGACGTTGCGAGTCATGTTAGTGACGTTAACAAAAAGCTTATCGTCAGACTACATTTGAATAAATTAAAATTTTAGGTAATTTATCGTCATTTTTCTAAAGTTCACGTTGGTATTATAACATTAAGATAACTTTAGAGTTTTTATTTTATAATTTACCTAGGCTCTTGTTCCTTTTAAAAAATTTTTAGAAAAATTTAAATGTTATATATATTATCAAATTACCATTAAGTTTATACTTTTGTACTAAAGATATATAGTTGTTTATTAATATCATATATGATCAGTTTTTGATATTAGAGAATAGATCTATTTTGAATATAAAATATTATGAAAGAAAACTATCTCCGTCACTCCACATTATTTTACAAAAAAAAGGACTAAAAAAATGCTATAAAGATGGTAAATTACAAACTAATTCAACCCTTACAAAAATACCAAATGTAAAACCACAATAATGTTTCGGTAGCAAACCTATTCAGATGTAAGGTCTACAGAGGTTCAGTAATATGTAATCTTACTATTAACTAGTAGAAAGATTATTTCTAATAGATTTATTGGAAAAAAAGAAAATTTTTTTGAAAACAAATTAAAGAAAAAAGAATAAGAAGAATAGAAAGAAAATAATAATAATAGTCAAACACATAAACAAGTAACAATATGAATTAAAAAAGTAAAAGTAAAAAAAATTAAAGATAGGGATACAAATAAAATAAAATAAATAGACAAGTAAATAAATAAATAAACAAACAAGAAGAAACCAGATAAGTAAGTAAAAAACAATTAATTAAGGGAGAAGAATAATATGAAATAAATAAATAACATGACCAAAGGGGCAAGTACTTCAAATAAAAGTATATAGGGTAAATATAAGACACAAGAAACAAAGAAAAGGAAGGAAAATGTTCAAAAGACCTATAAAAGGAAAAACGTCACTTTATGAAAAGAGAAGAACTTCTCTACGTAAGATTCTCTATATGAATTATAATTCTCCAAAATTTGCTGGTGAGGTTTAAGTCTTTGGTAAGTCCTAATAGAGCCATATCATGTCTGATTACCTCCCCCCAATTCTTTTTTGATCTTCCTCTTCTTCTTTTACAATTCGTAGGTATAATTTTCTTGCATCTTCTTACTGGATTGTCATGATGTCTTCTGTTAATATGTCCAAATCATCTAAACCTTGTTTCTCTTAACATATCATCAATGTTAGCAACCCTCAACTTATCTCTTACTATTACATTCTTGACCTTTTCTCTTCTTGTAAGATTGCGCACATCCAATAGAGCATCATCATCTCTGTCACCATAACTTATGACTATGTATCTGTTAGATAGGCCAACCCTCAATTCCATAGAGCTTGACTGACCTAATTGCTAAACAGTAGAATTTATCTTTTAGTTTGAGTAGCATTTTCTTATCATATAAAACTTTTGATTTGCTCATCCATTTAAGTCACTTTGATTTAATACGATGAATTATGTCATCATCTATCTCACCATTGCTTTGTATGATGGATTCAAGGTACTTAAAATATGCTTCATGTGGTATAACTTTTGAACCAAATTGTACCTCCATATCAGGTGCAACCTTATGACAAAAAAAGTTACACTCTAAGTACTTAGTCTTAATCCTACTAAATGTAAAGACCTTTGACTCTAACATATCCCTCCAAAGTTCTAGTTTAACATTAACACCCTCTTTTGTTTCATTCACTAAAATAATGTCATTACAAATAACATATACCAAGGCACATTCCCTTTGACATTCTTAGTGAGCTCCTATTGTACAAGAAGGGGTTCAACAAGAATCCTTGGTGTAGCTCGATATCGATAAAAATACTCAGTATCTCTTCTTGTCATTTTTAATTTAGTCTTAATTAATAATTGCATACATATCTTAATAACTCGTATATAGGTTATAGGAATTCTCTTAGCTTTTAAACACCTCCACATGACATTCCTATTTACGTTATCATAAGCCTTATTTAAGTAACTAAGCTAACCTAACTATAACAAGGAATGATTCCACTTTTGTAGGTGTGTGGTAGTGATTAGCTGATGCCGCAATCCTTTATACCCCTAAACATCTTTAGTGAAGGAGTTATAGGTTCTTAAGGGCTACCAAAATGATACCCAAAAATATTGACCAACACATGTTGGTTAATTTAGTAGTTAACAACAAAAGATGTATAGACTCTAACCTTCAATTAGATTACCAGACTTAAAAACATAATATTTCTTAAGTAGATCATTATACAAATTAGATAAAGTAAACATTATTCTACCACTAAGGACAAATACTTCAAATTGACATATTCCTTACAAGTTATCACTCAACACATAAGTGTTTGAAATTTTAGGTAAGGCAGACTCATAATTTTCCTATGAAATTGAACTAGCCATAGAATTTAAAATTATCTCATCTCCACTATTCTGATAGATATGCAACAAGAAAAAAATTAAAAATTCTTTAAATTAGTTTATAATAACCCTAAAGGAATAATTATGTTAGCAAACGAAACGAAGATGGGAAAATTCGAAATTAGTAGAGTAAGTAAATCAAGAAAATGATTAAAAATTTTCACCAATTTCTCTTTTCATTATGAGAATCCCTTCTTCCTTCATTTTTTCTTCTCTCAAATGTAAGAAAATCATGCCTTGCAATTTTAAATAATATATTAATTTTCTTTTCTTTTTTACTCAGATCTTTTTTATTTTTATTTAAATTGGATGGATTTTTTCTTTTTTTTCTTTTTTCTAATATTGCCATCTCATACACATCACCATCTCCCTAACCATATTCCATATCGAATCCTAAGCCAAAGCTCTATAAATCATAAAAAGGATTCATTTACTTGTTTTTCATTTAGGCTCAAGGTTCTTCAAGAAAGGTAAAAAAGAAATGGGTAATATTTTATATAAGACTCAAAGGATTTATTAATGTTCAATATACAAAGGGTTAGGTAATTTGGCTTAAATGTAAATCCTAAATACCTTTATCATTTTAATACTTGTAAATATTTTATATGTAATCTTAAAAAGATTGAAATACAAGTTCTAAAAGTATAAAATTAGAGAATATATACACATTCAAAAGAAAACTTTTACATGTTGGCTCAATTTCTCACATGGTAACTCAAGTCAAATCAAAGTATAATCATTTAAATAAATTTGGTTTCCTAGCACTCACAAAGTCAAAATTGTACAGTTCTTATTTAATTTTATTATACAATTAATTTTTAACAACCACTCTTAACTAAACACTATTTATAAACTTATGCTATCAATGTAAAGTAAATAATGAGATTCTAAGTACAAAAAAAAAAGAAAGAAAAAATTTAAAATTAAACCTAAAACACAAAAATACATAAATTGAAAATTTTCTTAGTTAGAACATAAAAAGAAAAATCAAAATTTCATAAATTCACCCCTACACTTAAACATGACATTATCCTTAATGTTAGAGAAGTAACTATATAAAATCACTTATCAGAAACAATTAAGGTTGAGAAATCTCTAGCACATTAATGTAAGGTTGGTGAGATAAAATCCAAAAACATTTAAGAAAAAATTACTTCTAAAGAAATAAAAAGAGTATAAAACTAGAACTAATAAATGAAAGGAAAAGAAGAGTTAGAACATTGGTTTACCTTCAATAATCACTTCTTTATAGGTCTTTTAGTTAGACTTGGTCATTATATGGAACTACATGTCAAAGGAAATTATGTTAAAATAAAATAGTAAAAGTAAATGAAACTGTAGTTTAAGTAAAAGTCGATGCATAACACCTAATTGGCGTAGTCAATCTATTAGTTATCACTTTTCTCAAATGTACCTCTGTCTCTAAATCTAAATATTTATTCTCCCAGTACAAAGATTATACTTTAAAACTTTTAGACCTTCATATAATCTTTAAGATTAAATAAATGATGACCAAGTATAAATCCAATAATTAAGATAAAAAAGAATAAATTCAATCCAATCAATAACTAATTATGCATTAAAAATTACTTGCCAAAAAAATTATGCATTAAAAATTGAAATATCTAATTTAAACCACTTCCCTAAACCAAACTAAGGATTTAACTAGTCATCATAATTAAAATAAAACAAGAACAAAATAATCTTATCACCAAAGAAAGTAAAGAAGAAAGGGATACAAAAGTTGTCCTTAGTTGCATCCAATTTGAGGTGGATCTCCTTCAATATTGCTTCTAATCCTTTCTTAATATTAAAAAAAATCCTAAAATTATAAACTAATGAGAAGCGGTTACCAAAAGCCTATCACAAGCTCTATCCCCCTCTAAAAGATGCTTTATGTGAGCCCTAATAAGAATACTTATAGGTTAAGATTACATAATAGAGGTCTAAGCTGATTTAAACTTATAATTTCATACATCTTTGGATTTTGCATCAGGAGTCCTAAGCTTGTCCATCTTCTATGCTGGTGCCAATTTTGCTTCTAGTGTAACATCCCATTACTCACGTTCAGGCTAGAATAGTAAAAATGAGAGATCAATTAGAGATAAGGATAATATGTCTCATGCTCATGAATAATGTTAGCATACATGCACACGAATCTGAAATTTTGCACACATGAAAACAACTATACATGCATTCATTGACATTTCAGGTATAATTGATTGTAAATGTGCTTATATTGAAAATTGTGAATTAAAGGTATTGAAAACCGAATTGGAGAAGTATAAATAGTTGGATGAGAAGTTTGGTGAATTTTAGGGAAAATGCCAAGAGAAATAAGAGTTAAATAATAGTGAAGAATTTTGAAGATAACTTTAGAAATTATGAGGAGACGATATTGAGACTTGTAGAGACAGATGGAGTAAAGTCAAATTGGGTTAAATCGTCTAAGTTATAAATTCTTAAAACCCCTAGAGTTTGTTATTAGTTGGGTCCTGTAACCAACTCCAACTAACAGGCATTCTAATATATTCTGCAATCCCATCGTCTTGCTTAGACCGAGTCCCTTTGTCTGAATATATTCCTTAATTACATCGTCTACTTAGAGGAAATTCTTTGTTTGAGTACATTCTTTAATCTCATCATCTTACTTAGACGAAGTCCCTCTGTTTGAATATATTCCTCAACTATATCGACTGCTTAGACGAAATCCTTTGCTTGAATATATTCCTCAATTGCATCGTCTGCTTAGACGAAATTCTTTGTCTAAGTACATTCTTCAATCTCATCGTCTTACTTAGACGAAGTCCCTCTATCAGAAAATATTCCTCAACTGTTTTGTTTTCTTAGACGAAATCCTTTGTCTGAATATATTCCTCAATTGCATCATCTGCTGAGACGAAATTCTTTGTTTGGGTACATTCTTCAATCTCATCGTCGTGCTTAGACGAAATCCTTTGTCTGAGTGTATTTTTCAATTAAATAATCTTGCTCAAACTAAATCACTTCGTCTGTTTCATTCAGCACCCATCTGTCTGTTCCCTTCAGTCTCATCCATTCAGATTTGTTAGCTTCGTCTGATCTAATCAAACTTGATGCCTTCGTCTGATCCATTCAGACTAGATAACTTTGTCTGTTTCATTCATCATCTATTCGTCTGTTTCATTCAGCGTCCTTCGTTTGAATTGACCTATTCGTCTGATTCAATTAGACTTGATAGCTTCATCCGATCCATTCAGACTAGATAGCTTCATCCGATCCATTCAGACTAGATAGCTTCTTCTGATCCAATCAGAATTGATACCTTCGTCTAATCCATTCAGACTTGATCACATGTCTGATTCATCTTAGACTGAATCACTATGTCTGATTCATCTAAGACTTAATCATTTTGTCTGTTTCATTCGTCTGATCCTAGAGACTTAGTCATTTTGTTTGATTCATTTCAGACTTAATTACTTCGTCTGATCTCAGAGACTTAGTCATTTTTATTTATTTATTTCAGACTTAATCACTTTGTCTACTCCATTTATCATTCATTCGACTGTTTCATTCATTATTCATTCGTCTGTTCCATTCATCCTCCATTCTTCTGATCCATTCTCCTGATCCACATTAAATGTTTCATTTTGTTCATCTTTTACTTAAGTATTGTCTTGACTGATGACTTGTGCCACATATATTAATCTGCGCACATAACAAATTCATCAAAATAGTTTACACACTTCTGTTATTATTATTGTCTGACTTTCATCAAAATCAATAGAAGAAGCGAAGTCTTCATGACTTAACAGACCCATTCCACGTATACTGTCTAATCAAAGGGCAATTAAATATGAATAACTTTGAATAGTCAGCTTTTTCTAGATACTTCTGATACTTGAAGGACTAAGTTACTTTTTGAACTTAGTCTCTTCTTTAAAAATATCTTCTGCAAGCCTTTGTCCTTCATGGACCTTTGATTCACCGAAACCTTTACTAAAGTTATACTTTGCTTTCATCTAGCTTTTGCTACTCCAACTTCGTTATATATTTCTTCTGTATCAAGGAAAACCTAACCTAAACCACCTTTAAGATGATGTATATGGGTGTATGAGAGTTAGGGTTCTTGGAGACTCTTGAAGAAGCCATGGATAAGCACCACTCTTCTTGAATTGATGAATGAAGCATATTTTGATGATGGTTGAGAGTTAACTGTTCATAAAATGAGAATGGTACATGCTAAAACATGGATGAGAAATGTGGAAAGATTCAAGTCTTTCTTTGATGTTTTGATGGATAATAGATTAGGGAATGACAGAATGTTGGTCTGCATGAGTGAATGATGTTTAAAGTATGATGGAGAAATATTAGTTGTGACTTTTTCCACTAAATATGCTTATGTGTTTTACACATAACTTGATCTTTAGTCGTCTAAATGAGATGATTTTTTATTTGGAGTAAACTATATAAATAGGACTACAAATTAAACGAAGAAGACAAATTTTAATACAATCTCTAAGACCTTCAATTTCTAGATGGAAGTTAAGTATGGTGTATTGTTTTAGTATAAGAATAGCCTGAGAATGTTGAGTATAACTTTTAGATTTCTGAACCAAATTGAATGATTTTGGCGTAACTAGAAACTTAAGAGATAGGAGAACAACTTTCAAGAAGAAAGTATTGTTAAATTACTTCATTTTCATGGTAAGATAAACCATGCACTATAGACCCAAAGGTGGGGTCCAAGAAAAACCTGAATTTGACCAAAGGAGAAAGGAATTGTGATTATAATGGTCTTATTGAGACATAAACTCTAAGTATAAATGTTACTTCAGTGCATTTGATATAAGACTAATAATTCCATGAGAATCATGGAAAGATACCTGGGATAGTCATGAACATGCATTGTGCATTGTGCATTATTGAATACTTATGATTATGCAAAGTTATTAATGTGTGTGTATATTGCATAATTTGGATGTGCAGGATAAGCATCCATATTCAGACGTTCCCAGATCATGGAAGTAACTGCTAATCCAAAGCGTACTGTGATTAGACCTAGATGGTCTTACTTTATTGTTTGTTTTGTTTATATTATGATTTGAAAGATCATCATGAATGTGAATTGAATTGTGTTGATTTTTGGACAGAAGGTCCGATAATTGTGAAATGTGAATGAGATATTGAATTGCTCATTGAATGTGAATTTGATGAAATATGTGATACATGATTTGATTGTTTATGTCGGACTTAGTTTCGGAAGAAATCTGTGAATATATATATGAATGCATTAGTGATACTCAACTTTTTGTTGAATGTTGGACCACAGTCCGAAGATGAATGTGAAATGGAATGTTAATCCGAAAGCATGTGATAAACTGAAAATTAAATGAATGTGTTGCATTTCATTACATGAATGCATAAAGATAAAGGCAGTTGTGACCGGAGTAGCCACCAAAAAAGAGCTTAAACCTCAGAATGTAAAAAAGAGCCTCGAGCTCAGAAAGTGATTAAGAGCCAAAGGCTCACTATGTAAAATGAGCCGATACGAATGAGCTCAATACGGGACAGTTATCAATGAGTCCGGGATCTACAATAGATATGGGAAAGTTAGGCACTCGGTCATAACAAAGTAATAAATTAAAAGTGAGTCTCATGTGCACGACATATGCATGATATGAATGACTATAATGATTTGAATGATTTCTGAATGTGAAATATCTCTGAAGAGAATCTGAAATAAATGTAATTTATATGAATTTTATGTGATATGTGTTATATGATTGAGTGAGCCATTGAGGATGGTCACTTACTAAGTTTGCAAAAGCTCACCCAAAATTTTGCAATATTTTTCAGGCTCAGAAGAGTACCCCATTAGACAAACGGGAGTATACCTACTGTATACAAGGGAAAGATAGAAGTCGGGATCAGTTCGCGCCTGTATATATATTTCATTGTTTTACATTAAAATGTGTATTCAAATGTTTCTGTTTGTATTAACTTTCCAAGTTGGAAAGGTTTGTAAATGATTTTGAAATGTAATTACATTATGCTACAAGTATTTTTGTATTTGTGATGGGCCTAAATGGTTATTGTAATTCTGATGATTGTATTGTTGTGATTGAAAATATTTCTGAAATAAAAAATGGGCCCAATTTGATAATTGATTTTCACATATGTTTGTGGTTTCAAAAAAATTATAACGAGATTTGACTGACTGATTGTGTTAGCATGCCACCCTCGTGGGGCAAGTTCTTGAAGATCACTGAGGATGTCGAGTACATGTCTTGCAAGAGTGGGGTGCTACATCTAGACTGAAAAATCATCTCCTAACATTATGTAACTAGTGTCTGACTCATGTTGCTTCTCCATTCTTTTTAAATGTTAATTTTTTAAGCTTAATTTGATCTTTAATGCATTCTAAAAATTGTTTTCCATCAAGCTAGCTTCCAATTAACTTGACTAGACAAATATAGAGAAAATTATATTCAAATCAAACTTTTTGTCTTAAATTATCACCTATAAGAAAATAAAACAAACATAGGACAACATTATATGGTTTAATATAGAAGATAATATAAAGATGGTAACTTACAAACTAATTTAACCCTTACAACTATGCCAAATATGGACTTAACACTTCCCAACATTATCTTTTAAGTTTTTTTTAATGTGTTGACTAACTTGACTAACATCATAATCTAAGTCTGACCTATTACAAAACATTATATATGTTAAACATCTAACAATACTATCATATGGTACTTTAGACTCTTTAACCTTTATATTTGTTTTCTAGTAGGGATAGCAATGGCCTAGTTTGAGTCTTTCTCCCCTGGGCTCGGGCTCAAGGTCGAGACAATGGGCCTAAATTTGAGCTCGACCTAGCCAGAGGTTGCCTAATTTGACATGATCAATTTTTTAAAATTAAAAGTACAAAGTTATGTCATTTTGCTTCCGAGGGTTAGGGCTTAGGCCCGGTAGAGCTTGGGTAGCCTGAGGATCCATTGGACACAAACAATGGAGCCTGAGGTCAACCTGACGCCCACTCAACCTAGGCCTAACATATTGACTTCAAGCTGACTTGGCCCGAGCCCAATTTATACCCTTATTTTCTAACATTGATTTAGGGAAAGCCAAAAGTGATTTACCAATAAAGTACTCATCAATTTAGTTATTTTCATTCCAAAGTTTTCCAACACCTTCTCAACATTATTTTTTAAAGATAACCATAATTTTCTAAAGCCATATCCGTACAATGTCCATTCTTAGCGTTTTCTTAATAACACTGAAATCCTTCATCTCAAACTCCTTTCCAAACAAGGTATCTAATTCAATCATGCCATGAATTCTTTTCAATAATCAATATATAAACCATATACAGTAGTCCAAAAATTGAACCATCATCAAGACTCTTAATGTACACCCAACAATCATACGCATATCTTATATAGTTAATTTGAGTCATAAGGGAGTCAAATCTTTTATACTAATTTTATGGAGGTTACTTCAACGGATAAAAATATTTTCTCAATTTATATGCCAACTGCTTTGTTTTAGGTTAACTGAAACCTTTATGTTTTTCCACCTAAATTTGATCCTTCATAACACCATAAATAAATTTTGTCTTCATATCTATTTGCTCTACGTGCATATCCAAATCAGCTATTAGTACCATCATTATCCTAATGGAAGTATGCCTGAATACCAGAGAGTAAATCTCATTATAATCAACTCCGTTTTATTATACATACCCTTTTGCAACTAGTTGAGCTTTGAACTTTCCCCTTCTTTTGATACTACTAGCTTCCACTTGTATACACGCTTTTTATGGAAATTTATACCAACTCTAAGTTTGGTTCTTATATAAAGACTCCATCTCCTTCAATATAGCTGCCATCTAGCTCTACTTCTCTTAACCATCAATAATCTCCTAAAAGGTAGTTAGATATCCATTAAGTGTGGAAAATACTGAGTCAATCATATTTACTTAGAGGTCTAAATGTGCATCTTATTCTATCCATGGCCATATTATCATGTTGTTCTTCCTTTATGGACATACTATAATATTTTTCTTCCTCTATGGCCATACTATGATGTTGTTCTTCCTCTAATATAGCATCTATATCTCTTAAACTAGAACTTTAGCATCTCTAACATATACTCTAAATTGTTCTAGTTCCAATTGTACTACCTTTAAGCTAGTAATAATCTCTATGATCCTACCACATCTTTTGCATATGTTTCCTTCAACATATGTTGCTAAACAAATATTGCATCTCTACTAATCGATTTTTGATATGTTTCCCACTTTACACCTTTAGGATTGCCAATAAAGATACATTTATTCATCTTGAAATCAAGTTTGGACTTCTCATCACTAAAAACATGCATATAACTAGACAACTATAGATTTTTAATCCAAAGAAATCTAACTTACTTCTTCTCCATGCTTTCCCAATAAATTTCCCATCCAGCAAAGTTCATGGTGATCTATTGATGAGGTACCACACAATACTCACTACTTTTACCTAGAAAGTTTTAGGGAGCTTTGCATTCAACCTTAAACACCTATCTCTTTCAAATATGGATCTATTCATCTACTTTAAAATGTCAATCTAATATATTGTTTTGCAAATTGTGTAATGTATTTGAATTCCATATTCTTGATTTTTGACACTATGAATCTGTGTACTTAATTCTATTGTCTAATCTTATATACTTGATCTTTTTCCTATTTGGTTCTCCACCTTAGCTTTCTGTATCTTTAAAACTTAGGAAAGACCTCGTATTTCTACCTTATGAAGTATAATTAAACTTTTCTTGAAAAATCATTTATAATTGCCACAAAATATTAAGATTTACCCAAAAATAACTCTTTAGTATGACCTTACATATTATAATGCTTGCAACTAAAATTTCCCTCAAGTTTGTACTTATTCGTCTTAAATGTCACATTAGAGTATTTACCAAAAATACAAAACTCGCAAAAATCTAACTTATCACCCTTCAGTAAACTCCTCTTAAGAAGTTACATTATCTCTCAATCACTAAAACAAGTTGTTTTCCATATTATATTTGTATACAATTTTACCTAATATTATGTTATATTTTTTAATAATCATTCTAGAATTTATAAAGTTTTATAAGACCTATAACTTTTTTTGAAAAACAATCTTTACATAAGATTTCAAAGGAAAAAAATTATGAATACAAACAAGAGAATGGTTGTAGAACTAATATTTTGACAAAAAAATTAGAGTCAAGGAGCAAATAATGAAATTATTTAATTAAAAATATTTTTTTAGAAAATAAATAAATTCAATGGAGAAATAATAGGAATAAATAATATAAATACAGTCCTGGTCACAGATGTGAATATCGTACCGTTCCGGCTGGTTCCATACTGGCCGAAAAACGGTACTGAAATGGTGCAAAATAGTACCGGGGATGAATTTCGGTCGGTACCATCCGATTTCGGTCGATACCATCCGATTTCGGTCGATATCGCCAATACCAGATTTTTTCAAGACCATTCCGTAAAAAAAATTACAAGGACTATTTTGCAAATAAAAAAATTAAACCCTAAATATCTACCCTCTTCCCTCGCCCAAGGCCCCGACTGTCGACGACTCTCCCTCTCTCTTCATCTTCTTCTCTCCATTCCACTGTCCCGAGTCCCGACTCCTGCGTGTCTCGTCTCTAGCCTGCCTTGCCTCGCCTTCGGCCTTCAACCGTCGTCTATGCCGGAAGGTGTCCACCGCACACCGTCTTCGCCTCACCGCACACCGCACGCGCGAAGACGTCGTCGCCTGCTGAGGTCCACCGTCCGGCGTCCACCGCACACCGTCCAGCCTTCACCGTCGTCCTCCTCGCACTCACACACCGCACAGCGTTCGCACACCTCACATCGTTGGTGAAGACCGATTGATTTTTTATTTTTCTTAAATTTTTTGTGGCATTTTGAAATTTATGATTGTTTGATTGTGTTGGCTGTTGGATGATGGTAGATTTGAGGTTAAAAATTGGTGGTGTTGTGTTAGATTTGGGGGAAATTTTGAAGTTGATTTCGGTGTTGGATTTGGGAAAAATTGTGAAGTTGATTTCAGTAGAAGAAAGTGAAGTGTGAATGTTGAAGTCTTGAAGATGTTTTCGGTTGGCATT
>JANSVA010000217.1:40748683-40792622 GCA_025504915.1 Erythroxylum reticulatum | reverse complement strand
GTACTTAATCACTTAGGGGTATGTTGACTTTAGATAGGTAAGGTTTACCTTTATTAAGAGTAAGAATTGTTTAAATGTAATAGATAATAGAAATGTTCGAGTTTGTAATTTCCTTCTATTTTCACATCTTTGATAATTGGTATCTAATGTTAGATTATTTTTTTTAATTCTAACTTCATTTGTTTTGAGCAAGTCAAGTTTATGCCCCCTTGTTCTATACTTTTCGCTTTTCTTTTTAATAAAACATGGTGTCCATCCCCTATAAAGTGTCGCCTTTGGTTAAAAAAAATGTCATGGCTGTTAGACATTTATGGATTGATGTTTGTAGACATACCTATATCTATGATTTCTTGTTTCTTCTATAAAGCTTTTTATTCCCTCTCTTCTTTCTTTCTTTAATTTGTCGTCAATGGTTAAGATAGTAATTCAGTATATCATTCATTAGTTTCTAAAACTTTTATACAAATTTTTTCAATCATCATGTTGCTTCATGAACCATTATGTTGGTTCACAAACCATCATGATGGTTCACCAACCGATATGATGATTTAGTTTTGCAAGAGAGAGGGAAAGGGTCTTTGACCCATTTGAGATCTATTATTTAATACTCAATAACCATTATCTTTGGTGCTTTTTTTATGGGACTCAAATTATAAGTCACATGGGACATGAAATAGTCTAACAATCTCCCACTTGGCCCATGTTATGATTTGGTGATCCAACAATAAAACTTTAAGTGCACACAATACATGGAATCGATCAAGTCATCCTTAATTGAATTAAGTTGATGGGATCATGGTGGTCACAACTTATATAACATGATTCCTTCCATATATCATAGAATCAACTCAACTCAACAAACTTTAAGTGGGTAATTCAGTAATTGTTATCTCACAAATAATAATTATTTTATACAATATAATATGGATAACCAGTAAGTGAGCAAAAACATATGACTATAATTAAATTCACAAGTTTCATAACAATTCGATCAAGACAATATGTCTATATACATGTCAGAATACTATGCTAACAAGGACTTATCTATAAGGGTCATCTGTTCAACATGACCAATAAATATTTTGGGCGGTAACCCTTTCGTTAACGGATCCGCTATCATGAGATCGGTACCAATATGCTTAATTGACACTTTATGTTTTTACACTTCTTCTTTCACAGACAAATACTTCAAATCTATATGTTTCGCACCCTTTGAATATTTGTTATTCTTAGAGAAGAAAACGGTTGTTGAATTATCATAATAAATTCTTAACGGTTTGGTAATACTGTCGACAAGACATAGACCTAAGATAAAGTTCCACATCTACAATCCATGAACTATGGCCTCATGGCATGCCATAAATTCAGCCTCCATAGTAGAAGTAGCAATGATGGACTGCTTTCCACTTTTCCATGAAATTTCTCCTCCAGTTAATAGGAACATATAATCGAATGTAGATTTATGTGAGTCTACACAACCGGTACAGTCTGAATCCGAGCATCTTATCACTTCGAGATAGGTTGATTTTCTATATGTAAGCATATAGTCCTTGGTGCCTTGTAAGTATTTAAGGACTTTCTTTGCAACTTTTTAGTGGTCCATTCCTGCATTGCTTTGATATTGTTATAACATTTCAACAAAAAAACTGATATCTGGTCTAGTGCATGTTTGAGCATACATTAAGTTCCCAACTACTGATGCATAAAGATTAGACTCTATGTCCTTATGTTCCAAATTGTTTTGTGGACATTACATTAGATCAAATTTGTCCCCTTTCTGAATTGGAACTATCCCTAGGGTGATTGAACTTTCCACATATCCTTAAATTTCTCATCACAAGTCTAATATATGTTCATCTTCTAGACTAAAGTTAGTTTGCTTCCACACTAAAAAATCTTCTATCAATAGTATGTGACTAGTTTTTGACTTATTGTTGCAACTGATTCTAGTCTCGTGTTGCTTCTCCTTCTTTATAAATTTTAACATTTACAAGTTTGAGTTAATCTCCAATGCCTTCTACAAATTTATTCTTCTTCAAGTTAACTTCCAATTGACTTTGATTTCAACTTGATTAGATCATAAGAGATAATTTTATAACCAAATTTAAGATTTTTCCTCAAATTATCACGTACAAGATAATGAACTAAATTTAAGAAAACATCGGATAATTCTATATTAAACATTTTGTAAAGATGTTAAATTATAAACTAATTAAACCCTTATAAACATGCCAAATATAAATTTATTAAATTCCCTCACATTTAACTCATTACTCCTTTAGTTGGCTATAATAAAACCTAACTAACTAAACTAACATACAATCAGAAATAATTCAATTTCATATCTATATAGTAACATTTTAAATATACCACAAATCTTTAAACCTATAGGTTTCTTTAGTATAGGAGTTATAATCTTTTAAGAGCTCACCAAAACTATAACCATAAATATTTACCTATATGCATTAGATAATGTAGTAGTTAATAACATTAGATATACATATTCCAAAATTCAATTAATTGTACAATTTAAACTTATAATTTTTCTTAAGTAACTTATAGTAAAAATAATACAAAGTAAATAATATTTTACCTCTTTCATAAAGCTAAAATGCTTCAAGTTTATGTTTTCATCAAAGGATCACTTATTTATATAAGTATTTACAATTTTGGGTAAGATACACATACTTTTCTTGTGAAATTGAAGTTACTATAGGTTTGAAAATCATCTCATGTCTATTGCTTCAATAGATATATACAATTAAAAATTGAAAGGTCTTTAAATTAGATTGTAATGGGAATAAAAGTATAAGTATATTAATAAAGGTAAAGAATACAAAAAAAGAAAAGGGTTAAATTTTTAGGACACCTTATAGTTTGACAAATTATCATCTTAGACCTTTATTTTTAAAAACCATTAAATACCACCCTTTTTGTTACAAATCCTATTTCTTCACGTAGAAAAGACATCAAATCAATTCTTGGTAGTCTACATGGCATATTTGTTTCATGTAGAAAGGACTTCTTATGGGTTAAATAACCTACACAGAATTTTGCTTCATATGGTCTCATATTCCATATGATGTCATATGAAGCTAAACAATGTTTGGTTCTATCATCTCCTAAATATAACTCAACATTCTTTGAATTAGGGTTTTTTTTCCCTTCAATCGATTAAGAAGCAATTTGAAATCTTGTTTCAGGAAGTAGTAGGAATATAATGCTAGTTTTAAGAAATAGTGGGACTGATTTTAATTCTTAGGTAACTCCAACTTTTTTTACTTTCTTCTAACATAATGGATCTACTAGTTTATAGAAATTAGACTACTAGTTTTTTTCTCTAACATAATGAATTTGCTTTGTTTCAGAATTTCATTTTGGCTAGATTGTGATGGAGTTCTAAAAGTTTAGTTCATTTGCACAACACTTTTTGCTTAACGAAAACAATTTTCTATATTTTTAAAATAAAAATCAAATTTTATTAACAAACACACTTGCACAATAAATGCATTTTTTAAAAAATTTCTAGAACATAATTTATTGATGAGAAATCACTTATCAAGAATTGTAGCAAATGAATTACTTTAAGATATCGCTTATTAAAGTGTTATAGTGAATTACTCTAAGGAAGATTTAGAACAATTAGAGAGAGGAATTTTTACGTCTCCTTAAGTGAACGAGATTGTAGTAGATGACATTGTCATACTAAAATAGCCTACACTTGAAAATTATTCTACTTCAGATCAAACAATTGAATTTTAGCTCCATACTTCATTATTGGTACAATCTTACTTTAGATCCATGAATTCTTTCTAAATCTTAAAATTTTCTTCCTCTCGTCATTTGCGACATCATTATTGATCCCAAATCGTGGATTCTGAAGATATAGTAAGCTCATTTATTATTGTAGGTTAAACTCAAGGTAATGTTGGGAAGCATAACAAAGGTTTTCTTTTTCCAACATTTGCAACATATAATTCAAGGTAATTTTAAAGGATCATAGATCTAGTATATCTATGTGATATAAGTTATAAGATTATTTGTTAAGGATTCACTTTTTTCCTTAACCTAAAAAATTTGCTACTGACAAGTACTCCTCTAGCTACCTTACTTACTTACTTGCTTACTTAGGTTGTTTGTCTATATAGTAGGTTATCAATTATTAAGACTTGATAAAGTGTATTAATCACATTACTTGAATGACATTTTATACTTCAATGTAATAAACACATTTGGGACCTATTACCTAGGGAATTATATTGATGGTAATCTATATTATATATAACTTTGTGCAGCTAAATATCAGTATATTTAAGCTGGAGTTTAAGATGATGCACAAAATTAAATGATGATCCATTAGTACCTAGCAATGATGTACTAGTTAGTGAATGTATGATGGTTAATTTGAATTCAACTAGGATCATATGCAATAAAAAATTGTCTATTGCAATATGCATGGTGGTTACAAAATGTTTTTCCAATTCTGTGTACATTACTTCTATATTTATAATATGGTCAATTTGTGTTATTTTCTTATTCCTTTATACCCTAATAATGATTAAAAATTAGTCATATCCCCGCCACCAATATCAATTAATGTGAACTACTGAGGGAACTCATACAACATTTGTATTATTACATAAGCTAGTAATATATTAAATTTGCATATACATAATATGATATTTGTTTTTGTTGTAGGTATGTTTGAGGAGTGGTAAGTATTTTAGGTCCCATAATTAATTTGAGTGCTTCTATAGAGGATGCTTCAAATTTAAACTAGAAATGGTAAAAAAAAGCTTGAGAGAAAGATTACTTTAGTTATAAGGTAGATCATATTACATTATTTGATTTTAGGCTTAATGGTAAGAGATTAGGCTATGAAGAAGAAACAAAATTTACTTATAAAATCCCACATAAGTTTTTTGAAGATGGTTTGAGATAATTATAGAATGATAATGATGTAAGGAGTTTAATCGATGCAATTAAAGTGAGAAAATAAAGATAGTAAGACGTTTATAAATAAAGAGAAGTACCTTAAGATAAGCAGAGTTACCGACCCTAAGGTTGATATTCTAATTGAGGTAACTGGGGTGATGATAGGGAGGAATGTTTACTAGCACCCACATAAACATCGATTCCAAAACCCACATATGCACCCTTTAATCCACCCATTCCAATAGCATCTGAAGTTAAACATAAACATGAAGCATTAAATGATTCAGATGACATATCATACCATGAAATCCAATCAACAAATATCAGTGACCTAGAATGTTCAAGTGAAAATAGTCCTGATGATATTTATGGATTTGGTATAGAAAAAGAGTTACCTATTATGAGTGGCTAGTGTACCGATATATGTTAAGAATATTAACTTAGGTAATGATGAGGTTGATGTTGATTATGACTCTAATGGTAGCTTAAAGTATGTTCTGATGAGGAAAGGAAAAAGAAGCCTAAGTTTTTGCACTTATACTCTTATAGTTTAGATGATGAGACTTGTTTTGAAGTAAAAAAAAGGATATTTGATTCTATTAACACATTTAGGAAGGATTTGAAGAAAAAGAGTATTTAAATGGTTTTTGACTATATTTTTACAAAGAACGAAAGTTAGGAGTTACTGTAGTGTTTAGAAGAAAAAAAATGGATGGAGAATACATGTGATGCTTACATAAGAAAAGGTTGCATCGTCATTAAGATATTCTATGATTCTCAATATTGCTAGAGATCATTTGATAGTAAAAAGGTAATTGCAAGTGGATTGCTCATAGGTATTTAAAACACTTCAAAGCCTATCCTAGTTGGCATATAAATAGGTTAAATAGGGGATGCTTTAAGAGATTACTAATAAAAGATTATAAACATCAAAGCATATAAAGATAGAAGGAATTTATTAGTTGGAGAGGAAGGGGAAAAATATAAAAAAGTTAAGGGTATACTTCAAGGCAGTGATGGAATGCAATAAGGAAACTTCGCTATAAATCAGATCTACTAAAGATGTGTTTGACTTATGTTACGTGTATTTTAAACAAGTAAAATCTAGGTTATTAATACTTGTAGATCAATGGTAAGCTTTGGTGGTTGTCATTTGAAAATAGTCCATAGTGGGCAGTTGCTAATAGCCATTAAAAGGGATATAAATAATAGTATGTTTCCATTGGCTTAGGCTGTTGTACGAGTTTAGAATAAACAGAGCTGGAAATGGTTTTTGGGATGCTTATTGGATGATATTGATACTGATTGATCATAGGTGCTCATGACTGATAGATAGAAGGTGACACAATGGAATATTCTTATTGTAAAATTCATATTTCCCCTTATTTTTTACTGATTATATCTTATCATGTGATCTAGGGTCTATAAGAATTGTTTCAGTATGCATAAACTAATTTTGTGCATCATTATTGTTTTAGGCATTTTTTGGCCAATTTACAAAGTAAATATAAACTACTAACCATCTACATTGACTAGATGTGGAATATTGCTTCATATTGTACACAACAAGGTTATAAGAGACAAATAAGCAATATAGAGTGTAAACAAGGATGCCTATGATTGATAGAAAATATTCCCAAGAGGAGATGATGTAGATATACATTTGACAGATGATGTAAGAATAATTTACTTTTAAACAACATAGTGGAGAGTTTCAATGCATATTTGAGAAATGCATGAGACAAACCAATCTTGATTTATTTAGAGATGATGAGAAGAGCCACAATGAAGAGATTTCATCAGAAGAAGCAAGTAATGGTTGATTGCAATAGTAAAATTTGTCCTAACATTATGAAAAAGCTAGACAACAATATAAAGGAGGCTACAAATTATTTGACTCATTTTGCAGGTAATAATATCATTTACATTTCATACCTTACCTAATGTTACTAATAACTTAACACATTTATAGAAGGTGATAGGAAATTTAAAATTAAGTACCATATGCATGACGATCATATAGTGAACTTTCAAACAAATGAATGCACTTGTAGGAGATGGGAGTTAACTAAAATCTCTTGTAGCTATGTCATTTCAGTGATTTTTTTAGACAGAGGAGATCCCGAGGATTATGTGCACTGGTACTAAAACAAGGGGACAAATATGAAGTTTTATTGGAAAAGCAATAATCAAATACTAGGTGAATATTTCTGGACCATATATGGAGAAGAACATAGATAGAAGATCTTTAACATACCACTTCTATAGAGCATATGCCTGAACATCCGAAGGATATTTGAGAACATACCCTACAAGAATGGCACATTAGAATAATCACTTTAACTAAATAAGGCATCACGCAAATCACAAGCATTCAAAAAAGATCAACTTTTCCCATTTCATTAGCAAATATAAACTTACATTGTTACATTACAATCCATAATCCATATATATACATTACATACCATTTGAGAGATTACTACCCCATTCAAAATATAAAACATGAAATGGCATGCTAACTGAAAACATTCTAAATTAAACCCCTCATATATTTGATGACCAGACCTTTGAGCCTTTCTTATTCTCAAAATGATAGTACTAGAATTTTACTTGGTTTCCTTATAAGCTAAAACTCCCTTGTACCTGAAAATTCAACGTTGCAATTTTGACGAGTTTACGAACTCAATGAGTGAACCATCATTGATATGCTCACTCAATCAAAAAATAATGGCAAGTATATTATCCAATTCAAGGAATATAACACATCATTCAATATCAAATCCCACATCACATTTTGTTATATATCAATAAGTACATATATACAAACATTTTATATCACCATTTCAGAACAATCAAATAATTCATCCCAATCATCCATATGATATATGTAAAGTTATGTATGCAAATGCATGCATGAATCCATTTTTATTTTTACTTTGTTGTGACCAAGCACCTAGTTACTGTCCCATATATATTGCGAATATCGGGTTCATTTCATTTACTGTCCCGTACCTATTGTGAATACCAGGCTTATTATTAACTAAGCATATGGCTCTTTTTGCACAATTTTTGAGCTTAAAGCTCTTTTTTCACATTGGTCACTCCAGTCACAACTCCTTTATTTGATCATGCATATCAATGTAATAGAATGCATCAATTCACATATTATGCTATCAATACTTTTCATTCAATATGCAAATATCATTTATCACATTCTTCAGATTTGGGTCTTGCATTCAACATTCAGTTGCGTACACATTCCATATTACACATGCAATTTGAAAGCACTTCCAATACATTCCTGAATATCAAACTCCTCGGACCAAAAATGTCCATAATTATCACAATCACATAAGTAACAATTCAATAGGTTAACTCATAGTATGCTCTAGAAAAGCTATTGCCTGGATGATCCGACAATGTCTGGATGTTGGCGATCAACTTGTGATTCTTTAATCATGCAATACGCACATATTTTATACATTACTAAGTTGATCAATCATATAAATTATTCAATTATGCACATGTATGTGTGTCATGTTTAATGCATGCTCAATTGACTTTCCAGGGTATGTATCCTTATTCACAAATCTTGACCATTCAAACATCATATTTTGTATACTACCATTTTAGAGTAAGGTTTATACCTTTAAGTTAGCTTGATTCACACCAAATTCATCAACCATACTTTACACTTATCCTTCAACATTTTCATGATAAAAAAGCCTTTTATAACACACATACAATTGTTACTTTAAATATGGAATTTCAGCAAGCTAGATCTATACGTTCACCAAACTTTTTCTAGCAATATATATTCATACGTTTACCTAATTCTCATTCATAATTACCCCATGTTCTTCAATGCTTATTCATCCATACCTTATACACATTACTCATGTCTTTAAGATCATGTTTGCATTAAAATAACTCATTTATTCCTTTAACAAAACCATAATTTCCATATTTGAACTCAACCATATCAAAACAGTCCATTCTTTAGGTTATGACATCAATTAACTACATAAACTTATTAAACTGTTCACCAATTAATCAAGCAACAATCTAGGCTCATTCATAGCCTTAATCAAGTCCAAATATACCAACTTAGAGTGAAATTTCTCAGCCAGTTTGACATGTATGCAAGGCTGAAATTAAAATTATAGAATTTGTCATCAACATCACTAATGTGTGTAACTTTACTACCTTCATTACTTCACGAATTTTACAAGCTTAGAGACATCACTAACACTTGAAATTTTCCAGGTTTCATGTCCTCTAAGGTTACATCATTTCAGGCTAATTTAACTTCCATATTGGTTATGCTAAGGCTTACAAAATTCTACTCACTTATGTCATTAACAATCACTTTTTACAAACACGCCTACAACTCTAATTTTCCAGATTCAAGAACACTTCAATAACACCTATCTTTACCATGAATCCTCCTTCATTTACACTTCAAGTCTCAACCTAAATAATCCATTTAACAGTTTATAACCTGTTGTTTTCATGCATAAAAAATAAAACAGAAAAGTAACCAATTCATTCATCACATTCCAACACAACATCATCATTAATGCCACATGCATTCCATCCCAATTTAGTCATCATAGAATTTCTATTTCAACATGCCACAAAGAACAATACTTTACTTACTTATTTAGCTCAAGTTTCACCTGAATGATCAAGCTAACTTAGCTCTCCATGCATGTACAATCATCCAAGTACAAGATGGAAGTAAAATGAGTTTAGCAAAGGCAAAATAATGATAGCAGATTATAACTATCTTTGAGAAAATTTTTGTATAGATCTTGAAGTGATTATGAACAAAATTAAAGTAAAATTTAGAAGCTGTGAGGGTGTATGGGTGTTTTGGTGGTGAGAGTAAAGAAAAGAAGAAGGATGGACATAACAAAAACTATCCTTGCAGTAGCTTAACTCATTAGGTGTTATGTGTCACTACTATACAATGGCATTTGTTACCTATGCGAGTAAGTCACTTGTCCTCTCCATAAGCTGCCATTTGTCATAATTATGCTAGGCCATTTGTCACTTAATCACTAATGCCATTTGTCACTTAATTTCCTATGCCATTTGTCACTTAATTTTCCTTGCTAAATGTCACTCATTTTATGGGCTTAGTCATCCTAAATTTCCATATGTCAATTTGACATTTTTCCTAGACTAAATATACATTTTAATTCATCAATTTTCCAATTGTAATAATTAATTCCAAATTTACTACTTATAATCCATCAAACCAAAATTCAAGACATAAACAATACACAATCATATCATAATCATTTTAAACCTTTCCTAACTCAGAATATGTCAATTAAGTGCATATACAATCTTTGCAATGTTTTCTAAATCATGATTCATGTGTGTATTCTTATAGTATGCATGTGATTGAAATGCTTTTACGAATTCTTAAATGATATGACTCATGTGTAATAGTTTAAGGCTCTAATCCTCAGTATGGAAATAGGTTATTACAAGATCAATTCTCCCCCGTACAAGAAAAGAATTGGAAGGATAAAAAGGAAGAGAATAAGGGAAGTTAGTGAACATAAGAACGACAAGATTATTTCAATAAGGACTTGTGCTATGTAACATATATAAAATGTAAATAAGTTGGACATAATTCAAGCACTTGTAAGATTCAAAGACCTAGGTTAATTATGATAAGCAAAATGATGGAAATCGTACTTTTTATGTTAAAGTAAAAATATAAGTGAAAATGACAATTTATATTATATGTTAAATACAAGGGTCAAGTGAAAATGCCTTTTTAAGGAAGCATTGTAGTAGATGGATCACAAAGAAAAGGAAAGGATCATGTTTACCATTAGCTCAAGGTTTATTTTTAACAATTTTGATGATAACTTTATAATATTTCAAAATTAAAATTGGATTTGTTTCCTTATATAGGCAACAATATAATTCTTAAAAGGAAAAAAAATCATAGGATAATTATTTTCTTTTTTGCAGGAACCTTCTTTGTAAACTTACCTAAATAGAAATGGTTCCATAACATCTGGAAGGATCTTACTAACTCAAATAATTACCTCTAAAACTTTTGATAGAACTTTTTTTAACGTCTAAATATTGAAGATTTCAGCAAAGATGATATCAAAGATTCATTTGATACAAAGTCAAATCAAAATAGAAATGAAGCAATGGCTAGTTATAGAAAATGTCTACTTAAGGAAGAGCCACTATATTTGTGAAATACACAAAATTTTGAAATACTTCAGCAACATTAACATTCTTAAAAGTTATATCAAACTCCTTATGCCTTAGAAAGTGAAAATACTCTATCGAGAAAGAGATTGCTATTCTTTGTGAGATTACATTGAGCTTATTTTATATTTGTTTTTTAGAGCTTTTAGAGGTTTGTTAAACACTTTGAGTGTGAAAGTTAGACAACCTTGAAAAATATGTACTTATGAGCTTGGAGAGGCTCATCAAATTTAATACTTAGATTCTTATAGTGAAATACGTAAGTTAGATACTCGGGGACTGGACGCAAGCTTTGTTATTAGCTGAACAAGTATAAATTGATTGTGTCATTCTTTCTCTCTTCTTAACTTTTAAATTTCCACATTATAAGTTTGTGTTTTCAACAGGCTCTTTTGGTTTTACAATTGGCTCTTTCTATTTTACAATAGGCTCCTTCTGTTTTTATATCACAAGAGGTCCCTTTCATTTTAAGCGTTAATAGGCTCCTATCAATTAATAGACTCCTTTCTTTTTAAGTGCTAGTAGGCTCCTATCAACTAACATGCTCCTTTCTTTTTAAGCTCTAGCAAGTTCCTTTTGATTGATAGGCTCCTTTCATTTTTTTAAAACAAGTAATAAGATCTTTTCGTTTTCAACGTTAATAGGATCTTATCCAAAGTTGATAGGACCCTTGTATCTATACACTTATTTTGTTTAACAGGATATTATCATTTGAAAGTACCTTGTAATTTTTTTACACACAAGTCACCCCCTCTTACTGGTGTTTGCTCTGTCATTTCATATTAGAGCTAGGTTTCACATTTATTATGATTTATAGAATGTGATAGATCATATCAAATAATTTAAGAAGCCTTGAAGGACAATCCATCTCAAAGCCTCCTTATTTTAATGGAAACAACTATTCCTATTGGAAAGAGAAAATGACTATTTATCCTCAATATATAGATATCAAAATCTAGCAAGCTATCAAAGTTGGAGCCACTTCTCCTACTATTGATGACATAGAAGCATAGATTGATGCTGATAGAGAAACATATAGTTGAATGCCAAAGCAAGACATTATCTGATTTGTGCACTATCTCTAAAAGAGTACAAACAGATTTCTTACTGTTGTACAGCAAAGGAAATGTGGGATAAACTACAAGTCACCTTTGAAGGAACAAGCAAGGTAAAGAAACATAGAATAAGTCCTTTAGTGCATTAATAGGAAACTATTTGTATGAAATAAGGAGAAACAATATTAGATGAATTCTTTAGAAGTTTCAATAACGTCATCACTGCCTTGAAGAACTTGGGTAAGGTATATCCTAATGATGAGCTTATGACAAAGATTCTAAGATGACGACCAAAGGAATGGAGACCTAAGGTGATAGCTTTATAGACTACAAAAGATCTCGACATTACCTCACTTGATTGGTTAAGAGGAAACTTAATGATATATGAAGCCAAACTTAGGTAGGATGAAGGATCCTCATAAAAAAGTGGAATGGCACTAAAAGCAACTAATGAATCAAATCTATCAAACAAAGAAGAAAACAACATTGAATTATAAATCAATGGAGATGAAGAATTAAATTTTATGGGAAAAAAATGCCCACTTTTACATAAAGAAGCTCATGAAAAAAAGAGAAAGAAGCAAGAAAACTGTAAACAACATGTTGTTAAAAGGGAGTAGTGGTAATAGCAATACTCAAAACAATCTAATCATATGCTATCATTACAAGAAGCCTAGACACAAAAGACCTTAATGTCCTCTTCTTCAAAAGGAAAAAACAAAAAATACAAAATCTAAAAAGCAAGCTATGACTGTATATTGGTCAAATGAGGACTTTGAAATCTTTGAAGAAGAAGAGCCTGAAGAAGTCATCAACGTTTTCTTTATGGCCGAATCAGGAGATGATAAGGTTATTATTTTGACTTTGATATTGAAATTGATGAATTAAGAAATGCATAAATTATATGATCAGTATAAAAATTAATAGTTCAGTATTTCAAAAAGGCTAAGAATTTAAAAAATAATAATGTATCCTTAACGAATATGATTAAAAAGAATTTTCTTTTTAGAATTATGTCCCTTGAAAAATGAAAACAAGAAAAAAGACTTTGAAAAGGAATTCTTGGAGCAAAAGGTAACTCAGTTACAGAATGCACTGCTTGAAATTTATTCTTTTAAGGTAAAACAATTAAAAGAAAAAGTTGCATCTCTAGAAAAAGATCTTGTCAATTTTATTGATGGAAGGAACAATCTTAATGCATTAATTGAGAATGGTAAACATATTTTTGATAAGGTTGGAATAGGATATAATGACAACAATAATATTAGGCCATACAAAAACTTCTTTGTTAAATCCAACAGTAGTTATAGTCAAAACAACATGAACCCGGTAAATAGCAAAAATTAAAGTAATTCTCTTTCATATATTTTGTGCAATTACTGTGTTAGACATGGTCATATTAGTTATTCCTATAATGTTCGAAAGATAAAGAAATTATCTTATAAGTATGTTTAGAGATCGAAAGGTCAAACTACTAACCTGAAAGGACTCAAACAAATTTAGATACCTAAAATGAGATAATATATTCTGCAGATATACTTCACAACAGAGACAAGAGAGAATCAATGGATAGTTGATGGTGGTTATTCGAAACACATGAAAGGTAAAATATCACATTTCAACTATATTGAAAGGAAACATAAAGGTAATGTTGTCTTTGCCAATAAAAAAAAGGCAAAAGTTGCTAGAATTGGTAAAATTGGTGACTCTAACTCTGCTTTTATTGATAATGTTCTTTATATTGATGGATTAAAACATAACTTGTTGAGTGTAAGTCAATTATGTGATAAGGGTTATAGATTTACTTTATATCCATCACATTGTGAAATAATTGATAATCTTAATTATAATATTGTATTTGTTTGTCCTAGAAATCAGAACATATACTATGTTCAACTAGAAAATATGTCTTCACAAAATGTCAAATGTTTTGTTTCAATAGAAAAGGATTTATTTATTTGGCATAGAAGATTTGGACATGCTAGCATGAGCATCTTATCAAAATCGTCCAAAAATGAGGTAATGAGAGGAATACCTTCCTTAAAGTTTGATAATAATTAGGTCTGCAAAGCTTGTTTAAAAGGAAAACAAATTAGAGTAACTTCCTTCCTAAAAATATTGTGTCTATTAACCAGTCGCTTGAACTTATACACATGGACTTATTTGTTCCTACTAGGACTTAAAGCTTTAGTAGTAAACATTACGACTTTGTTATAGTAGATGATTATTCTAGATTTACATAGGTTTATTTCCTATTAAATAAGGATGATACTTTTGAAGTCTTTGAGAAGTTTTGTAGAAAAATCCAATTGAAAAAGGGTACTTCATTACATCAATTTGGTGCGATTATAGAGGAGAACTTGATAATAGAAAATTTGAAGATTGCTGTAATGAAAATATGATATCTCATAATTTTTCATGCCCAAGGACAATGTAGTGTGAAAGTGGTTTACCTCATAGCTAATGGGCAGAAGCGGTATTACATACTTAACAGATGTCTTATAAGACCTATTCTAAAAAAGAACGCTTATGACTTATAGAAAGGAAGAAAAACAAATGTTTCTTCCTTTCGAGCATTTGGGTGCAAGTATTTCATATTAAATAATAGAAAGGACCATCTTGGAAAATTTAATGTGAGATCAAATGAAGTTATTTTTTGGTTTATAGTACTACCAATAAAGAATCCAAAGATTATAATAAAAGAACAAAGAGGATAGAGAATCAATACATGTGGTGTTTGATGAAATACAACCTTCGACAATAGCAGCTAATTTAGATGATGAAGAACATCCTTTGGCTCATAAAAATACATAAAGGATTAATTTTAAGCAAAGAGAAAATTAAATTAGTCTAACAAAACATTGAATATTTAGGTATAGAATTTAATAATGGAATTTTAAAATTACAAGCTAATATTCTTGAAAAATTACAACATCGCAGACTCAAACTACACCTATAGTATCTTCAAAATTATATGATCAAGAAGGCCCTTCTGAAGTTAGGACAGAGCAGACTCCTTCATCTTAGTAAGAGCCTATATAAAGAAGAACACCAAAAGAATAGAGAGGTCAAGATACAAATCAGTACATTTTGGGAGACCCTTATGAAAATCTAAGAACTAGATCATCCTTTAAAAATAATTATGTTGCCTTCCTTTCACAATTAGAACCAAAGACAATTAAAGAGACTTTAACTAATGAAAATTGCATATTTTGAAACAAACTTGACAAAAATGGTAAGGTAGTAAGAAATAAAGCTAGACTTGTAGCTCAAGGTTATAATCAACAAGAAGGTATTGATTTTGATGAGACTTATGCACTTATTGCTAGACTAGAATATATAAGAAACTTACTTGCCTTTACATGCTATTGAAACTTCAAATTATTCCAAATGGATGTCAAAATGCCTTTTTAAATGGATATATTAACAAAGAAGTGTTTGTTAACCAACCTCCAAGCTTTGAAGATGAAAACCATCCTGGTTATGTGATGAAGTTAAGTAAAGCTCTGTATGGTGTAAAGTAGGCTCCTCGAGAATAGTACAAGAGGCTAAGTAATTGTTTGCTTAAGAATAACTTCGAAAGTGGAAAGGTAGATAAAACCTTATTTATTAAAAAAAGGATAATGATTTACTTATAGTGCAAATATATGTTGATGACATAATATTTGGTGATACTAATCAATCTTTCTGTGAAGAATTTTCAACATTAATGCAGGGGGAGTTTGAAATGAGCATGATGGGAGAACTATCCTTCTTTCTGAGATTACAAATCAAAAAAACAAAAAAGGGATCTTCATTATCCAAGATAAATACTCAAAGGAACTTATCAAGAAGTATCATTTTGAGAATGTCAAAGCGATGGACACTCCTATATATACTGGAACTAAACTTGATAAGGATGAAGAAGGCAAGGCTATAGATGAGAAAAAGTACAGAGGAATAATTGGGTCACTGCTATACTTTACAAGCTTAAGACCATATATCATGCTTTGTGTGTGCCCTTGTGCACACTTTCAATCAAATCCAAAAGAAAGCCACCTTTAAGCAATTAAGAGAATCTTTCGATATCTTCAAGGAATTATAGATTTTGGATTATTGTATCCAAAAACTTCTTCATTTAACATAGTTAGCTATTGTTATGCAAATTATGTAGGTGATAAAATTGATTGAAAAAGCATAAGTGGTCACTGTTAATTTCTTAGAGGATGTCTAGTTTTCTAGTCTTGTAAGAAACAAAATTGCACAACGCTTTTAACAACTAAAGCGGAATATATAGCAGTTGCCAGTTGTTGCGCTCAAATCTTATGGATAAAGCATTAACTCTAGGATTTCTCTATAAACTTTAATCATATTCCTATATTATGTGATAATACTAATGCAATAAATCTTTGTAAAAATCCTATGCATCATTCTAGGACTAAGCATATAGAAATCAATAATCAGTTTCTTAGAGGTAATGTTTTAGAAGGAACCATTGATCTTTTGCATGTTAAAACTGAAATTCAAGTAGCTTATATCTTTACTAAGTTTTATGCCTAAAAAATTCTAAAAATTACCTAGGCCATCCTACTCACAAGTATACAAGGTAGTTGTAGTTGATTACCTAGGTTTGTCTCCTATGGAGGTCCCTATTTGTTGAGTAAAAGACTTTGAAGCAAATCTTGTAATTGAACTAAAAAATAAACTGAATTGACCAAAAATAAAAAACGAGTAGAAATCGAAGAGGAAAATTCTTGAGAATTAATTTCACTAATATAATCTCCTATGTATGATTAAGGGAAATGATTGGTTAGTTGTCTTACTAAAATTAACATTTAGGCTCTAAATCAACTCGAATAATAAACTAATCTAACTTTCGTATTCAATAAATTATTATCCGAATTAATTATGAAAACCTAACTACTAATTACCACTTAAGTTAATACATTTCTAATTCTTAACCTAAACGTCCTCTCAGTCCTTTGTTTAATACCAAAATGATGCAAAGTTTGATCATACTATTACATCCATTCAGATCAGAAACTATAGCAAACAATAACACAATCCCTTAATCATGCACATTTAACTAAAATAGCTACATTAATCCCCATGAAAAAGAGATTAGCCCATCATAGCATGAACACAGATCATCATCTTTATACATTTCAATCCCATATTATTGACAACAGAATTATTAAAATAATAAAATAGTGAACACTAAATGAACTATGAAAAGAAAACAAATAACAGTCGATGAAGCAAACAAGAAATAAATTCAGTAAATAAATAAGAAACTAAGCAACATATAAAAAATAGAATGACCAAACAAGGATTGAATGAGGGAGGTAGTTGGTTTCCTGCCCCTCTCAAGCTTCCCACATTCGCTCTCACCTTTTTCTTCAGCTTGTTCTCATCCAACTGAATGGATGCTCAAGTTCAATGGATTCAACTCTAGCTCTTGCTTTTGGGCTCTGTCTTTAGCTTCCACCTCTCGACTATATTTCTCTCTTCTTTATTGACTCACTCTGTTTCTCTTCTCTGTTTCTCTCTTCTTCTGTCTATCTCTCTGTCCCAGTGTGTCTGTCTTTGTAGAGAATGAAGAGTAGGATAAAAGATGTGTGAGTTGACTCTTTCAATTCCTAGCCCCCTTTACCTTACATTCCTTTTCCATTTATGCCACGAGTCTAGGTTTAGGGTTTTAGGGTTGTTATATCATCAACCTGCATGTACCAAACTTAAATAAACAAAGGAGTAGTCATTAGGTTGAGCACTTATCACTATCATTTTAATGTTAGTCATGGTGGTGACTTGCTAAGTCACCATCATGAGATGGTGACACTTGTCATAACTTTTCTTCTTTTTTTATTTCTCTTTTCATACAAAATTTTTATGACTTTCCCTTCAACCTTCATACATAATTCATAAAATAATCCAATTAACCTTTTATGCAATATTCACATAGTTTTCACTTAATTTATCTGATGTTTGGATCAAAACACAAGGATTTGTAACCAAAATTAAGATATGAATGCAATTAAAGGCAATAGAAAGTAGACACAACACTAAACCACTCTCTGAAGATAGATTTTGTGTGTTCAGAAAAGAGATCGGCATGTGCAAATTATCTAATATTAACTTTATATAAAGACTCTATGCTACTCTCTTTGCAGATATTAGCAGGCTCCTTCTAATATGTTATTTTATAGACGAGTCCTCTTAGTTTAGAAGGCCCCGGTCCTGATGGTGTCACTATTTAATAGCATCGTTTTAGCTTTAAAATGCACAACTAGATAGACAACATGCAAAATCAAAATTTTGACATGCAGATTTTGCTTCAAAAAATTTCTTAATCCTCTTCCAAACTTTGTTACTATTTTCACTTGGATTTTTCTTACATACTCGTGATATTTTTACTGCTTACTTTTATTCCCTCCCATTTTTTTTATAACGACAAAGGGAAAGAATAGTTAAGGATATACTTTACATTTATGATATATTTTCAATATTGCTTTGATGATTTTTTTTTCCTGATGATGCATATATGTTATATATTCAACTGTGATATATTCTGCTAACTACTTTTGAAATTTTCTTGAATTTGTGAAGTTCAATTATGTGATATACAAGAGATAGGCTCCTTCCTTTAGAATTCAGACTCCTTTTAATTATAACAGTGAATAAGATCATATAAAATTTATAGGTATCTATCGAAATCCTTTATTATTATTTAAATTTAGAAAATATCTATTATTGTTTGTCATCATGAAAAAAGGAGAGTTTGTTAGCTCAAGATTTATTTTTAATGATTTTGATGATAAATTTATAATATTTCAAAATTCAAATTATATTTATTTCCTTATATAGTGATAGTTGTAGATTGCATCATGATTTAGTGGGTAGTTTGGTGTGTGTTTAGATGTTAATTTGATTGTTTAGTGCATTTTTAGGTTAGAATTGTGTTACTTAGTTGAATATTTGTTTTTAAAGTGTTTTATAGGTTAGAGCATGGTTTTGAGCTTCAATGTTGTGTATTTGAGGTGCTTTGATGAGTTTGCAAGTGTTTTAGGGTTAATATCGAAGAACAGAGGAGTTTTGGAGGAGGCCTGAACAAAAATAGAGGGTTATGATCCTAGTCAGTATGCCACGATTGTGACAGAAGCATCAAAGAGGAGCTACAATCATGACGGAAGGCTCACTCAAAGGCAACAATTGTGGCCTACGTTACAGAACACATAGACAACCTTCCTAACTTGAGTTTTCAAAGGAATTTTCGGGCCTTTTGGGCACAAGAAAAGCCCTACATTTACCCTAATTAGAAAAGACTATAAAGAGAAAAAGAGGAGACCTGAAAAGGGATCCTCCACTTCTGTTATATGGGGAAAGCTTCAAAGGAAAGAAGAGGAAGAAAAGGAGAGAAGAAGAAGCTCTTTTGATGCTGCTGCTTTCCCAGGTCATCCAATCCAAGTTCTTTCTCGTTTCTATCTTTATTTCCATTCATTGAATGTATGAGATAATAATGGGTTGTATGATGATGGATCTTAGATTGTTGATGATGTTCTAACTTTTCCTTTAGTATTTTACCTTGATTCACTTCTAAAATAGTTATTTGTGAGTTATTGTGATTGGGTGTTGTGATTAATTACAATATTTGCATATTTCGATAATAAATCGAGAGGATGAACTGGATAAAAATGAATAGATTGGATTAATGAGAGTTAAGTGGTCCAATAAATCACGTGATTAATCATATTGGTTATTATGCAGAGAGAGATCCCGTGTGAGACCCAATAGTTGATTAGAGTGCTTAAAATATAATTAGAGTTATGGGTATTTTGTTAATTGAGAGATTGAAATTTTCATAATTCAATTCGATTTATGGTTTAGGTTTTAATGATTATAACTCGAGAGAGAGTAATTCACCCTCTGATAGTCTAAAACTGACACCACAGTAATGTATAATTGACTATATTAGCATTGATGAGATGGAAATCCCCTCTCTTATAATTTGGTAACTCTTCTTAGTTTATTTCCTTTGTGACTTTTATGTTGCTTAATTTCAATTTCTTTTATGTTAAATTTGTGAGTTAAATTCTTGATAATCACTTTCCTGCGTTTACTAAATTCTTGATAATCACTTTCCTGCGTTTACTTTTCTTTTCTATTTTTATTTTCAATTTATCAATTTTCTTAGCCTTAGATAACGTAGGATTAGATTAATTCACATGTCCTTATGGGATCGACCCTTCACGTACTACAAATCACAACCCATACCCTTACGGCATTTTAAAGACTATAAATTGTAAAGCTTGCAAAATGATCAACAAGTTTTTGGCGTCATTGCCAGGGTGGTGTAGGATTAGTTTAATTCTTTTAGTCTAAGGATTAGGTAAAAAAAGAAAAAAAGACCAAAGTTTTATACACGAGGTATAAGACACTTCAATTCGAACATCCCAAGGCAAGAATAGGGAATTATAAGAGTTAAATGCTAAGAAAAGATGGAAAGAACGATAGTGGAGGAAATACATCATGGATAGCGACAGACCCTTATGGACTTTTTGAGGCCACAACTTAATGTTTATAATAAAGGGATTACACAACCACTAGTGCAAGCAAGTACATTCGAGATCAAACCATCATTGCTAAACATGTTGCGGACCAACATACAATTATATGGGTTAGCTAATGGGGATCCTAATGCTCATTTGGCTAATTTCTTCGATATTTATGAGACCTTATGCTATATTGGGATGTTATAATATGATGTTAGGATGAGGTTCTTTCCCTTTACACTCAGGGATAGAGGCAAGGCATTCTCTTAACCTAGCCGACATCAGAACTTAGGAGTAGTTGGTGTGAGCTTTTCTAAATAAGTACTTCCCTTTAAACAAGACATCAAGACTAATAAAGGAAATTATCAATTTCTAGTAAAATGATAGGGAGTCTTTATATGAAACATAGGAGCAGTATAAGGAGTTGCAAAGGAGTTGTCCTCATCATAACCTACCCAACGAATTTCTTTTTCAAACCTTCTATAATGGAGTTAATCCACCCATAAGGAGTACCATAGATGCAATTGCTGGAGGATCATTCATAAGGAAACAGTTGAAGTAGCACATATTCTGTTAGAAGAGATAGCGTACAATAGTTGTCTTTGGACATCAGAACGAAGTAGACAACAGCCAGCCTTTTAGGATCCAAAAGCAATGATTGCTTAAAATTTAATGACAACATTGCAGGCTGAGATCAACAACCTAACCTAGCAACTGAATAGCCTAAAAGCTACCTATTCCTCTCCATTCAAAGCAATTCAGCACAGTGGTGAGTTATGTGAACAAGATAGCCATATCGCAGCTGATTGATTCTTAGGGGAAACAATAATGTAGAGCAATTCAACTTTAATATAGTCCAAATCAGTAAGGGTGATAACAATCCTTATTGAAACATATACAATTCGGGGTGGCATAACCTCCCAAACTTTCATTAGTCTAACAACTTTGGGATTCAGTTTAGAAATCAAAAGTCACATAGATTTCTACAGGATGAATACAATGACTATGATTCCAAACTAGACAAGATCAGGGACAAACTCGTAAGTATGGATAAGGCCCATAAGAGGCTAGAAAGGCAAATCCCCTAAGTAACAAGGACTCATGCCTCTTTTATCCTCTACTTGGAGGTTGAAGTGGAACAACTTGCCAATGCATTATCTACAAGAAGTGTGGGAAGTCTTTCGAGCAATATGAAAGTATATCCAAAAGAGCAAGTTAAGGCTCTCAGAGTTGGGAGTGGGAAAAAGCTAGAAGAACCACTAGAAAACTAAGAAAAAACCCACCTTGTAGAGGACCAAGAAAAGCTTAAAAAGGATTAAAAAGGAATAAGGACCCTCCCTATGTTCCTCCTCCCCTTTACCCATTAAGCATGCCATTCATGCAAATAGATGTAGTTGCATCTTTAAAAAAGAAAGAGCAGGACGAATAGATGACACCAAAGGTAGAGGTTCAAAATGATATAGACGTCTCTATTTGTAAAGTGGAACAATCAGAGGAGACGAGGTGATTGAGGAAGAAAGTAAACATTTCACCTTTTTACCAAACAAACTGTTGGATTCGATGGAAGATTTAGGGAGTTCCATTATTCCCTATTTTGTTGACAATTTTTCGCTGAAAAGGACATTACTAAGCTTATTAGGTTTCCTTACTTTGATCAACTATGTCCTTTTCATTATCTTCCAACCTGTAGCTTGTTTACAAGCTACGAAGCTAAAATGGGAAGCACAGGTGAAAGCAAGCCACTCATAATTTATCCCAGTTGAGATTCAAAGGATACAAGGTTAAGCTAATGAATATAACTTAGCACGTTTAGTAGTTAGATTTAAATTGTTGTATAGTTAGATTTGTTTTCAATTCTATAATGAGTTGGAATAGGTTGGATCATTAATTCTCTTAATCGATTAAATCATTTATAAGATAGGAAAACACTCTTAGTGTTAAGTGAATTTAGTCTAAACATTATTGCCAACATCACCTAGGTCAATATGACGGGTTTTATACTCTAACCATTGTCTCTTATTTTACTATTATTTTCAATTGTATGAAGTTTCTCTTGTTTCATAATTGTATTCCCACCGATTGTGTTGCGTTTGCTCTTCTCACATTAAGGACAATGTATTGTCTAAGTGTGGGGAGGGATGTGTATTTGTATGTTTTTATTTTGAATGTGAATTTTACATGATAGCTTGTTTTAGGGTGCATTATGTGATTTATGTGAATGTGTCAATGGCTAGGACTTAACAAAATCAATTTACCTTTGAACATAGTCTTTTAGGTTGTGAAGATTTATTAGCTTATGAAATTAGTGACTTAGGTTACTTTAGATAAATATGTAGGTTAATTAGGATACGATGTTAGTTTATTCACCCTCAAAATTTGTCACATTCATTTATAATTTTAGGCCCATCGAATAAATAGCATCGTTAGTACCTTTTCATGATAATTATTAGCTAAAGAAATGAGGTAGGCAATATATATATATATATATGGTGTGTGTGTGTGTAAATAACTATTCCACTAGCCTTTGGGTTATGAATAGAGCTAGTAGCCAGTTGAGAATGTTATATAGCTAAGTAACCAGATCGACATGCATCACAAATGCCTGCCTTCCCGTCAAAAGGCTATAATGACATTCCAACCAAGCTGTTTAATAAAAACATGACCTAGTTGAGTAACTAGATCGATATTTATCGCAAATGTTTGCCTTTACATAAAAGGTTAGATTCATGTCTATAAAATCAACAAAAACAATGTTTTGTTAAATAAAACCTACCAATCTTTATGAACAACTTGTATTTTCATGAAAACATACTTAGGGATAGTTACACTTTTTATTGATCGAATAATTATCAATATGTGTGTACAAGTAATAGGGGTGAATAAACTTAACATTAAGGCCTGGATTAGTTGCATATTTATTCCAAGGTACTTAAACGTGGATTTCGCAAGTTAATAAGTTAGAACAACTTGAGGGATAGTGTTTGAAGTTAAATTAGTTTCAAGAATCATTGCCTCATTACTGCATTGCATGTTGTATGTTTTGATATACTGTGAGTTTTGCTTATTTCATTTTTTCTTGAAGACAAAAAAAAAGTTTAAGTGTGAGGATATTGATAGTTATAGATTACATCACATTTTAATAAGTAGTTTGGTGTGTGTTTCGTTGTTAATTTGATTGTTTAGTGCATGTTTATGTTAGAATTGTGTTAGTAGTTAAATTTTGAGTTTTAACTGTTTTATAGGATAAAGCATGCTTTTGCGATTCAATTTTGTGTATTTGAGGTGCCTTGATGAGTTTCCAAGTGTTTCAGGGTTAATATCAAAGAACGAAGGAGTTTTGGAGAACGCCCGAACTAAAACAGAGGGCCACTTTTGTGACAGAAGCATCAGAGAGGAACCATGATCATGATAAAAGGCTCACTCAAAACACACGGACAACCTTCCTGACTTGAGTTTTCAGGATACTTTTCGGCTTCTAAGCATAGGAAAAGCCCTACATTTTCCCTAATTAGAAAAGAATATAAAGACAAAAAGAGGAGACCAGAAAAAAAGGCTCCACTTATGTCATTTGGGAAAGCTTCGAGGGAGAGAAGAAGAAGAGAGAGAGGGAAGAGGAAGAAGAGGAGAGAGGAAGCGGGTCTTCCAATTCTGCTACCTTCCGAATCATTCTATCCAAGTTCTTTCTCCTTTCTATCTTTATTTCCACTCATTGAATGTATGAGATGATGATAGATCTTAGATTGTTGATGATGTTCTAACTTTTCATTCGAGATTTTACATTGATCCACTGCTAATATAGTCACTTATGTGTTATTATGATTGGGTGTTGTGATTAAGCAGTATTTGTATATTTTAGTAATAAACCAAGAGGGTAAACTAGATGAAAATGAATGGATTGGATTAATAAGAGCTAAGGGATCCAATAGACCATGTGATTAATCATATCGGTTATTGTGCAGAGAGAGATCCTATATGAGACCTAGTAGTTTATTAGAGAGCTTAAGATCTAATTAGAGCTATAGGTCTTATGTTAATTGAGAGATTGCAAATTCCATAATCAATTAGGGTTCATGATTTTGGGTTTAATGATTATAACTCGAGAGAGAGCTATCCACCATACAATAGTCTAAAACTGACACCACAATAACACATAATTGGCTATATTAGCATTGATGATAGGGAAATCCCCTCTCTCATAATTTGGTAACTCTTCTTGGTAAATTCCCTTTGTGACTTTTGTGTTGTTCAATTTCAATTTCTTTTGTGTTAAACTTGTGAGTTAAATTCTTGATAATGACTTTACCGCATTTACTTTTCTTTGTAATTTTTATTTTCAATTTATTAAATTTTGTTGACTTAGATAACATAGAATTAGATTAATTCACACTTCCTCGTGGGATCGACCATTCATGTACTACAAATTATAACCCATGAACTTGCAGTATTTTGAAGGCTATATATTATAAAGCTTTCAAATGATCAAAATATAAGCAATGACATAATTCTTAAAAGGAAATAAAATCATAGGATAATTTCTTTCTTTTTTATAGGAACCTTTTTCATAAACTTACCTGATTAGAAATGGTTCTATAATATTCAAAAGGATCTTACTAATTTGAATAATTAACTCTGGAAGTTTTCACAAAACATTTTTTTAACGTCTGAATATTGAAGATTTTAGAAAAGATGATATTGAAGATTCGTTATATACAAAGTCAACTTATAATAGAAATAAAGAAAAAATGTCTACTTAAGGAAGAGCCATTGTATTTGTGAAATACACAGATTTTGGAAATACTTTAGTAGCATCAACATTACTAAAAGTTATATTAAACTCCTTGTGCATTAGAAAGTGAAAACACTTTATCGAGAGAGAGGTTGTTATTCTTTGAGAGCTTTCATTGAGCTTACTTTATATTTATTTTTTAGAGCTTGTAGAGGCTTGTTAAACACCTTAAGTGTGAAAGTTAGAGAACCTTGAAAAATATGTACTTGTGAGCTTAGAGAGACTTGTCAAATTTAATACTTGAATTCTTATAGTGAAATAATCAAGTTGGATACTTGGGGACTGGGCGTAGGCTTTGTCATTAGCCGAACGAGTATAAATCGACTATGTCATTATTTCTCTATTCCTAACTTTTAAATTTCTGCATTATAAGTTTTTGTTTTCAAGAGGCTCCTTTGGTTTTACAATAGGCTCCTTCTATTTTTAGATCGTAAGAGGTCCCTTTTGTTTTGAGCATTAACAAGCTCCTTTCTTTTTAAGCACTAACAGGCTCCTATCAATTAACAGGATCCTTTCCTTTTGAGAGCTAGCAGGCTCTTTTCCATTGACAGGCTCCTTTCATTTTTTAAATAATTAATAGGATACTTTTGTTTTCAACATTAACATGGTCTTTTTGAAAGTTGATTGGGCCTTTCTATCTGTAGACATATTTCGTTTAGCAGGATATTATCATTTGAGAGTACCTTACAATTTTTTTTTGCACACAGTTCACCCCCCTCTGTCGTGTTTTTGTTTTATCATTCACGATTTTGGATCAAAAAGGAAGGCAACCAAAGTTAGAATATCTAACATTTCCACAAGGTTAAGAGGAATAGAATAAGCTTGTGACACTCACATATACCGCCTAGGAGGATATTGCGAGTGCCACACACACAGACCATGTAGATAATATAGAACCGAAACCAAATCCAAAACACTTGAAACATAACATACGTGCATTCCCAAAATCTCAAGCAAACATACAGTACATAACATATCATTCATACTGTGCGTATCATATTACATACCATAAATTTGAAGACCAACATGTATTAAGGTTATTACAAACCTTCAAACAAATTCAAAAGTCATATACATCAGATACAAGCCTAAAACAAAGCTTAGAATACATTTTTCTTAAAACAAGACTCAGACTCCATTGGCCATTGCGGTTGACTTGTCCCAGTCTTTATAATCCTCACTCTGAACCTGCATGGGGCAAATCTATCGTGCTAAGCATATAGTTTAGTGAGTAATAACTAATCTATACATGAAGTGACAACTCATCATACAAAATCATGTAACAGCATAAGCATGCATTAAAAATTGCCTAACATTAAATCAGACATAATGCATTTCAGAACAAATTTTTATAATTATCAGAACCAAATATCACAAGAGGGTATAAACCTTTCAGAATTAGAATACAATTTAGTCTATGTTAAAATCAAGCAGATATCAGAATATAAAATTAGATGACTGCTAAATCTATTTACAGAAGCGGGTAACAGAACTTATACAGAAGAGACCGAAGTCTCGACACCGAACTGTCAATAATATAAGATACTGAAGTGTCATTAACAGAAGACACCAAAGTGTTACAGAAGCAGTTACAAACCCTTTTAGGCATGCCTATTTAACCACAACTAGGACTCAACTGTTTTAAAACAAAACAATTTATTTCAGACATTTCATGTGCAAAGCAAGTAGTCAATCATATTCACATGCAAGTAGCATTTTAATATCACATTCACCAATCAATACTTCAAACCTTCATATCTAGAATCAGTACACAATTTAGTATACATCCATCAATATCAAATTCACTTTAGTACTAAACAAAACAAATCAAGGTGAGACCATCTTAGGTTACTCACAAAAGCTCCCTGTTTGTTTATTGCCTCGAAGTCCCGGTAATATCTAGAATCGGTCGCTCTAAGGGTTCCTCTAAAACATCTAATACAAACATGTCTTACTATTGTGCGCAATTATAAATTCAATTATACACATTCATGTATACTGAATATGTATGATGTATCTTCATGTCAAAAATCCGGGTTTCTTATCCTTAATCTTATCACATTAATGATCATGTGAAATCATACTCAATCCCTCAATCTAGATTTATTTCACAATCCACCTTCGGGTCCACTTTGCTCAATTATTCTCATCAGGAAGATGAGGTAATTAGGTAATAATTCCTTCTATAAAGTTTTCCTTATTTGTCTTAGGTTTCCAATGATACCAATTTCATCCAATTTGGTTTAGTATTCAATGAGTTATGCTCAAAATACCACAGACTGTGTACATTTGAAAGTTTGGCTAATGCATGATCATGCCTCCAAGTTGTACACCTCATAACTCTCAATTACAATATCCAAAAATTACAAACTTTATACCAATTTAAGGATAATAGAATAAGATACAACTTTGGTGAAGACATCTCAGTATAATTTAGCCTACATCAATACAGTTTATTCAATAACCACAAGACATGATTTCTGTTCCTGTAGTGCTACAACTTAAGCCAAGACTCAATTTCATGCTAATGTTGAAAATATTAGAGATAGAATTAAAATTTTACTTCTTTAAGAAAGTTGTAGAAGTATGTCTCTAGTTTAATCTGAATTAAGAACCAACTCATTTGGAGATCCACAGTTCAAGTTATAATCAAAATACCAAAGCAAGTTCAGTGAAAACACTTCATTTATCATAATCCAGCCTACTTCATCATTTTCTTCCAGCTTTTGGATACCTACAGTGCAAGATATGGCTAAAATATTGAAACCTGTCCAGTAGAACTACTCATCCGAACCAGTTTCCAACATGTATCAAACCTCAATTCTTTCCCATTACAGTTCACAATTGATCTATATCAAACAACAAACAACACATGTTATCATAGGATAACAAGTTTATAATTCCCTTACCTTACTAAACTTTAAATTTAACTCCAAGAATCCAGCTAAACCAAGCTTCCAAACATCCAGCACATACCTAAGTTTAAGGTGTAACTTTCAGCACCAACTAGATAATATTACATAAAGTTACATGACCTACTTCTTAATGAATAACTTAAAAAGATGATGATCCAAGTTTTAGCAAAGGTCCAGAAGTTGAGAGGGGAAGTAGGAGAATTTCGGTGGAGAGAAGAGAGCAAAGTGAAGACTTGCTCCAACAGAATTTGCCACATCCAAAGCTAGGTGTCATGGAATTTGAGAAACATAGGTCTCCATGCATGAGCTTCATGTGTCCCTTAAAGGAGCTAGCATATGTCAATGATACATTAGGTCATATGTCACACTTAGTGCTGCCATTTGTTAATGTATCAACTATGCCATTTATCAATGCTTTAACCATGCCAAATGTCACTAACTCATAGGTTAATCGTTCTAATTTTCATGTACCAACTTAACTTGACACTTGACAACTTTTCCTAGATCAAATGTACGTTTAAATACCTTAATTCTCTAATGAAATCAATTAATTCCAATTCACTAACCATTATCCACATGACCAAAAATTCAAATGATATGTCTTTCATATTCTAATCATAGCAGAATTCTAACTCCTATCACACTTGTGCTTTCATAAACATGTATTATTTCAACTAGGGTATATTTTGGGGCCTTACAAAGCTAGACTAGCAAAAAGAACTAGGAATAAAGGACATGTATAGCTAGCTTCTAGTCCTTTGGCTTTTGGAAATTATGAAGACTATTTTTTTATATATAATTATTCATTGACAGCTTACGTGGCCCACTGCATATACTCGCTTTTGTTTGTCTGATGTATGTAATTACAACACCATATGTAGAAATTACAACATCATGTGTATGTAATTACAACATCATGTTCAAAGAATCAACTTCATAACTTTGTACACATATGCATGAAATAAAATCACTACTCACTTTCATTAATTTAATTCATATTTTCATTCAAATTCAATACATATTTTCATATTGTAGCATAAACGTCATAATTTAAAAAAGGTTTAAATATATTTAATATCATCCATATTGCTTATATATAAAAACATCAATTATTGTGCTAGATATAATCCAAAACAACAGCATCAAACCCCTTATGCAACTAAGTTTACTATTGCTCTAAGTAATTTTACCATCTCCCTTTTGTTCATTGCATTTCATGTTCTTCTCTCTTAAAACATTTATGACATCTATACTTCATTAAGTAAGTTTTTGGTTAAACCACCCAAAGAAATTGCAACATTCTTTTCCCTAGGATAAACAAGATACATAGTCATATATTTGTTAGAATCCTTGTAACAAACAATATATTATGCATAGAATTTACCTCATATTTTGAACATTTGTAAAACATCACAAAATGTCCAAAAATTTCACAGAATGTATTATGTGACGTTTTAAAAAGCGTCATAAAAAACGTCGCGGAATATGGAATAGGAAAAAGGTTTTTGCGACATTTTATGTAAAATATCACAGAAAATACTGACATTTCGCAATGTTTATAAAAATATCACTGAAAATTTGTACAATCCTCGACGTTTTTAAAAACTGTCACGGATTGTCTAACATTTTGCGACGTTTTTAAAACATCATAGAATGTAAAAGAATCGTGACTTTTTTTTGAAAATGTCGCGGAATATCTTCTGCGACGTTTTTAGAGTTATTTTCTTTTAATTATTAATTTTTCATTTTTTTGAAAATAATTTAAATTTAATAATTTTTAAAATAATTTTTTTAAATCTTATTTGTTTACTAACTATTCAATATTAATTATGAATTTTATTTATTTAATAATTCTTTAATTTTTTAGTATATCATTAATTTTAATAATTATTCATGTATTATTTAATTACAATTCACGAACATGTCATAATACACTAATTAATATTAAAACTAAGGGATGAAAATTTGAGATTCTGGAAAAAATGGAGGGAGGGAGATACAATTAAAGCTTCTTTAATATCTTCATCTGCAATGCACTGGCAATAGATGCACAAAAACCATAACATTTATCATATCTCCTAAAGAGACCAAATTAAGGCAGCCCAAATATCGAGTCATTGGTCAAGATACTAATATAAGAACATAAACATTCTTGTATCTATTAAGTCCACCAGATAATCGGAGTCCACTGACATTCTATTAAGTCTTGTTATGTGGAGTTCTGAATTGTCTTCCTCTAACTTATTTACTCTATTTCTTAAATCTACAAGCATCCTTTCAGTTTGTGTAAGCTTGGCTAAAATATGTTCCTTTTCCCTCTTTGATGCCTCTGTTATATTGTCTGCATCCTAAAAGAAGCAAAGGATTGTTACTTTACACATATATGTTATACCTTAACAGCATTCATTCATGAAAAGTAAAAGACTTCTTAGCTATTCTTTTCAAAAACATAAATTGTGCTAACACAGAGATTCAATGTCTAATGTAAAAACTTGAGATACATTTTTAAATGAGAAGCATTATTAAAACAGACATTAGAAGCAAGACACTCGAAACCAAGCAAACATTCTTAAAACCAAGACAACACTACTTCATCTCTAACAGTAATAATGATTTACTAATGGCTTAAGAATAAAGAATGTTGATGACAAAAGCAGTTACATTTCAGAGGAGTTATCCAACCTTGGCACAGTCCCAAGGTGGCATTTGTCATGTTTTGTTGCTTGGCAAAGAGCTCTAGCAAAAGCTTTGAAGGTTGCCTCAATTATATGATTAGAATTTCTGCCAGCAAGCTATGATAAAACAACTCTTTCATTTAGTACATTAAATACATAACATTAATACACAAAAAGGAATTATGATCAAGAAAATCCTCAGCAAATGGAGGTGCAGAATATTAAGATAGAAATTATTGTGCATATATTTTGCAATTTCAGAAGGACAAGCATAATAAGGGCAGATCAAAGGAAATTATATTAAACAATGACCACATTTCAATCATAGAGGGTATTTACATATTTTCCATTTTACTTTCACTTAAATTGAAGAATTTTTGATTGTGTTACCTGGAGAATATGAAGTGTCATGCCAGAAGTGTTCACCAAAGACTAGAAAAAATGGTCCACTTGCTGCAAATAACAATGAAAATGTCACTTACAAACTATATTTATCAGTTAATGTCAACAACCAAAAGTTATGGGAATGGAAAACAGAGAAAGTAATAAATGTTGGAAGGCAATATTCAAAATTTTTTACAATAGAACGTAAGCATTGTATTTGGATTACAAATTACAATAATCCATTTTCCAGCTGTAAAAAGATGTTTAATAATTCATGTCCAACTTTATCTTGTCCTTTTGCTTTAATGAATGAGTGGTTGACTTAGAGTCAACATGAATTTCATAATCGCGTTAAGTTTCTATATTAGGCCCGTGAGTATCCTTTAGAAATATGCACATGCATATGTTATTAGTATTGTATCCTTCAAGCAATGCAGCTAAACTGAAACTGCCTTTTTTCACTCTGAAAAGTCAAATACAAAACAAATCTTTGTTAAACTCGATTATCTCTTACACAGGAAGAACATCACTATTATTTCTAATCCTTATTTGTTTAAATTTATTTATATGATATACCAAATCAATTAGAAAGTCACCAGAAAGTATCTGATTCTAAGTGAAAGAAGAAACAAAGCTACAGATTGCTTCCCTCTGTGCTTCACTATCTTGTTACTCTAGAAACATTTAACATATTCTTCTTTGATGAAGAGTAGAGCTAAGTGTAAGTGAGAAAGAGAAGATTCTTCTATTTCTAAAATGACAAACGAAGAAAAACAAGAATTGATATAAACAGAACAGGGTTTGTTTTGTGTTATTTTGACTTCAAAAAACAGAAAAACACAGAGCATGCCACGTCAGACTAATACAAATTACGTTAAGCAAACAGTTAAAGATAAGTGATCAAATAAGCACCTAAAACTATACCTTTTGGATCTGTTCGGTGGTAATTCACAGAAAACATCCATAAATTAGTAGCTATATGGTTGGTACAATATATTGGCAAAAGTGGAAAGCAAGTGAGTAATTTTAATAGCAGTAGACTCTATTTATTTGCATTTAACAACATACGCAAAAATGTTTTTTCAAATTGTTAGTTGAACTTAAGACAGAAACTGCTATTAAATCATTTGAACATTATCATTGAAAACCCAATAACAAACTCCTATCCAAGCCAATCCATAAGAAATCGTAGTATACAACAAAGTGTGAAAGGACTCACTTGATGCTGAGATCAATGTGCTCCAAAATACCAAACCCAAAGCATCCAGTTTCACTGAAGTTCCTCCTCAAGAGCTCGTACTGTTTAACCTTCAAACCACTCTCTAGCACCTGCATAGCCTTCTCACCCCTCACAATCACGTAACAAGCTATCTTCTTATTATGCCTAATACCAAAGGACCTCACAGTGTACCTAGCTCCTCAAATACAAATAATAAACAAACCCATATAGAAATAATTTTTAAGGGAAAATCGCAATCATAACCTTGGAGAAGACTGGGGTCTGGCCGCTGAGTTGCTCCAGCAACTAGTAGCAAAACCCAAATCAGATCCAACACAAACAAAACTAGGAAGGAAACAAATAAACAGATGATTTGGAGGCTTTTGTATTTAAGAGAAATGATTTGTATGCCTCTGGTTTTATTGACATGCCTATTTTTTTAGTCATAATTATAGAAGAAGCCTATCAAAATAAGTACCACACAATTCTGATTTCCTTATCTCTTTTGAGATACATCCAGCGGCCTACACAAGAGACTTATTGAAAACGAAAAAATGCAAAAATATCCCGAATACATGTATCAACATCTATCTAAGGTTTTTATAAAAACCGCCAAATTGATCGAAAGGATAATGGTAAAGTAAGTAGACATTAACATCGTTGAGGGTCAGGGCCATCATCGGAGCTGAGAGAATCAAAATCGCGAGCCGCAAGACAGGTCTGGCCTTCGGCATGAGCCTCCTCACGAAAGTCACGGCCTTTAGTCTTCTTAGGAGCGGAGGAGAAGGAGGATGCTCCACCAGTCATGGCAAACTTGAGCTTGGGAAGATGGGCGGTGCGAGGGGAGGCATCAATATCGTCATCCATCAAATCTTCATCCTCGGGCTCGAAGTCCACTGCCTCAACGTCGGCATTGGCCATAATGTTGTTATTCTCTAAAAAAGCCTCTGGTTTCAATTCAAGGGATTTTGAGGGTGTGGGTTGAGAAAATAGAGAAATGAGATACTTGCTTTTCGATGTGCAGTGGTAGTGGTTGAATGTACAATCACATTTAATAAAAACTTTTATTTATTTATATTAACAATTTCTTTTATAAATACAAGTTTTAAGTATAATAGTTGTTGAAAAAGGCTTTAGTGACGTTTTGATGAACAAAATGTCGCAGATTCTATTTTGTGTCGTTAAAAAATATTGCAAAAAGTGTTACAAATCTGCAACGTTTTCATAAAACATCGCGAAAAATTTAAATTTTTCTTGACATTTTTTAAACGTCGCAAAAAGTTTTTACATTTAGTGACGTTTTATCAATAAAACACCGTAGATTGTTTTGTTTTCTTATATTGACACATTGTTGTGCACTTACTATCGATGATTCCATATATGAAGTATGGCACCAGTTCAAAGTTTTTTGAGCAACTTTGTACAATGTATATCCAATAACTTAGCATAAAGGTATATGTATACGTCATGGGACTAATTAGGAATAAAAATAAAGCAATATTTACACAATTATGGAGACAACAATGAGTATGTTGCAATTCAAATTTCTTCTATTTGACAACTCAAGTCACATCTATCATAATTATTTGATATCTTGGCATAATATAGTTAGACTTATTTTAGTTATGAAAAACTATAAATCATTACTTGTTTGAGATACTTAAACAATTGCATTATTACACCTAATTAATTTGCATCCAATATAGGCCTTATTACTACAACTCTTAAGACTTCATACTGATAAAATATATTCTGACCCAAATCATCTCACTATCACTTGACTATGTTTGTGTTTCAACTTAGTGAATTACTTCTTAACCTCCAACGCCCTCTATAAAAAGAAAATAAATTTTAGTTATTGCAGGATGGATCATTGATGGAGAGATAAATAGCAGAGGACAATGAATGGTTTACAGAATTATTGTGCAAATGAATTCAACTATTAAAACACTATTGTAATCTAGTTAAAATGAAATTCTGAACAATGCTCTATCAAACTCAGTAAATATGCATTGTTACACTTGTTTGACCTCTTTAAAATCATTCATATCATCTGTTTAATAGCTATTAGCATAACAACAGAACTAACAACTAATATGAAAAGCGAATGACTACAAGTACAATCTGTTGCCACACACTAAAAATTAAGAATTAGTGTCATCAACATTGCATTAACAGGAAAGAAACCCATTAATACAATGACAAAAGTAGAAAGAAATAACAATAAGATAATGCAAAACAACTATATCACACAAGAAACATACATTAGCTTTCCTGAAACAAAGACATAATAATCTTACTTATGAATACATACAAATTTTAAGAAAATAGCTTATGAATTCGCTAAAAGAAAACAACTGCTTCCAAAAGAATATATAAAATCGCTTCCCAAAATTAACACTCGATTCCTGTTGTTTCACAAAAGGAGATTTGAAATCGCTTCCGTATATATTAATACGAAACAATCCTAATTTGCAGAATTTCCGATTCTATTTGGGAGATGATAGAACTAGACATCATTTAGGATTCATGCGACGTTGTGTGGGTTGTGGAAAATGGCGTCTCTTGGCGTCTCTTGAAGCCAAGCATCACAACGTCATTTTCAATGGCGTCTCTTGAAGCCAAGCATCACAACTTCATTTTCAATGGCGGGAATATGCTACAAAGAATCCCAAGACTTGATACAACATCATTTTCATGTAAAGAAAAAGTGTTTTAACGACAAATAGATGGCAAAGGAATGGACGACATATATATTAACCAAAACACATGGTAGTATTTGATAGTTTTTAGAAATAGGGGACTAATTTGATAATTCTTCAAACCCCAAAGGATACTAAGAATTTAACTCAAAAGAAAAGATTCAAAATTAGTAGATCTAGTAAATTAAGAAAATGATCGAAATTTTCCACTAACTCATACATATCACCATCTTTGAGCAATCCCCTCTTCCTTCGTTTTTTTCTTTCAAGTGCGAGAAAATCATGCCAATCGATTTTCAATAATATTTTCTCTTTCTTTTATTTTCTTTCATTTTTTTATTTTTATTTGAATTGGTATGGATTTTCATTTTTTACTATTTTATTTTGCTCCTTATACATATCATCATCTTCCCAGACTTTATTCATTTCATACAATATCCTATAATATTAAATCACAAGCAAAATCTCTATTAATCATGAATTAGGATACAATTACTTATTTTTTTATTTATGCTTAAAATTCTTTGGGAAAGTTAAGAAAGAAGTTCTAGAAGTCTAAAAAGATGAAATCCAGGTTCTAGAAGTTTAGAATCAAAGAAAATTTGAAAGAAAAATTTTACATGCTAGCTCAATTTCTAACATGGTAACTAAAATCAAATCAAAGTATCATCCCCAAATAAATTTGGTTTCTTAACACTCACAAGGTCAAAATTGCATAGCAACAATTCAATTATATTATGCACCTATTTTTAACAACTAGTTTTAACTAAGAATTATGTATAAACTTAAGCTATTAACTTGAAACAACTAAAGAGATCCTAAGCCCAAAACAAAAAGAAAGCTAGAAACATAAGAGTTTAAACCTAACTAATGTGTCTAAGTTAATGGGGATCTCTTCCAATCTTGCTCCTAATCCTTTCTTAATGTTAAGAAACTAAAGAGCCTCATATAAGCGCTCTCCCCCTGGTGACCCCTAATAAAAGCCTTTTTAGTCTAGGTTTTCCTAATAACGGCCTATGGTGATTGAACTTGTAATTTTGCATATGCTTAGATTTTGCCTATTCAACTTCCAATGCCTATTCAGCTTCTGCACCAACTCTAGTTTGCTTTTGGACTAAAATTCATCTCTTAATAATATGTAACTAACGTCTGACACAACGTTGTAAAATGTTCTAGAAATTTCATAAATGTTGTCGTCTTAGCCTTGAATTTCTCATTTGAAAAATAGTGCTTGCTTACTTTCATGAATTTTCTTTCTTTCTATGCTCAGGTACTCCAAAAATCACTCATGATCCTTCTTTCTACAAGCACCACTCGTGATCATACCTATGGAAAGGAAAAAAGAAACAAAAAATTAACAAGTACTGCACGTGTAGGATGACCAATTTCTCTCAAAATGGATCATTCAATCGATTCCCCATTTTTTCATATAAGCGATGACCTAAAATGCCATTCTCTGACTATAGGTATTTCACGAGACTAGGATTTAAGCCATAATCTTTTGATATGAGCTATTCCTCAAAGCTTGAACAATTTGTCATGGCTACAATATCTTCATGTCTTTGAAAACGAATTAAATGGTTTCGTATCAAAAAAGCTTGTGAATTATATGAAATTATTGAATTTGAATTTAATCTTGAACAATTTATTATGTGAACCCATAAAGAGTCCAAGAAGTTTGCCATTGTTTCGATTGCAGTTGGTTTAGCTTTAGCAGCAATGTTACTTGTATTTTTGTTGCTAATGTGTTTTTAAAGAAAACACGAGTCAGCCAGAGAAACAACCGAAACTGTTGGTGCAGGCGAAGGTGAGCACGCCATTGTAGAAGGACGATATCACTGCTGAGTCTCTATGATGACAACATTTGGGAACAAAAGAGGAATCACAATGAAAAATTACAAAGATATAGAACTAGAATATAACATTTGGGAAAAAATTTTAAACGATGTCGTCTAGATAGGAAGGTTTCAATTTATGCGTCCCTTTTGTCAACTGAGATGCACAGTTGGCAAATGCTCACAAAAGAATAATAAAAATATAAAATTCTCATAGCAAAAATTTAGAAGAGCATTGACAAGAATGTTAAATTAAAGTTGAAATTAAACATTTTGAGATGATTCATTTTGAACATTACAAAACTTTTAAATTTAAGTCGAATTCTGTTCATCAAAATGTTAGAATTCAAATTAATCTTTTTACTAAAAATAATGTAATAGATTTTGATTGGTTGATCGTGCACTTAGAAGATTTTTCTAAGAATTTTAGGAATTAATTCATTTGAATTAATTAACTAACAAGAACATCCATCCAAGTTCCATTTATTGCGTTCAATTTGAGTAAATGCATGGATTCTTGTGGTAAGCATGTTTTCTCCATGTGAAATTATTAAATTTGGTCACAGTCTCATAGTTTGTACATGTAACTACAAATGTAGGATTTATTATTATGCTTTGTACGTTTACATGATGAAGTATGACAATGAGGCCTATAAATTCCTTTTAGCCACCATACATGTATAAAGCATTTTACTCCTGGATACTTTATTTTATAATAGCACGATTAAAGTTGTGCACTACTTTTTGTTTTTCCTTATGAGTAGGCTCCAGTCCACCAGATAACAGAACAGAAAGAACATGACATAATTAATATTTCATGGCGCAGAGAAACAAGATCAGTTAAGAACCAAGGGAACTTACAGTGATAATGAAACTTTATTTATCAGAACGGTATGAATGCAAACACATAGTGTACATCAATTTAACGACCAATAGTACAAGGGGAAGAAGAGACGGGAAAAAAAAGAAAGACCTAATGAGGCTCAAAAGCATTATATATAATACACAGTAAGAATATTTTCAGGGCACAGGCAACTTGGAGACCGCAAGATGCACATGCTACTGGCATGAAAGTCTGACATATTCTAATTTCCAGCCGGTGGTGGGGAGAGAAATGGAATGGAGGGATTAGTAGAAGGGATTGTGGGGAGTGAGGGCATGCTTGGCAATGGAGGCAAGGTGACCTTAGGTACATTGGGAATTGTGGGTTGGTTAGGAAGTGAAGGAAGGTTGGGGAGTGATGGTTGAGTACTTGGCAAGGTTGGCAAAGTGGGTTGCGGCAACGTTGTGGAAGGCAACGGTGGTAAGGTTAGCTTAGGCATGGTTGTAGGCAAGCTAGGAAGTGGTGGCAGAGAAGTTGGCAGAGTAGGTTGTGGGAGATTAGGGATAGAAGGCATTGGTGGTAATGTCGGCTTTGGTAGATTTGGCACCGAAGGCATGTTCGTCGGAAGTTGCAAGAGATTGCGAGCTGCGAAGCTAATGTCCAGGCTCGAAAATGACAATGCTATAACAAAAGCTAAGATCAAGCATTTAGGGGAGGCCATTGTTTATGAATTATGTGTGTTGGTGGAGGTTTCTTCGAATTGGAGAGTTTGAACAAAGAAGTTTGTTCTGTTTAGGATGAGTACAATTGCGCTTAATCATGGGGGCTTATATAGGGATTTGTTTTGATGGCGGCTTTGGACTTTGGTAGGTTTTAAGTAGTTCTGAGAAAAGCCTTGTATCTCTATAGTTATGCTTTGTTGTTGGCTAACCTTGAGCTGCATACATTCTCCACAAGAAATTGTCAAATATCATCGAGTTAGTTGGTCAGATACTGAAATTGGTGTAAGTAGATACAAGCCAGTCAAAACGATGACGTAATTCTCTGTTGGTGGTTAGTCAATATTAATTAGATCAAATATATTGAATACTTATTAAGTCCGTTAAATATAAGTTGATATGCTTGTTTCTTATTCCAAATTCCTAGGAATTCCAAAAGCATATATACTTAGTAGAATGAAAAGAACTTGCCATCTCGTTGGTCCAATTAATGATAATATTGTAAATTTGTTCAAAAAAATAAAATTTTTTGAATCAACTCAAATTAGTCCGTAATTATTGAAAGAGATAACAAAACTCTTAATATAGAATTGATAGACATTCTTATATAAATATTTTAAAATATAGCATATTATCCAAATATTGACGACCAAAATTTATATTTATAAACACATTAAAATAAAAATCTAGTTAGGGACTTTAATGATACAAATACATTTCCAGCTAAAATGGTAAGAAAGAAGAAAATGAATATTAATAAATACAATCAAACAATGTGGAAAATTTTTAATTATACAATTAAAATTTTGTATAGATGGGGATATGATGAACATTATATAATGAATAAGTTATATTTTTAACAAAAAAAACTTCCTATCTATATTAAAAGCCTTTTATTATTCAATTTCAACAACAACAACCATAGTATCCACTAGAAATTTCATTGAACATTGGGATCTTGAGAGGTCCAGTAGTACGTAGCCTCACTCATAATAGTTTCTTCCACTCATCATTTGCAACATTATTATTGATCCCATATGGTGGATTTTGAAGATACATTGAGCTCACCTATTATCGTAAGTTGAATTCAAGGTAATGTTGGCCAAAAATTACAGCATATAATTCAAAGTAATCTTAGAGGATCATATATCTAATATATCTATGTCAAATGAGCTATAAGATTATTGGTTATGGATTCACTTTTTTCCTTAACCAAAAAAATTGGCTCTTCAAATAGTTTCACTAATTCCTTCTGGCAAAATAGAAACTGACGTAGTTATTAAATATTGTGTTCCTTTATTAACAAGTACTCCTCTAGCTACCTTGCTTAATTATTTCATTGCTTAGGTTGCTTATCTATATGGTAGGTTATCAATTATTGGTACATGATAAAGTGTATTAATCACATTATTAGAACGATATTTTATACTTAATATGTAATAAACACATTTGGCACCTACTACCTAAGGAATTATATTGATGGTAATCTACACCATCTATAAGTATGTGTAGCTCAATATTAGTTTATTTAAGTTGGAGATTAAGATGATGTGTAAAATTAAATGATGTTCTATTTGTACTTAGCAACGATGTACTAATTAGTGAATGGAAGATGGTTTAGTAGCATTCAACTAGGATCGTATGCAATCAAAAAAATTTCTATTGCAAGGTGCATGCTGGTTACAAAATGGTTTTTCCAATTCTTTGTACATTACTTCTATATTTACAATATTATCAATTTGTGTTGTCTTCTTATTCCTTTATACCCTAATGATGATTTAAAAAATTAGTCATATCACTGACTAATATCATTCAATGTGAACAATTGGAGGAAGTCATACAACATTTGTACAATTACATAAGCTAGTAATATATTGAATTTGCATATATTTTGTACTATAATTGCATAATATGATTTTTTGTTATAGGTTATGTTCGAGGAATGGTTAGTAATTCAGATCCCAAAATTATGATTGAATGCTTCTATAGAGGATGCTTCAAATTTAAACTAGAAATGATACATAAAGCTGGAGAGAAAGATTGTTATAGTTGTGAGGTAGATAAGATTACATTATTTGACTTTATGCTTAATGGTAAGAGGTTAGGGTTCTAAAGAATTGTGGGATTTTACTTACAAATTCCCACTTGAGTCTTTTGAAGATGGTTTTAGGTAATTACATAATGATAATGATTTAAGGAGTTTGATTGGTGCAATTAAAGCAAGAAAAATAAAGATAGTAAGGTGTTTACAAATAGAGAGAAGCACCTCAAATTAAATCGAGCTATTGAACCTGAGGTTGATCTTCTAATTAAGGTAATTAGGGATGATGATAAGAAGGAACGTTTAGCAACACCCACATATACACTAATTCCAACACCCATAAATGCACCCTTTAATCCACCTATTCCAGCAGCATCTAAAGTAAAACATAGACATGAAGTATTAAATGATTAAGATGACCTATCATACCATGTAATCCAGTCAACAAATATCATTAACTTAGGATGCTTAAGTGAAGATATTCTTGATGATATTTATGAATGTGGTATAAAAGAAGAGTTACATATCATGAGTGAATGGAGTACCGATGTTGAGAATATTAACTTAAGTAATGATGAGGATGATCTTGATTAAGACTATACTGGTAGATTAGGAGTATATTTTGATGAGGAGAGGAAGAAGAAGCCTAAAATTTTGCACTTCTACTCTTATATTTTGGATGATGAGAGACTTGTTTTGAAGTAAAAAATTATATTCGATTATGATGACAAGTTTGGGAAAGCTTTAAAGAACATGAGTACTATATTTTACAAAGAATGAAAGCCCAGAAGTTATTGTAGTGTGTAAGGTGAAATGTGGATGGAGAATATATGTGACCCTTACATAAGATAAGGTTTCATTTTAGATTAATATATTCCATTATTCTTATTCTTATTAGAGATCATTTGATAAAAAAAGGTTAATTACAAGTGGATTGCTTATAAGCATTTAAAACACTTCAAAGACTATCGTAGTTGGTATATAAATAGGTTAAATGGGGAAAGTTTTAAGAGATTACTAATAAAATACTATAGACATCAAAGCATATAAAGCTAGAAGGCATTTGTTAGTTGGAGATGAAGGGGAAAAATATAAAAAGTTAAGGGTGTACTTTTTGGCATTGATGGAATGCAATAGGGGAAGTTTGCTATACATCAAAACTCCTAAAGTTGCGTTTGACACATGCTACATATAATTTAAACAAGTAAAATCTAGGTTGTTAATGCTTGTAGACCAATAATAATATTTGAGGGTTGTCATTTGAAAATAAGTTGTGGTGGGCCGTTATTGATAACCATTAAAAGGGATTTAAATAATAGTATGTTTTTATTGGCTTGGGTTATTGTACGAGTTGAGAATAAAGAGACCTGGAAATGGTTTTTAGGATGCTTATTAGATGATATTGGTAATGATTGATTAGGGTGCTCATGAGTGATAGATAGAAGGTGACACAATGAAATATTCTTATTGTAAATTTGATATTTTCCCTTATTTTTTACTGTTCATATCTTATCATGTGATGCAGGGTCTATAAATTTTTTTGGGTGTGAATAAACTCATTTTGATCATTGTTATTACTTTTGGCATTTGTAGGTCAATTTACAAAGTAAATATAAACTACCAACCATCTATAATGGACAGATGTGGAGTATTGCTTCATATTGGACGCATTAAGGCTATAAGCAACGAATAAACAAAATAGAGAGTGTAAATAACGATGCCTATGATTGGTAGAAAATATTCTCGAGAGGAGATGATGTAGACATACATTTGATAGATGATGCAAGAGTCATTTAGTTTTAAACAAAATAGCAAAGTATTTCAATGCATATTTGAGAAATGCATGAGACAAACCAATCTTGACTTACTTGGAGATGATAAGAAGAGCCACAATGAAGAGATTTCATCAAAAGAAGCAAGTAATGGTTGCTCACAATAGTAAAATATGTCCTATCATTGTGTCAAAGCTAGATAAGAATATGAAGGAGGCCATAAATGATTTGACTCATTTTTTAGGTAATACATCATTTACGTTTCATACCTATTTACAGAAATGCTACTAATAACTTATCACATTTATGGAGTGTGATGGAAAATCCAAAATTAAGTACTATATGCATGACCATCATATAGCGAAACTTCAAACAAAAGAATGCATATGTGGGAGATGGCAGTCAACATAATCCCTCATAGCTATGTCATTTCAGTGATTTTTTAAGAGAGAGGAGATCCTAAGGATTATATGCAATAGTACTACAAAAAGGTGACAAATATGAAGCATTAATCCAATACTAGGTTAATATGTTTTGGACCATAGATAGAAGAACATGGATAGAAGATCAACCCTCCTCCGTATAAGAAAAGAGTTTAAAGGATAAAGAAGAAGAGAAAAACAGAAGTTAGTGAACTTACGATTGACGAGATTATTCCAACAAGGACTCGTACAATATAACTTGTAGGAAATATAAATAAGTTGGACATAATTCAAGTACTTGTAAGATTCCAAGACCAAGTTTAGTTGTGATGAGTGAAATGATGGTAAACTCATTTTTTATGTTAAAGTAAGAATATAAGTGAAACTAACAAATTATATTACATGTTAAATACAAAGGCCATGTGCAAATACCTTCTTAAGAAAGCATTGTAGTAAATGGACCATAAAGAAAGGGACAGGAACATGTTTAAGATTTTGGATCAAAAAGGAAGTCAACCAAAGTTAGAATATATGACAATTCCACAAGATTAAGAGAAAGAGAAGAGGCTAAACTAGAAAAAAGAACTAGGAATAAAGGACTTATATAGCTAGCATCTGGTCCTTTGGCTTTTTGGAAATTATAAAGACTATTTTTTCATATATAATTATTCATAGACAGCTTATTTGGTCCACTGTATAGACTCACCTTTGTTTCTTTTGATGTATGTAATTACAACATCATGTGCAGGAAATTATTTTATTGATCTTTTGAATCTATTTCTAGTTCTTAATTTATATATTAAATCATGTGTATGTAATTACAACATCATGTGCAAGGAATCAATTTCATATCTTCTTACACATGTGCATGAAATCAAATTA
>JANSVA010000217.1:40724635-40738596 GCA_025504915.1 Erythroxylum reticulatum | reverse complement strand
TGGTTTTTTAATTGGTATTAGAGTGAGGTCACTAATTCAAAACTTGGTAGCTTGGTGCAGATCCTAATTTCGTGAACATGGCTACAAGAGAGGCACTACAGGTGGAAACTGGAAAAACTGTGAATGATACGGAAGATGAATCAGATGAAAACAAAGAATTGGTACTACTCACACAAAATTTTAGTAAATGGATGAAAAGAATGAAGAAGGACAGATCTGACTTTAGACAATATGGCGGAAGTTCATCGAGTAACAATTCAAGACAACAAATCAAAACATAAAAGGGTGAAAGGAAGGTAAGGAGAATCCAATGTCATAAATGTCAAGATTTCGGACACATTCAATTCGAATATGCTAATACTTTAAAGAAGATAAAAGGAAAGTCTTTCACAAGCACCTAGATTGAGAATGATTTCGAGAGTGAATATGGTAACGAAGAAGAAATAGCGAATAGTTCTGTGTTGGCTTCCTTACATAGTAAAGGTCCAATTACTTGCTTAACAGCAACTGAGAAGGAAGTAATTGAAGGCCGAAAATTGGGAAAAATTGGAAAATTTCAAAAACAACTCATCTCAAGATCCAATATCAGATTATGACAGTGACAGTAGTGGACTAGATGATGAAAAAGGGAATATTTACAATGATTACAAAACTATGTATGAAAAATGGGTGAAAACATGTAGAAATAATGAAAGATCAAAGGAAGAAGCTGATGTTAATGTCAAATGAGCTTGGTGAAGCTAGAAGGAAATTGATAAGTATTGAAAAGGGATTGAGGATATTGAATGGAGGCACACAAAAAATAGATAAGTTGATAGAAACTGGTAAGGTTAAAGGAAATTTCGAAAGCATAGGCTATAAAGGTGAGTGCTTAAAAGTGAATAAAGAAAATTTTGATATGTTCATATCAGCTCAAGAGGTAGAAGCATCGAAAAAGAATCGAAGATTTATACCCACTTGTCATTTTTGTGGAGTTATCGGGCACTTAAGGCCGAGATGCTACAAGATGTTACAAATAATGTTTCAAATGGGTCAAAATAAAAAATCCAGACACTCTCCAGTAAATTTCCAGCAGCATCTTATAGCATCGAAGCAAGCTTGGATTAGAAAAGTTCAAGTACAAGCACAAAAACGTAGTGAAGGAAAAAGAAGAAAATGTACAGATTCACAGTTAGTTACTGTTTATAAAGGAACTTGTCAAACAGAGGACAAGTCAGTTACTTCTGAAGAAGAAACCGATGACCGAGATAACGTGACGAGGAATAAGCCCAGGTTTGAGATTCTTCGAGGGGCACAAGGACAATGTACTTTACATTTTTGAAGTACTTTTTGTGTTATTAAAAAATAAAACAAAAAAGGAAGTTTTTTTTAGTTGTTTAGTTTTATGTTGCTATTGTCATCCCATCCTTTTAGTAGTTTACATTATGAATTCTATTTGGCTCCACCGAAGACTCCTTAGCTCTCTCATCGGTATGCATCTCTCTCGGGTATCTCTCTCTCTCACTACACTAGCAATGCTCATCTTTATTTTCTTGAGTTTATGGATTTGATTAGTCGTATGAAGATGGAATTGAAGTAAGTAGTGATATGTTCGCATATGTATTGACTGGTGGTAAATTGTCATCTTAGCGTGCTTATAATTCCTTCGCTGAACCTACTACTGATTTTTATGATTATTTATTCACTGAGATTGATTATGTTAAAGGCATATTCTTTGTTTTGACAATGTTTTGTCCTAAGGGGAAGACATTAGACTGTTTATGGTGAATGTTCCATTTAGGGGGAGATTTTAAGGTATATGTGTGACTATTCGTCTTGCTTTTTGACATCACTTTGTCCCAAGGGGGAGAAATTTGGATGATTGGATAACTTGATGTTCTTTAGAACTTGATGTTTGATTAAGAGGGAGTATTTTCGATATGGATTGTGCATTTGATTTATATGTCCAATTATGTTATTTAAGGGGAGTTTCATATTTGTGACAAACAATGCCAAAAAGGAGGAGATTGTTAAGATATATTATATATATCTTTTATTTAGTCTTGACATTTTAATTGGACATATAAAATCTTAATTGTAGCGAGATTTAAAAATTGGGGTTGTAACACCTGTGTTTGTGAAAGAATTTTACATTACATTGTGGTTTATCATTATGGTGATATTAGAATTAAATTACTGCTGGATTTGTGAATTTTATGGATTAATGAAATTAAAAAGATCAGGTTGTTGCATATGTTGAATTTAAGTAAGACTCTGATTGTGTGAGAGATTTGTACTTATCTGGTATTTACAGCAGAAGCCAATCTAGTTGGTGTGTGTGTGCGGTATTGTGCTGAGGTGGAAAAGAGTTTATGTGGGTCAATGGTTAAGGGAACAAACACTACAGAAATCTATCTTAATTGAGTATGGTATAAAGTGGGCTTGCATATGTTAGTTGATTGAATAAAATATTGTGATTATGTGCATGTCTAATTGGAAGCTACGATGAAGAGGAGTTACAGTGGTGTAGTGGGTGTTGAAAAAGTAGCTTATATGTTTTTTTTGGAGTTTTACAATTAAATGTGCAGTGGGTGTTAAAGTAAATTTGGGTGTCTTGAAATAAAAGTGGCAGTGGGCATTAATTAAAGGTGAGAACGTGGTTGGAAGTTTGTTTATGTGGATGTTGCATTAATTGAAGTGTAGTAACGATGTAGTGGCCGTTAAAGTAAATCTCATGTAGGTATTGCATAAAGTCGAGAGTGTGTGTTAATTGTTATTGAAAAACACAGCTACATGTGCATGCTTTCGTAGGTTGAAAAATACCATAGGTGTTGGACAAGAAATAGAGCAGTGAGCATTAGATAAGAAACGAAGCAGTGGGTGTGAGCTTTTGATTTTTCCGGATCTTCTTAAAGATAACGTTGCTGGAACTTTTCAGAGGTGTAGTCAAGGGTTTTTGTTTGGGCAACAATGATCATTAATTGATTTCCTCATGGACTACATATACTTTGGTTGGTGAATGTGTTATTGATTCATCTGTGGTTTCGTGTTGGTGTTTATGTGAATTAGCCTATTATTGTTGCGACGACTTCCAGATTTATTTCAGTAGAGCTTAACCATTCGGGAACTTGTCTACTTTTTTTTTAATCTCAAGTGTATTCTGTTTTTATTCTTAATGTATTCTGTTTTTATTCTTAGTTGATTCATCACTTAAGTTATTTATTTATTGTTCTTTCATTAAAAGTTGTTTAAAAAAATCCTCTGACGAGGTTAACACGAGTCAGTTGTGTTATTGAGTGTGAAATTCTTTTATGAGAAGTGAGGTTGAGAGATAGTGTCAAGGGTTGAGTGGTGTCAGCTCAGTAAAGCCTTGGGTAAATCTATTGTACTTCGTAAAAGTTATTAAGCTGGGTGAGGGCCCCACAGTTGAAGAAAAAATGTGTCGAATTACGTTACCAAATTTGTGATGTTTTTATTATTTCATTTTTGCTTGGTTTTAATTTGTTTGTGCCAAAGAAGTTTACAGAAAGTTTGCGAAACAATTACTCCCTACGGTTTTTCAAAAATAATTTATTACTTTAGATATTAAGCTTAATCATGCTCAGTCAAATTTCCTCTCCCATCTCTCTACATCCCTTGTTGTCAAACTTAATCATAGTATAGCTAACATAACATTATTAGTTAATTATATTTTGTTGCAACTCTCTCGCTCAAGCCAAAAGATGGTTCATTTCCCTTGTGGGAATGAAACCAGAAATGGTTAATGGTGGCTATCCATCCCCTAAAGGCAGCGCATCCATCATTCCTAGAAGCCATGAGACCTCTCCTTCTATTATCTCCTCTTCTCTTGGCATTCTCCTAACCTCTTGCTGGGCCAACACCAACTCTTCAAACCCATCCTATTCCTCCGCCAAACAACTCTTTCTCCCAATGTTGTTACTCCCCCCTACTTTTCTCCCCTTGTTAGGACGAGTTAACACGCTAGGCCCTCTACTTCTCCAGGAGGAAATGGTACAAAAACATATCTCAGACCCTATCATGCTATCGCTTCCATGTCTTTCCTTCTCATCATTATATCCGAAATTAAATTAAAATATGAGAAAATAACTAATAGTAATACAAACAAGCTATTTTTCTCTACACTTAATTCAAATGGTCAACACTCAATTAAAAATCAAATTAAACTAAAATAATGTAATTAACAAAATAATTTGAAAATTAAACTAATGACAAAACTAATAACAAAATTAAAATGCAATTAATCAATAAAATTAATCTAAATATGCAATTACCAATGCAATTCCTAAAATTGAACATTCAATTACACAATTTAACACATAAACCTATGCTAAACATAATTAAAACCTAATTCATCCAAATAATAAATTGAAATTAAATTAAATTAGGAAATAACATCTAAGTACTACAAAACAATAAATTAAACATAATCTAAAAAAAATCATCACAATTTATCACATAATGAGCAAAATTGGCCTAACCAACTCAAGTTTCATCAAATTCTCATGAAATTCATCTAATTAATCTAACAATTCATATGGAAAAGGGTGAAATTCAATTTTTAATTGAAAATAAAAATAGGTGAAATCAACCTAAAATGCAAAAATTGCATAAATATAGCATTTTAGGGTTGAAAAACTCTCAAATTGACAAAAATACCTAAATTTACAAGTTTAACTCATATAAAAAGTAAGAAAATTTTACTAGGATGTTGCAAAATCACTCAAAAAATGTTGGACAAGGCTAGAGAATCGAGAGGTATAGTAGATGGGTGGTAGAAGATGGAGAGAAAATTAGGAAAGAAGAGAGAAAATTGGTTTTAAAATGTGTGTCATAGATTTACACGATCAGTTATGCAATCGTGTATACATATAGGTATGTGAGTTTTCGCAAACTTACATGGTCACATACATAAGTATGTGTGACCATATTAGTCACTGTGAATATGCTAATGTTGACACGAGTGTGTGTTGTGACATGTTCTAGGAAACTTAAGATACACTGGCATATCCCACACCCGTGTAACTCACTATAAATGTGTGAAAATTTTTTAAAAGCTTTAGGATTGTACATAGTCATATCTAATGACCGTGTTGGTCATTGTAAACATGTAAAACATGTTGAAATTAAATTTGTGTATAAAAGTTCCTTAAAAATTTTTCATTCAAAGTCACAAAAGTTAAATGTTCTATAACCTAACATAAAAGACACAAAAAATAATGAAATCCTAAACTAAAGCTCCAAAATAAACAAAATAAGATAATCAAATCAAACAAAAATAAAATAATTTTTCGTTTACCTCCCAAGTGGCGCTTGTTTAATTTCTTTAGCTCGACATACCTATTATGTTCAAGGCAGCTTATAAATATTAATTTTTTTATTTCTTACTTTGGGTTCCTTAACCTTTAAATAGGCTACCTGCTTTTTCCTTGTATTATCCTTCTTTTTCCCTTGAACTGGAAATAGTTGCAACGAACTTTTAGAAAAAAGAATCCTATAAAAATTTTGAAACTAAATCGTCAAATAAATCAATAGAATCATCATAATCTACAAGGTCAAAGGAATGATTCAAGACATTAGAAATTATAAATATAAACTCTTTGCCCCTAACCCTAAGCATTAGCTTTTCCTCACCAACATCAATTATTAATCTAGCAGTGGATAAAATAGGTCCACCCAAAAATAGAGGTATCTCTATATCTTCTTCTATATCAAGAATCACAAAATCAATTAGGAAGATGAGCTTATCAACCTTAACAAGTGTATCTTTTATAACACCTCTAGGATGCTTTACAGATATTTTGGCTAATTGTAAACTTATCCTAGTAGGTTTTGGTTCACCTAATCCTAGTTTCTTAAATACAGAATAAGGCATGATATTAATATCGACCCCTATGCTAACTAAAGCCTTTTTTATTTTTAATCTATTAATTGAATAAGGGATAGTAAAACTCCTTAGACCTTTAAGTTTCCCTAGTAGCTTGCTTTGAAGAAGAACTGAACACCTTTCATTTAGCATTATAATCGCTAAATCCGTTAAATTTCTTTTGTTTAGTATTAACTCCTTTAAAATTTTAGAATACTTCAGCATCTATATAGGAGCCTCAATAATGGGTAAGTTAGTGTGGATTTGTTTAAAAAGTTTAAGCAACTTATGAAATTACTCATCCATTTGATCTTTCTTCACTTTGGTAAGATAAGGGATGACCGGCCAAAATTCCTTGAGTTTTTGAAAGCCCCCTTCAACTTTTTTTAACTCCTAATAGTAATTTCTTTATTATCTTGGGTTTTATTGTTTTTCTTTTACAGCTCTTTTCCACTCCTAAGGGTAATTACCATCACATATTCTTTAGGATTTGTCTTTGTGGTACTAGGTAAACTCCTTTATGATCTTTCAAAAATTATCTTGATGAGTTGGCTAATCTATGTTTCCAAGTTACATATAGAAGCCTCTTAACACCTCAATGGCATCTCTATGGATTGAAATATTTCCTCTAAATGTGGAAGCAATTTGGACATGATATCCTCTAAGCTCAGCTTCTTTTCTTGAGGATATTATTGTTGGAATCCTAATAAAGGGTTGTTCTATTTCTGCTCTTAGTTCTCCAAGAAAAATTTGGGTGATTTTTCCATCCCAGATTGTATATATTGCTATGTAGATTATTTTGTGGGCTAGGAGATTCCCTTGTAATCCACATGCTCGAGATGTAGTGATTGATAATCTTGATTTAGATGTCCTAACCTGTATGCCTTACACTGCATAACTTGGTATAATTTAGGATTTATAGTTAATCCTACTCAGGATTTCAACCTAGTTTACTAGTGTTGTCACTGCATCAAAATCATATGATCTTGATAGCTTTCTAAGTTTTGTTAGAGACAAGCACCATTGAGAAATATTAATCGCTATATCTATGATAAGGTCCTGAGCTACTTTTGGCATTTTATTGTTTAGAGTACCACTAAGTACTACATCAATCATTTGCATCATTGTTTGATTAAGTCCATTCTAGAAGGTTTGTATTTGTATCCATTATGGTAGACCATAATGTGGGCACTTCTTTAACATCTCCTTGAATCTCTCTTGAATCAACTTGGATATAGGACGAGATGTCATTCCTTAGTTTAGTAGCCTTAACTGGTGAGAAATACTTCATAAGGAACTTCTCTGCTAGATGGTCCTAAATGGCAAGGGATGACCTAGGTAGAGAGTTTAACTATTTCTTTGCCCTACCTCTTAGTGAAAATAGGAATAGCCTCAATTTGATCGCATCATCATTGAAACCATTAACCTTAAAGGTATCACAAATCTTTAGAAAGTTTACGATATGTGTATTGGGTTCATCTCGTAGACCATCAAATTGGACATAATCTTCCATCATTTAAATAATACTTAGTTTAATCTCAAAATTATTGGCATTGATAGTTGGTTTAATGATGCTAATCTCTACTCCTATCAAGTTTGGTCTAGCATAATTGAACATGGTCTTTGATTGGTCTATCATGGTTCTTAATTACTTCCAAGTCCTCTATCTATCGATTTAACTTGAACTCTCTAAGTAGGGTTCTAAGGAGATTTCTAAAAATTGTCCTCTCAATCTCTGGATCTTTGTTAACTAGATATGATGGCTTCCTTTAGGTTATAAACTAATCGAAGACCTATAAAAGTCATAAAACTAAATAGTCAATAAAACAAATAAATTAATAAAAAGAAAATTAATAAAAATTAATAATGGCTAGATTAATAAAAGTAAGGTTTTCCTAATATTGTAATCACTAATAACCAAGTCAAAAACTTGATTGATTGTAATTTTAAACTATAAATGTATGATTTAGTAGTAGTTAGCACTAGTAAGTACGAGTCGATCTTACAAAGATTAAAAGTTCTAACAATAATTCTTTTTTTATTTAACCGTCGAATAAGATGATTTTCTAATTTAAGACTAAATTAAATTAAAATGTAACATAATAATAAATCAAGACAAAGACAATATAAAGATATCTTAAGTGTTAACCCTTTATCTTGCAATTCAATTATTGATGTTTGGACTATAGAAATTGTTAACTTATGCTAATATCTTTCTCAAAAATATTAGCAACTAATCTTTGTTTGATTAACTAAAATCTTTTTCTAGTTAAACCCCTAAGATTGCATTAATTTCTCTATTAGGTTTGACTATAATCTAGAGGATTTATGTAGATCTATCTCTAGGTTTGCACACAACTTTTTCTAATTATGGTAGCTATATTCATACAAGAGGATTTATCAATCTCAATCATATGAAATTAAATATTGAACTAATATCCAGAACATATTAATTCAAGAATATAAACAAAAAATTGAATCTGTATGAATAAATCAATCAAATTACATTAAATAAAGAATCAAATCATAATATTCATCCTAACTTGAGGTTCAACCTACTTAGGTAATAAATAAAATTGTTACTAAATATAGAAAATGAAAGAAACATCAAAAGTTCAAAAGAATTGTTAAAAATAAAAAAAATCTATAGGTATGTATGCCCCCTTCTCTCTATTGAGATCCCTTTAAATATTTGGTAAAAGGTTACTCTCTGTCGGATCTTTTGAAGTAATCTTTGTGTTCTCCTTATCTTAGGTTTAGAAATGTGTCTTCTACTCTAATTTAGCTGCAACTTTTGACTTTAGCCACTTTTCTTTCTTCTCCTCATCATAATTGCGTTTTTTACTATAAAACTAGGTTTTCTAGATTATACATGGTCAGTTGTACAACTATGCAAGTGATTATGTATCTCAAAGATCCTTCAGAATTGCAACTTTACACTTTCATAAGAGCTTATACGACTAAAGGACATAGTCATGTATATTACTCGCATGGTGTGTGTCTCCATATGGGAAAAGTAGCATCTTTGAAGCTTTACACATTTACAATCTCCTACACAATCCCTACACATGGCCATGTATGTTACTTCACACAAGCGTGTACATATTCACTCAGGCATATGCCTCCAAAACGACTCCAATTCTTTCGTTTTCTGCCATGATTTCCTCTAAATTCTTCTCCTTTCAATTCATAAAGGCAATTACGACTTGAAAATACACTTGAAACAAAATAAATACCAGAAACAATGTAAAACTCTCAAATAACAAGCAAAACACACTCAATATAGGTATAAACACATAGTATAACAATCGTTTATCATATGCTAAATTTAAAAAGTGTAATTTTTATACAAAAAAAATTTTTAAAATATATTACTAACAACATAAAAGGTATTAAGGTAGTTGAGGAAAATGTGAAAGAAATTAGGGAATGCTGAAGATATAAATCCATAATTGAGGTAAGTTTTCACGGTTTAACTAGTTTTTATTGGAGATTTGTTAAAGATTTTAGTATAATTGTTAAACCACTTATTGAAAGTGTTAAGAAATCTATGAGATTTTATTAGGATAGTGAATAAGAGCAATCATTTAATATCATTAAAGACATGTTATATTTGACACCTCTGACATAAATAATTGAATTTTCTAAAACTTTTAAGATTGAGTGTTATGTCTCAAGACTAGGAAGATACTTAATGGAGCAGCCTTGAAACGCTCAACTTATGATAAAGATCTCGGTGCATTTGTGAGAGTATTAGACACGTAACAACCTTACCAATGGCTCAAGGAATTTGTGATAGTACTAATCATAAGTTATTAAGCACCTTAAGGGGAAAGGTAGATTGAATGTGATCGCCAAGTGGATGAAATTGACTAAAATGTTCTCATATGTCATCATGTATAAACAAGGTAAGGAGAATATGGTTGTTGATGCCTTATCTCATAGGCATGTTCTTCTCACTTCTTTGAATGTAAGGTTATTAGGATTTGAATATGTGAAGGAATTACATGCCAATGAAAATCACCATGGAAATGTCTATTTGAATGTGAAAGGGGCATTTTATAAGTTCTATAGGCATAACCCTATCTATTTTAAGTTATTTGTGCTTGAGACATATAGTGAACATATAATGGGTCACTTTGGTGTTGAAGGATGGTAAATATGTTAAATGATCATTTTATTTACCTTTTCACATAGGTGCATCACTTGGAGGAATGTTAAATTTAGGACTTTACCATATACGTTGTGTACACCTTTACCCATACCTAGTGAAGTACAAGTGAATATCTCTATAAACTCTGTGATAAGGTTACATAGGTCGAAGAAGTGCAAAGATTCTATGTTTGTGGTAGTTGAAAGGTTATTTAAGATGGCACACATTATTCCTTATATGATTAGGAAGAATGTTATATGGTTCTCGATTAGTATTGATTCAAAAAATCTTAACTAGGGTATAATGGTATTCTAAAAATAGTTTTTAAATATCATTAATAAAATCAATTACTAATAGTAGAGATTTAATATTATTATACTTAAATAGAGTAGAAATTAATTTTATACTCTACACTTATTAGACATTATGTAATAAAAGGATTAAATTATACATATAAATCATGCATATAAAGTTAATTAAAACTATTTTAATATTCTTAAATAATTGGATGGTTATAGTACGTTATTAGATGTCAATATTGATTTATGAATAAAAATTATTTAATTAGAGAATTAAAGTTGAATTAAAGGAGTTTAATTTATTTAATCATAAATATAATTTAAAGTAATAATTTATATCCATTGTCAGCATATTTATGAACCTAATGAGATACACAAAGAACGAATTAATAAAAAGAGAATACGTGTTTTAATCAAGTTACACTTAGATTTTAAATATGAGATATTTAATAAATGAAAATTATTATGAGATGTTGCATTTTATTTGAGCTCAACTGATAGTTAATTAGAATTAAATATAATTGTAATTAAAATGATTGATATCATTTTGAAAGTGAAAGAAGGTTGGACAGATATGGTTTGAGCACTTGGCAATGCGGTGGAAGGTAGGGTTGGTTCACGCATAGTTACACGCAAATTTAGGAAGTTGAAAACGACTTATAATTGTTAAGCTAATGTCGAAGCTCAAAATGCCAATATTATTACGAAAGTTAAGATCAAGCAATGGGAGAGACCATAGCTTATGGATAGTTTTTGGTATCTTGGTCAAAAGTTTCTTATGTTGTACTTTTGGATGCTAAACTTCGTTCAAATGTCTCGACTTAAATAAGGTTAGTACTTCTTGACAATGTGACCTTATAGACAAAAGCACTTAGGAAAACCCTCTTAGGCCTATTGATTAGTTTCAGTTAGCCTAACTTCATAAGGAAAACTTTCCACAAGAAGTTGGATGTAGTAGCTGGACAGATTTTGAATTTAGCAAGTCAAGAAGGAATCTCGATACGTCTATCCTTTAAGACTAATTGGTTGTTAATATAAATTCAAGGGAAATGAAGCGACAAGAATAGGAAAGAGAAACCTTAAATTTGTTTTGTTCAATTACAATGAAGAAAATTAGAAACATATAAATTTCATTTGAGGAATGCATACGTGTTGATGTCCTATTGAAGCATTAATTCAGTGTTTAATTAGTTGTGAGGTTCATTTCCTCCTCTCTGCACTTTTTAGACCAGTCTTTATAAAGTTTTCACAATATTTCTTCTCTTTTATAACTTCTTAGTTATGTAGAAATCCAAAATACCTAAATGCATCTGCGAACGAGTGGATCAAATTTGCAGCCAATGTCTATCGAGGGGAGCTGATCTACACAGCAAATTGCACCTGATCTCCTAACAATTGTTGAATCCCTTTATAACTGTAGGTTAATAAATATTTATTTATCTTAGAATTTCTTCATTCAAAATTTCAAAGATTGATCATGCATGAGAATTTGAGTTTTACCAGAAAATTCAAAGGGATGCATACGAAAATGATTGGTCATACATTGGAACATTGGAAATTTTCAATAATTATTAAAGAATAGTAAAAAACTTCACAAGCTCCCTGTAAATAAAAGAGAAGAGATGTATTTCACAAATTCATAGATAAATAAGTGAGTCACTTTAGAGAGTGAATAGCTTGAGAAAATCTCTAATTTCTCAAACTTGATATGTGAATGATCTACTAGAAATTGGTGAGGTGTTTAAGCATGATAATACATCCTAAATAGGGTGAGAAATTGAATTAGTCCTTAGTACAGGTTAGAGATAATATTGTTGTAATCCTATTATATTATAGTGGAGGATCTTTTAGATCTCTACTTCTATAGTTTTTCCTTCATATTGGAGAGATTTTCATATAAAGTTGTAGTTTTCTCCCTTTACTCTCTTACTTTTTCTATTATCTTTGAGTGTCCATTTTAATCATACAAAGAGAGAAAAACATAGTTTTCATTTTAATATTTCTTTCAACTATGGTAGTGGAGCTTTGGTTTAGCAGAGTTATTTTTCTTGTGTGATTTAAAATAGAGGGTACCATCACTCATGATAGTGACAAGTTCAAACTTAAATAAAGAATCATGCCTATTGGAAATCGATGATGAAAGATAATTTATATTCCAAAAATTCACAAGATCTAACCATGAATGGGAATAAGATAGAGGGAGAAACTAACAAAGAATGAAAGCTCTTAATTTGAAAGTCGATAGTCATCATTCATAAGTTCATCGACTGAAGCTTGTTCGAGCACATGTGAACATCAACAAATGCATATGAATTATGGACAAAACTTGAATCCATGATTCAAAAAAAGATACCTTAAAATAAAGCTCAGCTCCTAAAATGGTTAGTTAGGTTGGAGTATAAGGATTATCAAACTAGACCAAATCAAACCAAAGAAGTACGATAAAGGTATGATCAAGCACTTAAAACACTTTTAAGGGACTCATTAATCAACCATCAAAGATCAAGATAAAGATTGGTGATAAGTTGCAAGCCTTCCTACTTCTCAACTTGCCACTTGAGAGTTGCAACATATTTGTTGTTGCACTTAGTAACTCAGCCTGAGAAGAAAAACTCATTATAGATACTATTACTAATAGCCTTTTAAATGAAGAACTTAGTAGAAAGGAACATGTCATATCAATACAATTTGAGGCTAATTAATGTTATCAAGAAGAGGGGAAGAAGTGAAAATCATAGAAAGAGTACAAGAAAAGTTGTGAAACTCAAGAAAGTGGTCCAAATCATATCCAATAGTTAACTATTACTATTATGGCAAGTCTGGTTATAAGAAATATGAATGTCAATATCTTAAAAGAGATAAGAAGAATGGGACTTTTAAGTCATATTAGATTAAGCCAAAGATAAAGGAAGAGAAGAGCATAACTAAAATAACAGAAAAAGATCATCATGATATATTCTTTGTTAGAGAAGATAACTAGCATAACATTACCTATGATGATAATTCATGTATTGTTAATTCAGATATCTCCTTTTACATCACCCTATATTGGGATGTCTTCTTAACATACTAAAGTGGTGACTTTGGTACAGTTGAAATGGGAAATAAAGTAACTTGTAAAATTAAAGGAATTGGCAATGTCATCATGATAACCATCATGAAAAATATAAGGCATTCCCTCACTCATAAGGAACTTCTTCCTAATATGAAAGGTAAAACACTTGAACTATGCACTCATTGCTTGGTAAGTGAAAAATTATAGAATTTCATTTAGTAAGACATACAAAATAAAATATATTTTTTATTTGGTGGATTTTATTGTTTGCTCAATGACAAAAAAAATCAATTACCTATACGTTATGAATTATTACTATAACCATTTTAGAAAGGTTTGGGTGTCTTTGTTGAAAACAAAATACTAGGTACTTGAAGCATTTAAGGAGTTCCATGTCATGGTGGAATGAGAGATGACAAAAAATTAAAATATGATTATTAGAAAAGGATAAAGTATGTAGAGAAATCATATTTCTAAACTACACAATTCGATGACAGCTTTACAAATATATATACACAAAGAAATTAAGCTAGGAAAGGAAATACAAGATTCCTACAACTGTCCCTATAATCTTGCCTACAATAAAAACAA
>JANSVA010000217.1:40674737-40684751 GCA_025504915.1 Erythroxylum reticulatum | reverse complement strand
AGTCTAAAACCATAATTAAGCGACCAACTTGGTTATTCAACTGTGAATCAATTAATTTAGATTCTAATAATATACATATTTCCCATGCATCTCTATGTATATGTATATTACTTAAAGAATCTCGGTACCTTTCGACTAGATATATAATGCTTATACATATAAAACCAAACTTTTTTGTTTCATTAGTAATAAATATTTTCATTGTGAAACTATAACTGTAAGAAAATTAAGTTACATGTAAATATACTTACTTTCCAAGGCACTATATTTACATAACTCCAACAAATTTTTGCTATCACCAGACAAGAGGCTTAAAACTCCCTAGATGTCATTGTAGGTGTGTTAGATGTCTTTCAATTTGAGGCATTTGCATTGTTAGACCCTGGATCTGTACATTTATTCATCACCCCGCATCTGGCATCTAGAATGCATTATAAGAGAGATATACTAAAATGTGGTTTAGTAGTGAGTACTCTGGTAGGTAGTAATAAAGTAAATAGGGAGATATGTAGGGAGTGTATTGTACAAATCGACCAGGCAGAGTTAAAGGCTAACCTGATAGTACTACAGTTGAAGGAGATAGATATTGTTGTAGGTATGGATTGGCTCACTGCTCATAGGGTCGTCATGAACTGTTATACTAAGGAGGTGATCACTAAATCCCCTAGTCATCTGAGAGCAGTTTTTCGAGGTGTTAGTCAAGCAATGCCAGCCAGGCAGATTTCTTCGCTAAATGCCTTAAGGTTGATCCAAAGTGGATGTTGGGCAGACAGTTCAGGATATTTCAGTTGTTAGGAATTTTCTGGATGTGTTTTCCAGTGAGTTACCGAGGTTACCTCTAGAAAGAGAGGCAGAGTTCACAATTAACCTTGTTCTAGGTACCGCTTCTATATCGACTCCTCCATATAGTATGGAAACTATGGAATTGAAGGAACTTAAGGTCCAGTTGCAAGATTTGTTAGATAAAGGTTTCATCAGACCCGGTGTGTCACCTTAGGGAGCTTCAATGTTGTTTGTGAAGAAGAAGGTTGGGAAATTGAGGCTGTGTATTGATTACAGGCAGTTGAATTAGGTGACAGTGAAGAATAAGTATCCTTTGCTAAAGATAGATGATTTATTTGATCAGTTATAAGGAGCTTGGTGTTTGCTAAACTAGACTTGAGATCGGGCTATTATCAATTGAAGATAGCAAAAGTTGATGTACCAAAGAGTGCATTTAGGACAAGATATGGGCAATTGGAGTTTTTAGTGATGCCTTTTAGGTTAACAAATGCTTCGACGACTTTTATGGAATTAATGAAAAAGGTATTTCAACCATAATTTAGATCATTTTTTTAATTGTATTCATTGATGATATTCTGGTGTACTTAAAGGGCAGTAAGGAACATTTTGAGCATTTAAGGCTAACGTTATAGATAATGAGGGAGAAATAATTGTATGTCAAGTTCAGTAAGTGTGAATTCTGACTAGATCAAGTATTGTTTTTAGGTCATATAGTGTCTGGATAAGGCATACAGGTGGACCCAAAGAAATTTAAGGCAGTGATGAAGTGGGAAGTCCTAAGGAATGTATCTGAGATTCAGAGTTTTCTTGGGTTAGCAGGATATTACAGGAGCTTTATCTAGGGGTTTTCACTGATCACAGCCCCTTTGACAAAACTTCTAGGGAAGGATGTACCTTTCAGATAGACTAATGAATGCCAAAGGATTTTTTAGGAGTTAAAATATTGATTAACTACAACACTAGTGTTAGCTTTTCCATCTAGATTTAGAGGATATATAGTACATAGTGATGCTTCACACTAGGGGCTAGGATGCATTCTGATGCAGTATGCATTCATATGCATCGAGACAGTTGAGGTCTCATGAGTTCAATTATCTAGTTCATGATTTGGAAATGGCAATAGTGGTATTTTCTTTGAAGATTTGGAGATACTATCTGCATGGATATATGTTTCAAATATTCACAGATCATAAGAGCTTGAAATATCTGTTGAGTTAGAAAGAATTGAATATGATACAGAGTAGATGGATTGAGCTGCTAAAAGATTATGATTGTATGATTGAATATCATCCTGGTATAGCTAATGTGGTAGCAGATGCATTAAGTAGAAAGTCTAATAGCAATATGGCATAGATACGAGCCTCAAGGTTACCAAATCTAGTACAACTGAGGGCATTGAATGTTAAATTGAATTTGGGGAAGAATGAAGCATTACTAGCTACACTAAATCCTAGGCCAATATTGCACAAAAGAATCTGAAAAGCACATAGTAAAGATCCAAAATTAGTGAAGCTTATTGACAAGTTGAAATACAATTTGAGTTTTGAGTTTGGGTTGAGAGATGAGACATTGTGGTTGAAGTAGAGATTATGTGTACCTAATGTTGATGATTTGAGAAAAGAGATTCTATAAGAAGCACACATGGTAACTTATGCTATGCATCCTAGTACTGCTAAGATGTACAGTAGGCTAAAACAACATTTATGATGGCCAGGGATGAAGAAGCAAGTGGTAGAGTATGTCACTAAATATTTGACTTATTAGCAAACTAAGGCTAAACATCAAGCTCCGGCTGGGAAGTTACGATCATTGCCAATTCTGAAGTGAAAATGCGAGAGTATTACTATGTATTTTATTATGGGATTGCCTAAGACTCTAAGGAAACATGATGTTATTTGGCCCATTATTGATAGATTGATGAAATTAGCCCATTTCTTACCTATGAGGGAGAATAATTCACTAGATCAATTAATCCAAAGGTATGTGAATGAGATTGTAAGATTGTATGGTGTCTCAGTATCTGTTGTGTCTGATCGAAATCCCAAATTCACTTCCAGATTCAAGGGTAGTTTACAGTTAACCATAGGTATGAATTTGAATTTCAGTACAATATTTCATCCTCAGACAAACGAATAGAGTGAGAGGACTATTCGGACTGTTGAGGATATACTCAGAGATTGTGTTTTGGAATTCTAAGGAGTATAGAACCAATATATAGCGCTTATTGAATTTGCATATAATAATCACTATCATAGTAGTATAGGTATGGCTCTATATGAAGCCTTATATGGCAGGAAATGTCAGTCACCACTGTATTGGGATGAAACGGGCTTAAGGATCTTTGAAGGTCCATAATTGATTCAAAATACTGAGGGTAAAGTGATATTGATTTGTAACCGAATTAAGGTAGCTCAAGATAGATAAAAGAGTTATGTCAATTAGCATTGTAGGGATATAGAATTCCAAGTGGGTGATAAAGTGTTTTTGAGAGTGCCAACTTAGCAAGGAGTGTTGAGATTTGGTAAAAATGGTAAACTAAGTCGTAGATACGTTGGTCCATATGAGATTATTGAGAGAGTTGGACCATTAGCTTATAGACTAGAATGAAGAGCAGAAATGGCTCAGATTCACAATGTTTTCATGTGAGTATCCTTAGAAAATATTGATCAGATTCTACCCATATCTTGCCTACGCAAGAAGTTGAAGTTGCAATTAACATGAGTTATATTAAGGATCCAATCCAGATTGTTGATTATCAGACTAAACAGTTAAGAAAATGAGTGATCCCATTGGTCAAAGTTCTTTGGAAGAATCATTCAAAAGAAGAAGCCACTTGGGAAACTAAAGAGAATATGAAAAAGCAACACCCTACCTTTTTAATCAATCGGGTAAGAATTTCGAGGACGAAATTGCTTAAGGGGGAAGAATTGTAATATCATGTTTTCCATAACATATGTAGAGTTCAACCCTAGATCAAGCATTACATATACATCCATAACATTATCTTTCATAAATGAATTGATATTTTTACATATTACAAGTAGGTATATGCACTTATTTGACATGTCCCGGGGTATGAAAAATGTTAAGTGATCATGATGTAAATTGTGTTTTGGTATGTCTTAAACTTTGGTATGATTGGATTTCAACTAGTAAATTGGAATTAAATGTTATGGATTAGGAAATTGAAGGATTAAAATTTACATTTGGCCTAGAACAAATGCCAAGTTGTGGGATAAATTGATACATGAAAAATTAGGGTGATTAAGCCAAAAAAAGTTGAGTGACATTTAGAATAGTTAAATGTGTAACAAATGGACTAGTAAATAAATGAAAAGTGAATCAATTCTTATGTGACATGAGGACGAATCTTGGAGTGATATGTGGATTGATTAAAGGGTGGAAAATGACTGTATAATGGGTGGATTATTGGCAACATAATTGTTGAACAAATGGCTAGCATGCTTTAAGACATATGTCTTTGTAAGTTAATGACACCAAGTTAGCTTATTGAAGTGGAAAATTCCAGCACCCAAGTTTCTATTTCCTTAACCAAAATTTCTCCAGCTTTTCCTCTAAAATTTTCTTAAACCCTATCCAATTTGTTGCATGAAAACCACACCTGAATCCTTCACCAAATTGACAAGAAAACTAGTTGAATTTGATCTTCATTTTTGCTGTCTAAAAATCACCTCACTTCCACCAGAAGCTTGTGTTGATTTCCCTTGTTTGGAGACTAGGTTTAATTTGAAGTTTTTTGTTGAATTGGAAGCCTAACATGTAAGTAACAATCTGATCTTTATGGCATGTTAAATGGTATAGGAATGGTGCTTGAATTGGAATGAAATGCATGAGATATTGTGCTGGAAAACTAATCCTTGCATGATAATTTCTGGTTTGGTTTTGTTGTGTGCAAGTTATTGATTTGTAATTTACCTAACGAACGATTTTGGAATTGGTACTGGACATAAAATTGATGTAGAATTGAGGCATGAATAAGGTTGAATTGAAGGCAAATTGATGAACTATGGTGAAGGGAAGTTGAAGGCGTAAGACATGAGTTAATTGTAGTGGTTTCACTAAACAAACATCGGTATTTTAGCCATAACTTGACATGTAGATATCCAAATGGGGTGATTTTTCTTGTAGATTAAACTAAAAACATGTGTATAGAATTTTTGTGTGGAATGTAATTTTATTTCTGACTCTAAGGGTTTTGAAATGTTTCTTAAAGTTGAGTTTTGGATTCTGTCACTATTTGAGAACAGTTTGTGTATTTTTAGTATATCTCTAGGAATAATCAATAAATTGCATGAGATTAAGTTTATTAGAAACTTAATACATAGAGTAACATGTTTTTATTGGAGCATATTACTTGGAAACCTCAGTTTCTACATTATAATGTCTATACAAAACTGATCTGAAACCTATTATAAAAAAATCTAGAAAAAAACTAATGAAGGAGTTGGATGGGGACTTTAGGATAACCATCCCATGATCGTGGGAAGCCATACACAATCAGGGAAATTCCATAGAAGTAAAGAAAATGTTCATTTGTGTGATTTTTGAACCAGTTAAGGATAAAGTACTTAATTATGATGCATTTGGACTTGATTAAGGTTTAAAATGAACATAATTTGATGTTGGAGAAGTTGGTTAAATGTGTGATAAGTTCTGATTGATAATTCATGTTGTACTTGAAGGAAAACAAAGTTGGATAACAATGAATCTAAGTTTGGAATGAAGGAGTGTTAAAGGAATTAAGATATTCATACGAATGTAAATGTATTCCAAAAGATATTAATAATGCATTAAGAATGAATGAATGAGAATTGTGAATTATGTGAAATATTTGTAATGCTAGAAAAGAGTTAGTAAATGTATGGTTAAAGAATGGAGCAGATCAAGTCTACTTAAGGTATTAACCTAAATGCAAACAAGACATATCCAAGTCACAATATGTGAATGATTATGAATTATGATAAAGGAAACATACCCCGGATAGTTATTGGGCATGCATTGAATATAGCACATGTATGTATGTGCATAAGTGAATATGTATTTAGTTGATCAACTTTGTAATGTGAATTTTGTGTGTATTGTATAATGGATAGACACTCAAATTGAATGCCATCATCAAGACATTACCGGTCCATCCAGGCAATAGCCTACACTGGAGCGTACTGTGAGTTAACTTAGTTGTGTAAAGTCAAATATTTATGCTTCTATTTAAATTGTATGTATAGTGGGTAACCTAGATGTGAGATTTCGATTGGTAATGTGTTCTGTTCAAATTATATTGATTAAACTTAACTCTTCTATATTAAATTGATATTTATATAATTATGATATTACTGATTTTGGACAATTAATTGTCCGAGGAGTTCAATATTCAGGGTTGTATTGGGAGTGTTTGTGATTTGAATGTGAATAAGGAAATTGAATGCTCGACTATTTGTTGAATATCAGACTTAGATCCGATGAACTGTGAAAATTGAATGTGTTCATTGACTGAAAGTGACTGATGATATATTAGTTGAACTGTTATATGCCATTACATTATGCATGTTCACATAAAGGGGTTGTGACTGGAGTAGCCAAGGTGAAAAAAACTTTTACCTTAGTCATATACATCAGATCCGTAGGCTCAATGTTTAATGAGCCCAGTATCTACAATGGATATGGGACAGTACTAAAAAGAGTCCAGTATCCACAATAGATATGAGACAGTGAAATAAGCACTCAGTTACAACAAATTTAAAATGGAATGAGTCTCATATGCATCTGCATTTGTACATTTATGGTTATGAATTGTATCATTAAGAATTCATTTATAAAATTATTACGATAAAGTGATATTCTACGTTGGAGTAATTGATGTTAATGTGATTGGTTTGGATATATGTAAGATATGAAAGAGTACATAAAATGTGTGACATTCATTATGTCTTATTGAGATGAGGAATGTTGTGCATTTGGTTACATGTGACATATTTGTGTATTTGATGTGAGTGACTCCATCGATGATGGTTAGGTCACTAAGTTCAGAAAACTCATCAAAATTGTAATGTGGCTTTTCAGGCATAAGAGATAGTTTCTAAGTTACTATAGAAGAAAAATTTTGGATTAAGAAATCACTCAAAGGCCTGTCAGTTGACATCTGAGGAATAATAGACTGTTTTACGTAGAATTTTTGTATAAAATCTTGTAAACTTTAAAATTTTTTGGTAATGTAAGTATTTGTTTTACTGACTACAGTCTAAATCATGTTTGCAATGAAATGAAGAGTAGTAGTTGCTTTTAAGTATTGTGTTATTCTTTATGATGTCATATAAAAGAACATAACTGCTCTAACATTCCATTGTTTTAGTATATTTACCTAAATATACTCTAGATGTTCTAGTATATACTCTATGGTAGTAGAGTGTTTCATACATACTGATGTATGTGGTCCGATGTCCATAATATGTGTTTAATTGTTGATGCATTTAATTATTTACACTTAACGATTAATTATACAAAAATGCTTAAGATATTTTAATTCATATATTATTTTAGGTACAATTCAGAAACAAAAAAATTAAAGTGAGTCGAAATCACCACATATGGGTCATTTTTTGAATATTTATTTTTGCTTGTCTTTATGGAGGAAAAAAAATAAATAAAAGACAAGAAAAATGGAACAAGCTTCAAAGCCAACAGCCCAAGACCAAAACGCAGAAAGGAGGAGTGTTTAACGCTGCGTTAACGCAGCATTGACGCAGCGTACATTATGTTTCGGCAGCGTTAACATAGCAACGTTGCATTTAGAAGTGTCAAGCACAAACAGAAGAGGAAAGCATGTTTAAGTTGATGTGTGACCTTTATTCGTCACATCAATGCTACAGTAGACATAAAAATAGGAACCAGCTACAGGAGGCATGACCCAGCAGCGCAGTGGAGAAGGGAGCTACGACTTATGGCTGCAGCTAGAGAAGCTAGCAATGGAGTAAACATGGGAGCGTGAATAGAGACTAAGCCAAGAAACTTAGCAACTTAAATTGTCCCGTTGATGGACAGTGAGAGGAATAAGAAGCTTGTGGCAGTGAACAAAAATTAAGGAATTTTCAGCTAGGGATTGGAATGGAGGCCAAAGTATTTTTTTGGGAAAGACCCATGAAAGTCTTGACATCTCTATATCGGTTTGGAGGTAAGATCGATGCCGACGACCGGGGTTAAGTAATTTTTTAATTATTTTATTGCTTTTTTCTTTCATTAGGAATTGATTGTGTTCTTCTATGTTAATTGATTTGGGTATATTATATGGATAATCGAATTTTCGTTATTATTCAGTTATTTATGTATGAACCCTTGGGGTATTGTGAGTTGATGATTTTAATACTTTCATTGAATCTTCAATTACAAAACCATTGCTAGAATTTTGATATAATTTGTAATTGTTATGTTGAAATTCATATGTAGTGACTAATGATTCGTAATCATTAGGGATAACATGACCTAGGTTAAATGATGCATCGTATGTGGTTGTTGCCTAGATTAATCAGTTTTGCTAATTCATAATGCTACTACCTAATTAAAGTTTGAGATTGTATCTTAGGTTGTTCGGTGGTTAGCTGTAATTAACGATCGTATCTTGATTAAACAAAATCTAAGGAAAAACTCTGGTTAATTATTAAGCCAAAATTAATAGTTGCTAGGAGAGGTTAAAGAACAACAAATTAATAAAATATGCGTAATCAGGGTGTAGGCCAAGATTGAACTAAAGAACCTGGTTCCTACCGAATTCCCCACTTTCATCATTTTTGCATGTTTTCTTTAATTTGTTTTTATTAGTTAGTTTTATTTTATTTTCTTCTTTCAAAAATCAAACCCACATTAAACCTAAACACCATTAATTTCATTCCATAAACATTACACACACTCTTTGTGGGATCGACCTAGACTCGCCAATACTATAGTAGTAGTCTAGTTATTTTATTTTAACTAGCGTAACAACACGCGGTCAAATTTTGGTGCCGTTGTCGGAGAGTGTGGTGTTTTAGTTTTTGTTTATGATTGTTAGTAATTGATTTGTTTTCTGTTATTTTATGATCTTTGACTTTTTTATTTCGTGTTTTAAAAAAATTGATATGGACGGAAGTAATTTCTTTTATAACTCATATTCTCAATCCTATAACAATGTTTAGAATGATCAACCTAACCTTTTCTATGGATGGGATAATCACCAGAATTACTTCCATGATAGTTTGCAGGATGCACAACAATTCTCGTACAAACCAGAAGCTTCCTATCACAACTCCGTTCCATCTCTGGAAGTGTTGATTTTGCAATTGCAGGAGAATACTTTACAATTCCAGAAGGATGAAGGGTAATTTCAAAAAACCACATGGCCTAATGCCCAAGATTCGGAGAGCCAATATGATTCAGTTACATCTTTAAAAGAACTTGTTAGTAATATTATTGCTAACAATTTACAATGTCTACAGGATATGAAGCAATTACAACAAAATATACAACAGGAATTGCAAGATATTCGACAAGTGAAAAAAGTAAGCCAACAGAGGATGGAACACCTATTGGTTCAGATGGAAATAAGTCTTGATCACCTAGAATCGCAAAGCAAAAAGGAGCAGTCGTATCAATCCGAGGTGTACCCAATGGACGTTTTTGCAGAAACATTGCAAAGTGACAAGGAGCTTGAGAATTTTGAGGTCAACCCTCAACGAATTATTTGTGTCGAAGAAGTGGAGCAGTTCAAATTCGGAAAGGACTCATCTTTTAGCTCGAAGGTATGTATTGAGTCTATGATTATTTTTGAAACTAACTCTTTAACTTTACATAACAGATTGGAGGAGCTAAATGGTAAAGAAAAAGGTTAAGAGACATTCTAAATATTTCCAGAGTCTATGGACTCGGTCCGGATTAAGAAGCTGAGGATAGGGAAGATGCTGAAGAAGGATGATGATCAACTAAAGCCCTGTCTAGAACTACCTCACGTGGAGGAGCCACATATCATACCAGAAGATCACAATTTTGTCACGTGAGGAGAAGAAGGAGTCGAGCCAGTGACCCTAAACAAAGTCGCTTCTTAGGAGGAAACCCAAGTGAAGTAAATTTCTTTTCCTTTCCATTTCCACATTACTTTTTTTTTTGCATGTGTGTTTTTAAATTTGTTTGTTTTACTTGTTTTTAAGTTTTCAATCAAAATGAGAGAAAGAATAAAACAAATGA
>JANSVA010000217.1:40663594-40674637 GCA_025504915.1 Erythroxylum reticulatum | reverse complement strand
ACCATTCTAGATATGGTTATGTGTACTTGATGAAACAAAAGTCTGAATCATTTGAAAAGTTCAAAGAATTTAGACTAAAGGTAGAGAAACAAACTAGAAAAAGTATTAAGACACTTAGATCTAATCGAGGTGGTGAACACTTAGACCACGAGTTTCTTGGTTACGTAAACAAGAATGGGATTCTCTCACAATGGTCTCCTCCTATAACTCCACAATATAATGGAGTTTCTGATAGGAGAAATCGTACACTATTAGATATGGTACGTTCCATGATGAGTTATGCAGTCCTTCCTATATCCTTTTGGGGATACGCAATTGAAACGTCTATATATCTTCTAAATAGAGTTCCATCTAAATCGGTTGATAAGACACCATATGAGATATGGACTGGTAGAAGACCTAGATTATCACACTTAAAGATTTGGGGATGTGATGCTTATGTGAAGCGTGTTATATCTGATAAGCTTCAAGATAAATAAGATAAATGCAAATTTGTGAGGTATCTAAAAGAAAGTTTCCGTTATCAATTTTATCATCCTATTGAGCAAAAGGTATTTGTCTCAAAACATGCTACACTCTTATAAAGAGAATTTATTCTCAAAGAAAGTAGTGGGAGTGAGGTTAAACTTAGAGAAGCTCAAAAGCCACAAATTCACATCGGTATGGAATAAGAACCTTAAGTTGATACATATGGTGTACAACCGAGAGTTCAAGAAATACATAATCTGTGACAAACTAGTAGGATACATCGTCCTCCCACTAGATTTGATCTACATATAGATGATGAGTCTACTACGTTTAAATAAGCAAGTCAAACATTGATTCTTTAAAATGGCAAGAAGCAATGAAATCTAAAATGGAATCCATATGCATTAAGTAGACTTTGGTGAATACACCTAAAGGTATAGTACCTATTGGGTGCAAATGGATTTTTAAAAGAAAAACTAACATAGATGGAAATGTACATACGTACAAAGCAAGGTTAGTGGCGAAAGGTTACAAACAAAAACAAGGAGTTGATTTTGAAGAAACTTTTTCGCCAGTAGCAATGCTTAAATCTATAAGGATTTTATTGGCTATAGTAGCATACCATGATTATGAAATTTGGCAAATGGATCTTAAAACAGCATTTCTCAATGGGAATTTGCAAAAGGATGTGTACATGACACAACCTTTTAAATTCAAATAATTTCCTGATCAAGTATGTAAGTTGCAAAGGTCCATTTATGGACTTAAGCAAGCTTCACAAAGCTGGAACATCCATTTTTATGAAACAATCAAAGAGTTTGATTTTATAAAAAAATGTGGATGAACCTTGTGTTTATAAGAAGGTAAGTGGGAGTGCAGTTATTTTCTTAGTGCTTTATGTGGATGACATATTGCTTATTGGAAATGACATTTCAATGCTCCAGTCTGTTAAGATATAGTTATCTAAGAAGTTTTCCATGAAGGATATGGGAGAAGCAGCCTATATACTAGGTATAAAGATCTATCGAGATAGATCAAAAAGGTTGCTTGGATTATCTGAATTCACGTACACAGATAAAGTGCCAAAGAGGATTAGCATGGAGAATTCCAATAGGGGATTATTAGCCAGATCACAAAGGATTTCTCTTTCACAAAGTATGTGTCCACAGACACAAAGGAGAGAGATAAAATGGATTGTATTCCATATGCTTCGACAATTGGATCAATCATGTATGCGATGCTATATACTAGACTAGATGTTGCTTATGCTTTAAGTATAACAAGCAAATATCAAGCTAATCCCAATGAGGGTCACTGGATGGCTGTCAAAAATATCTTGAAGTACTTAAGAAGGACTAAAGATATTTTTCTGGTCTATGGAGGAGCTGACCTGAGAGTTCAGGGTTATTCGAATGCTAGTTTCTAGTCTAATCAAGATGATAGTAGATCGCAGTTAGGATATATCTTTACTCTTTATAGTGATGCGATTAGTTGGAAGAGCTCCAAACAACCAACTATTGCAGATTCAATAACTAAAGTAGAGTACATTTCAGTATCAGAGACGGAAAAGGAAGTAGTTTGAGTCAAGAAGTTCATCACTAAACTTAGAGTGGTTCCTAGCATTGTTGAGCTCATGGTATTGTATTGTGACAACAACAATGCTATTGCGCAAACAAAAGAACCCAAGTCTCATTAATGGTCCAAACATGTACTCAAGAAGTTTCACTTGATCAGGGAGATAATGGAGCGGAAAGAGATAACATTGGAGCAAATACCCACTAAAAAGAATCTAGCAGATCCTCTTACTACGCCATTGTCTCAAAAGAGACATGATCGACATATGGATAGATATGACATTAGATTCATAGGTGATTGGCTTTAGTGCAAGTGGGAGATTGTTAGTTTATGCCCTTGCAACCAATCAATTGGATGCAAATTAATATATGACATTATATTTTATTAATGAAAAAACTTTGTTTATCTTTGCGTATTAATCTAATTAATATTTTATGTTTTAATACTAAAGATAAAATCCTTGGAATAATTACTGTGTAATTGAAATTATGATGAGATCATAATTATAATATTCAATTTACATTTATGTATTATTTCTAAATATTCCTAGTTGTAGTTTCCTCAAGACTGGATATTGTTGAAACGGTAAAACTAGCACACATTATGTTTCTTTCTTATGAAGAAAGTAATTGATCTCATAAATTACAGTATAGAGATACTTAAACTAATATGTGGGTGATTATTAGAGAATAAGTCACTGAACTGACCTGATTATGAGAATTCCTAATGGAATATTACTTATGTGTCTATATACTTTCTCATAATGGTGGTTGTATAATTAATCATTAGACTTGAGATCACCAAGGTATCTAGTATGGGAATTACTGTGTTTTGATACTATTTATGAATCATCTTAGGATAGTTCAGTCGGTAGTAATTGAATACAGTATGAACCGTATATATATAGTTGAGTAAGTCAATATAGGATTCGTCACTCTAAAGTAATTAGAGAGAATATTCTGTTGGCCTTGATTAGGAATAATTTATGAAAATCTTTGGCTAGAGTGAATTCATATTTGAAAAGGAGTTTTCAAATTTCAATTATATATCAATTACTAATTAGCAAGAATGAATATGATTGGATGATAAGAGTAGACATTGTATTCCTACTGTGTCTAATTAGAATATTAAATGACAAAAGGATTAAATTATATATTATAACCATGTATGGACTTGTTAAGTCAATCACTTTGACATTCCTGATATTTGGGTAATCATAACATATTGCTAGACGTCAATCATGATTTATGATTATTAATTATTTAATTCGAGAATTAAAGATAAATTGAAAGAAGTTTTAATTTATCTAATTCTAATTATGAAATAGAATTATAATTTATAATTATTGTCAATTTATTAGGAACATAATTGGTCACACATTAAAGAGCAATTTGTAAAAGAAAAATCAATTTAATTAAATTAGACTTAATTATAAAGTTTGAGAAACTTTGGGAATCAAATATGAGATATTTGATTTTATTAAAATTAAATTAATTAGAATTAGAATTTGATTCTAATTATAATTAAAGAGTTTTAATTTTAATAAAAAAAACTTTTATGATTTTTCTATTTAAAAGGAATAACTTTTTAGAAGTTAGCACTTTTGTCTTCTTCCTCTCAAACTTGTTTGGGAATTACTCCGTAGATATTATCAGAAGTTGGACAACTAGACAACTCGTGATTGATCAATCAGAGAAAAGATTTAAAGATTTTTCAACGGAAAGCGAACAAGGTACGATTTCTAAATCGTTTTGTATTTTATTCAAGTTTAATCAATTATTGGGATCCGCTTAGAATTTGTATAAAAAAAATTTTTCACTGCGCCTGTGATTCGATCATGATTAGATTCCAATATTGCAATATTAAGCTATTCACGTATCTTATGGAAAGCCAAGAAAAGAAACAGATAGTGGTTGCACGTTCATCACCAGAAGCCGAGTATCCCTCCATGGGTGTTGCATGCTAGGAAATCACTTTAGCTCCTTCAACTTTTGGCAGACTTACGTGTTCATCACCTTACACCTGTCACTCCTTATTGTGACAACATGACAACTATGCACATTGCATCAAATCCTGTATTGAGGTTAGTTGTCACCTCATTCGAGGTAAGATTCTGACTCATAAAGTACAATCTTCCTATGTGCCTTCCCACCTTCACCTAGCAGACATACGTACAAAACCACTTGGATAGGAGCAGCAACTGAGTCCGTACAAGCTGGGAATGAAGAATCCTTTCCTTCCTCAACTTGAGGGAGAGTAATGACGTATATATAGGAAATGTCCACGTGTACAGCCTAAGTAGTTTAGCTATTTAATTAGTCAATTCATTTTGTTAGGATAAATAAATGGTAGTTAGGTGATTGTTAATGTATGGTTCCTAATGTTTTTCCAGATTCAATACATGTGAACTTCTCTCTCTTCTCTTTTTCGTCCTTCTGTCATTTTTCTTTGTCTCTGTTCTTCTTGTGTCCATCACTTTCTCTCGAAACTTCTTTTATCAGATGACTCCTCGAAAAAGTTCAGAAGTTTGTTGCATTAAAACACAAAATTAAGGGTTATTCCCGTCTAATCTGTCCTTAACTTCCATAAGATCTGAAAGTTAATCCAAAGATTACCTGCTATACTAGACATGTCTCAGGGTAGCAGCCTTTGCTTTATACGTCAATGGCGTGCAAGATTGGTAAAACAAATCAAATATGTTTCACATTCCATTTGTAATTGTAAGACATTTAGGCTAGCAATGTTGTTTCCGTTAAATCAAAAATAGGTAACTAAGCTATGGCTTGACCAAATATGTTATCGAACTTAATAATATCATCAACATCACCAGTCAAATCTGTCATTTTGGCTTCCCAACAATAGCTCTATACGTAGAAGGCGGACTGGCAAAAGTTAAGCCGTGAACTGTCCTTCCATTCATTTTCTCATCTACACTAGCCGATTGTGAAGTTCTGACAAATCTCCTATGTGTAACCGTTATTTATAAACCTGAAGCCTTTCCTGACTCCTTACACAAACCATAAAGCTAAAAGTTCTTTGAATAGCCCAGCACGTAGTCTTCGAGTTCCGGGCCGTGATGATTTCTCTCTTTCGAAATGGCAAATTCCACTTCTTTCAGTTTGCCCTATTAACTCTTTCGGCACTTGAGTCATGAGTATTGGAGTTGAAGATGACGGAAGTAAAGTCAATGAAATCGAAACCAACGCATTTCCAAGGTTCAGATTTTTTTCCTAATTTTCGAACGTCACAATGTCAAAGCCAGCTGGACTCCAGAACTCTAAAAATCATTCCTAACAAATGACGTCATTCCCAGATGTTTTCCAAATCTCTTCTTTGATCTGTCGCTCTCTTGTTCTTATTTTGGCTACTTCGTAATTAATAAAATATAATAGAATATAATATTACTAACCGATTAAAAGAAAAGTTTGTAACATAATAAAATAAAATGAGATAAAAAAAGGTATTTTCAAATTTCATCTTAAATAATAAAATAATAAAATATTAATTTAAAAAATTTAGAATGAAATATAAAATAATAAATACTTTTCATTCTATTACATTATAAATCCTTCTTGTCCAATCATCCAAAATTTGGCACTTCCTCTTTTTAAACCATCTGAAATTTTCGTCTACCTTTACTGTTACATTATTATTTCCTTCTCTTTCTCATTTATGTGAATTTATAGTAAAGAGACAAATCTATCAAAATAAGCAATTACTTTTTTTCAATTTTTATTTTTTATTTTAATAAAATATCTATTTATTTGAACTTTTAATTTTGGTTTTTTAGTTTTCAAATTTCACGAAAACAAAAAAGTGGTTTTTTCTATTCTATTTTTATATAATTTAATTTACTATCAAACTAAATAATATTATTTAATATATTAATTATTAAGAAAATTATGACTAATTTAATTCAATATTATATTTAATTAATAAAAATTATAAATAATTTAATTTAATAATTATTTATTTTTGTAATTAAACTAAATAAAATTAATTTAATAATTATTAAAATATTTAAAATATTTAAATTTGAAATAAATTTTGAATTAATAATTTAATTTAATTTAAAATTATTTATTTTAATTAAATAAACAATTTTTATTGATAATTTATTAATAAATATTATATAAGAGATTTAAATAAATTTAATTAATAAAAAATAATTTATCTTTAAGTTTTATCTAATATATAATTATCATTAACAATAAAAATATAATTATATTGACATTAACAACCAAATAGATTTTTATTTTTATTTTTATTTTAACTAAAAACTAAAACAAAAATTAAAAACTACAATAAAAATAGAAGTGGAACCAAACGGTCTATAACCTTCACACCATAATACTCAATATCTTCTCGCACCCGATCACTTAAAAATTAAATGCACAATTGAATTTCATTGCAATCAAAATCAATTAATATATTAAAATTACACCAAATCTTAAATCAAACTCAAATTTGAGACAAAATTTTCAAATTAGAGTACGTTACTAATTGTGATGTGGAACTCGAGAAAATTGAGTTTATAGATTTATATGCATCAATCACCTAGGAAGCGAGACCATGAAAAAGAAGGGGGGGAAAAGAAAAACGAAAAACTAACATAAGAGAAAACGGAGACTAAGCAATGAATTAAAAGATTCTCATGAAAATTTTTTATGATATCATTTATAATGAAATTGACGTTTATAACTTGCTCTATGTAAGTGTGAATGTTTATTATTCAATAAGATTATTTTTTAGTCAAGAGTAAAAATGTCTTATGAAATAATTGAATTTATTTTAATTGTATTCCAAACAATATAATTGAATTCAATTCTAATATTACTGGGTTTGTTCTAAACAGTATAAATTGAATTCAATTCAATCTCATTAATGTAATCGAATCCAATTCGTTAATGAATTCAATTCGAAAGCTTTTAAACAGTTTGTTAGTGTTGCTGTAGATTCGACATTAACAAATTGAAGGGCTTGCTTGTGATTAGGGATGGTAAAACAATTTAACTTGGCTTAAAATTAACAGTTTCCGTTCAAATTGATCAAATTTTAAATCGCATTTAAATTTGAAAGAATTGATCTTGCTCGAGCTAATTCCGACAAATAGATACTACTTAGTTATATCAAAACGATATAGTAAGTTCGATTTGTCAAACTATCCCAACTTGTTATGGTAATTAAGTATTACTTAAATGTCACCTCATTAACATCAGATTTACTAGATCCAGTGTGTTGCCAAGTATGATTATCGAATTTCGGTAGACATAGTAAGTTGATTACAGAAATCCAACAAGAAACTCAATTATGCAAGCCCCCTTCTTCAACACATAAAAGCTACGAGATGCTCATTGGAAGAAGTCCAACTTTGAACCCAATAATGCAAGGCACTTCTTCACCACATAAAGCTACCATGTGCTAATTAGATAAGACGAAAAAGGAAAGCCGATTAAAATCCAGTTCAAGAAAAATCTTCCAGTGTATCTGGTCACCATGGATTTGTGAAACAAATGCTGTAACCTGCAAAGTAGCTGTATTATTTTATTTGGTCATATGGTTCATACCATATATATAAATCGTCACTGGATTTTCCGTACCTCCAAAGCCAGTAATCTTTTTAATTCAAGCAACAAGATAAACTTGTCTCTAAGAACCACTCGATTGGACGGTTGTGACTTATAAATCCGAAGTCCCGACATAGACTTGCCCCAAAGAAATTCCATAATCCATTTCCATTCTCGAAAGATCCTTATAAATTCTTCTGGCTGCCTTTTTCTGTTTTGCAAAAGCACACAATTTTTTTGTTTTTGTTGCTTTTAGATATGCCCAGAACGTCAAAGGGTCGCCAGAAGTTGAACCTGGTAAAAATAGAAAATGAAAGCAATCGACAAGTAACCTTCTCTAAGCGTAGGGCTGGCCTGTTTAAGAAGGCTAGCGAACTTTCAACACTTTGTGGTGCGGAAAGCGCGATCATAGTCTTCTCCCCAGGCAAGAAGGTCTTCTCTTACGGTCATCCTTCTGTGGAAGCAATCCTTCATCGTTACCTCACAGGAAATATTCCTCCCACCTCAGGAACTTTTCAACTTATTGAGGCTCATCGCCATGTCAGGGTCCATGAACTCAATTTGAAGCTGAGTCAGGTAGCAGTCTAGTTTGATCACTCCATAAACAAAGTAATAAAAGAAATAGATGACAAAGAGTAAGGAGAATTAATTAAGAACATATCAAGATCACAAATCATGTGTTCTGCATAGGCTTATCACGTTCGCAATATTGTACTTGTACTTGATACTATTACTATAGTTTGAGATTTTAGTCATTCTTTCAATTGTATTTGTATTATTTACAATTAATATTTAATCACAATATAACTCAATTTAAAATTTTAGTTTGATGTTCATGTTTGTGTTTCATGTTATTTATAAGGATGTTGTAAGTGAGTCAAACAGTTGATCATAATGAAAATTAAATTATTAATTATGATTCTTGTAGATCTAAGATAATTCGTGATCGACATCCACAATTTTTCTACTTTCTGTTTTCCTTTTATCATATATCTCAATGGATTAAGCAGTTCATAAAATTAAGTTCTCTGGTATTCTTACTTTTCTTTGGCATGAATGATTCACTAGGTATTGAATCAATTAGAAGTGGAGAAGAAGCAAGGTGAAGAGCTTGACAAGATAAGGAGAGCTAGCCAGAATCAATGCTGGTGGGAGCAACCTATAGATACACTTGACAGGACACAATTAGAGCTCATGAAGGTGTCTCTGGAAGAACTCAGAAACAAAGTAGCAAATCAAGCTGAGAAACTTCTGTTTCAAACCTCAAATCCTTCTCAGCTTGTACCATCAACCTCTACCATTAAGGCTCCTCCTTTTGATTCTAAATACAATGGGTTTAACACAAACACAAAGCCTTACGGATATAATCATGGATTTGGTGGCGGTTTCTGCTAAGTTCAATGATGTTGTAGAACTTGGAATATGTACCCACAGGATATTTTTTTGCTTCTTTGGAGGGCGCTACATCCTGAAAAACTGAATTTTGAAATGGAACGTGCGCTTCACCATTTGCTTTATTGTGACATTCCCCATATTCATAATAAGTACAAATTGATGTTGCAAATAATAAAAGTCACAGCTATAATCCAAATTAGTGGTTCTAACTTAGAGATGTTAAAGATGATGGATTAATATTGACTATAAGTTCCTTGGCTTCCAATCCAACTATACAGACTAGATTAGAGTTTAGCAGTTATCGTCAAGATTGAAATAACTATATTTAACTGACGAAAACTCCCAACACATTCCAATGTAATTATGAAGTAAGCTCAGCAAAGATTTGAAAATTTGATAGTTCTTTTCGAATAAAAAGATTGTTATCGGACTCTTATACTTATCTTGGTTAACTCAATTTTGGACTTATAATATGGAGAACGACATACAAAATAGAGATTTAATGAAAAATATTTATTCTTCTTTTCATTTAATAACAACTTGAAATTCATAAATGTAATTAAAAGAATAATCACATTCTATTAGTAACCTCAAGTTCAAATTGATACCATACCTAAAACAAATTATATTTTCTAATTAAACCCAACAAAAATTTAAATGTAACTTTTAGTTTGGTTTAAATAGTCTAAATATTTTTCTATAGTCTAAATATTTTTCGTTAACTTATAATTTGTACTTTTATAGTAAAAATTTAACTACTTCGAATTCAACATAGAGTCTTATCTAGCTCTGAACATATGTGGTCGTGTAAAATTGGAAAAATATATTTCTATAAGGAAAGATGGTCCTTTACTTTTGATAGATAACATATGCATTAATGCACCGCATACGTACATCTTTTATAACACTAAACTGTTTTCTTTCGATATATCAAGCTTCGCAAGTTTGCATGCATAATATTAAACAAATTTTATTGAAGACTTAATCGTTCATATTTGTTTCGACTAATATTACTTTTTCCAAGAATAAGAATCTCAAATTTACAAATATTTTTAAAATTTTCTTCATCCTTCATATATGATTTGGTTTAAGTATACCCTAAAAATTTAATACATGAAATATTTTTTAAGTATATCCTAAAAATTTAAGTACAACTGGAATTGGTCTCAAGGTTAACGTCTTCTCCACCAGCTTCGGTGCACTCCAAAGAACGGAGTGTGAATTATCTCTAAGAAGTAATAACAATACAAGAGTAATAGATATAAATTATAACCCTTAGTTATATTTAGGATTAGATAAATTAAAGTCGTTTAATTTATTTTTAATTCTTTAATTAAATAATTTACATCTATATATTAAGATTGACATTTAGTAATACATTACAACCATCCAAATATTTAGCAACTTTTTCGTTCATTATTTTTGTATATAATTCAGTTCTTTTATCATGCAATGTTTCGATTAAACATAAAGCATAGAAATAATGTAGTAATTGACTCAATTAATGACATTTAAAAACTATTTTCAAAGTATCATTCTATCTTGAGCAAGGAATTCCCGGATCAATACTATAATAACAACCTCAGTGCACAAGGCTCCCCGTTTTGCAAAGGTTGAGGGAGGAAGTTCAATTGTACTCAACCTTCTCTTTGTGTTTTACAAAGAGGTAATATATGTGATTCGAACCTGTGACCTTTTAGTTATAAAGGAACAATCTTAACAATTGTTCCAAAGCTCACCTTTGACTACCTCTATATAGTTGATGTTATATCCAATGATTATCGATTAAGCTACCCTTGACTATAATTGATTATAAGTAGTATCAAAACATAGACCTATAAGAAACTTTGGAGATCTTAAATTAAGGATCCTTTATACAATCATCATAATGATAATTTCCATATATATACAAGTAATGTTCCAAATAGATTTCTCATATAGAGTCAGTGCAATGAACTTGTTCTCTAACAAGCATTCACATGTTTGTTTAAGTATGTCCATACTTTATTCTCCATTAATTTTCTCTAACTCAATAGAA
>JANSVA010000217.1:40629330-40648902 GCA_025504915.1 Erythroxylum reticulatum | reverse complement strand
AACAATTTAGTAGGAAAAATATGTATAAGACCCAATAATTAATCCAGAAATTAAGGAAAAATGTCATTCATTCTAGCAAGAAAATGCATTCAACACAAACCTAGTGAAAATGATGTGCTAACATTTGCTATCTTATGGATAATGTTATAGAGTATAGAAGTCCTCTTTCATCACTTAAAATGGATCTAAATACTATTTTACTTCTTTCAAGGCAAATTCCAAGCTACTTTAAAATCAATCCATTCTCCTTCCTTATTATTTTGGTTTTCTTAGCACCATTATAGTAAATCATTCCACTTTCTTAGAGGACAATGGTTGCGTATCATCACAATAGTTCCCTAAATGCTTAATGATATGTTGCAGTAAAAAAAAAGGTACTCTATGGACTTATTAACATCTTTGCCTAAGAGACAAGTTCCCTGAACATCCTTAAATTTCCTAACTTTTTCTAGAGTACTTAATTTACCTTTTATGGTTAACTAAAGAGTCAATAAAGCTTTTAAGCGATTGGCTGAAACCAATCATTTGAAACCATGGTGCCTTAATGAGTTGCTCCTTGAGTGAGTTATTACATGAGTGATTAATGAACTACTCAGAAGGATAATGTCTCCATTGAATACAGTCTCCATGTCCTATAATTAGTTGATAGTTTATAAGAAAGGAACAAAGATGCCTAGAAATATTTGCATTGGGAGCATCCTTTACTAATGCAATGTCAGGGATTAAATTCATTGTAAGGTTGAGGACATTGTCCTCACTTAAACGACCAAAGATAGTATAGTTGGCATGCTAGAATGAAGTTGAGTCCCTATCACCAATTGATGAAAGAATTCTATCCCCACACTTCCTCTTAGCTTTGGTAATTGTACTATGGACCATGAAGAGCTAATCTCTGGCTTCACACATTAGAAGTTGCCATCTTTAATGTAGTATGCATGGATCCATCTAACCAATAGGGAGGTTTTGTCCTTCATAATCCTCTCTATCCTTTTTTTTATGAACTGGACTTGGTTAGTAAACTTAATAAAATATATAGCTATACCTCCCTTCATTTTTAACATACATATTTCATTTCACTTAACCTTTACTGGGGTATAGCCTAAGTCACTGTTAGACAATATAAGCCTTCTAATTTGCTTGTTTAAGGTTTTATTGATGTATCTAGGAAACCACACATGTGTAGAGCATTATACATATTAAGTATTCATAATGGATATGACTAGTTAGACGCTCCAAACTAGGCAAAAGCTTCTATTACGCCAACTAGATATTCTCTTCTTAATCCTCTTAATAAGAGGATTAAAATCATTAAAGTAAAGTCTATTAAAGGAAACATGCTCACCAAGATAGAGGATAGGAGGTCTGAAATTTTCAATCTTGTAGTGCATTCTAAATACTAGAATAGCTTAACACATTAGCAGATATAAAAAGCTGAACATTTTGTTTATTAATGCTTAATCCAAATATGATGTTAAAGGAATTAACTTTTGTCATTAAAATGCTCACTAAATCAAGGTCTGCTTTAAAGAACACGATGAGATCATCAACGAAGGATAAGCTTGATATCTTCACAGGTCTACATTTTGAGTGAAATTTGAACTTTTTATTTAGACCAATATCATGCTTAATTAACCCGATCAAAATTTACATGTATAACAAAATGAGGTAAGGAAATAAAGGGTCCCCTTACCTCAACCCCGTTGCTTTCTAAAAAAGTTTAATAGGCTCATCTTGATTTTGTAAGAGACTACTGTGATACATTGAGATATCCATTCAATATACTTTGAAAGGAACCTAAAAGTATGCAAAGTGTTTGACATTAATCCCTAATATAGCGAGCCATATGCCTTCTGGAAGTCAACCTTAATGACACGATTCTTTTTAGAATTTGTCCTACTGTAAATTTTGAAGAGTTCTTAAACTGAACATATGTTATCTCTAATAAATCTAACCTTTTATAAAAGCTCCCTATGAATCATCAACTAGTTAAGTAATTACTTCCTTCAACCTGTTAGCTAATATACTACGTATGATTTTATAGATACTTTTACAACATGAAATTGATATAAATTTGCTAATTAAGATAGGAGATTGAACCATAGATATTAAGTATAAAAGGTCTTGTTTACTTCTTTAATTATATTCCACTATTCAAGAACTCAATTACCCTCTCAACGGCAAAGGTTTTTGTAAGATTCCATATTTTGTGAAAAAAGTCATTTAGACCATTTAGTCCTAGTACTTTATTTAAATTCATAATAAAAAGAGCTTCCTCAACTTCCTTTATGGAAAAGGTCTAATTAAGGTAGTAGCTTCCTAATATGATAATGGAGCTCCAATTACATAATTCAATACTGAAATGCTTGAGGAAGCTTGAGTGGGAGATCCCAGTGACTTTTAAGAAAATGGAGTAAACTTCTTGGTGGGACTCATCATCTATAGTTAGCCAATGTCCTTCTTGATTCAACAGAGCTGTAATTCTATTGAGATTCCTTCTTGATAATATAAACTTGTGAAAAAACTGGTATTTCTATGTCCTTCTTTCATCTATTATATCCTCTACCATTGTTTAATAAGTGATAGGTTTACCTCAGTTACCTAACTATAGATTTGGAGAGCTTCTCTTTTAGTGTTAACTAGGTATTGATCAATGGGAGTCTCGTAAAGTGAGCTCTAAACTTCTTTAATCTTCCTCTTGCCTCCTTCACAACTAATTATTTGAAAATCTGGCTATATTTTTAATCTACTCCAGTTTTTTTCATGCACATATACAAACTCAATCCTCCTTTAATGGCTATTTCAAAACCATTAACCTTGATAAGGAAGTTATTAGACCTGAAGGGGTTATTCCTTTTCTTCTAGAGGAACGCACTTTGAATCAATATAGGAGGGTGATCAGATAGAAGGGAATTACTAAAGCAAGCCTTGCTATTAGAGAACCATAACCCTATGCACTTTCCGTCTTAGAACCTATTCACTTGTAGAACATTCCTCCCATTCTCATGTCAATTACTTGTATATAGCTACCATTGTTCATCAAATCATCTATAAAGCTTCTCAAACTAATGTTTCCTTCAGCCTTTACTTGATACATAGTTGAACTAAAATCTCTAATAATAATCTAGGTGTGTTATATGGAGTCTCCTATTTGTCTTAATCGGTTCTAGAGAGGGATCCTTTGAAAGACTAGATTAAAGTCATATATAAATGTTATACTAAACATAGCCTTTACATTTTTCACTCGAACATGAAAATGGAAAAGCTGGTCGTTCACTGAATATTGTGTAATCCCCAACCTATTAAAATCAAAGGTTACAAGGATCCTCCCATTTTTTGTGACATTAATGATTTGATATATAGCTCCAATGCTTTTTCAAAAAGGCTATTCTTTCTTTATTCTGTTTCTTACTCCAGTTTTCAAGAGGTTTATTAAAAAAGAGTCTTTTTTATTTTTTTATAAGAGAGAAGAAAACCGATTATACGACGAATTTAAAAAAACAGATTCTCGACATATCCTCTAAAAAGAGAACATGACACTCAATAAGTGGAAGATCAAAATAAGTGGTTCCTAGCATAAAATAAGCAACCATTTGCTGCTTCTTGGGACAATTGAATTCTTTAAAGCTCCAAGTAAAGATATTCGTTTTGTTTTTCCAATAGCGAGAACATGTCTAACTAGATGGAGACATATCGTTTCTTACTTGGCTCTTTACATACTTAAATATTTATTCTAAAAATATAGTAATTTTAAGAATATTTGTTGATTTTTTTTAGAAAGAGGAAGACGGAAGGATATTTTATTTAAAGTAAAGATATTAAAATAATACTTTCATAATATAGTGTAATTAATCCAAAATAAAATTAGACTATAAAGGCTACCTTAACATAAGCTATGAAACAGGAAGAGAAACGGAAAAAAATTAAAATATGTCAACTTAGCTAAACAGAATTTATTATAATATAAAATTGATATATTCAATTAATATATTAAAATAAATATAAGTAATCAAGCATATTTTCAAGTTATACATTATTAAATCAATTGTAATAATTTAACAGAATTGCGAGAATGTGCTCTTGAGTCTTGGTGATGTGTTAAAACCGAAGTACCTTTCGGCCCTTAGTCTAAACTGAGGTATTTACGCGCACGGGCTTTCCTCAAAAATCAAATCAATTTCCAGGCCTATAAACCTCTTTTTGCCCCTTTGTCCTTTGCTCTGCTCTGCTTTCCTTGTCCCCTCCCCCCTTGTCTGATTCCATCGGCGATCAACTCCAAACTCCAATCTCCCCTGGCTAATTCCAGCTGTTCCATCATCAAGGTAAGAGCTCTGAACTCTCTCCTTCTCCTCCTTCTTCTTGCTTCTCACTCTTTCTCCCTCGCGTACGCCTATTTTACAGGCAAAATTTTCATTTTTATACAGAGAAGAATTTGGAAAAGAAGAGACACGAACATGGAAAATGCCAATTGGAAAACATGATGTGATGCGTGGTAGAGATTATGAGGCATAGGCAAGAAATCTGCTTTTGGTAGGGTAATTTGATGGATACAAATATGCGATGTTAAGTAATTAGAGGATTCTATTAATCTGAATATAACTAGAGATTTGAGATGCATTTATTGGAACAATTAGACAATTAGGGTTTAGTAATGGAATGGTATTTACGGAGACTCCTCCTTCCAACGCTCCTCCTCTCACCACCCAATTAATTTAAATCATCTTTGAAGAAGGAATATTGCTCAATTCTCTCACACGATGCTCCACCATTCTCTAATGTCTCTCCTCCTTCTCCAGTGAGCCTCAGGGCCCACGCACGGTTGTTTAGGTCAGTTCAGACGCGGTTGCACTGTGGGTATCCAAGGTATTGCTTGGGCCTTTGGTGGTATGATGTTTGCTCTTGACTACTGCACTGCTGGTATCTCTGCTACGTGTTCAAAATCCTTCCTTTTGTAATTTCTGATGTTTCACATGGGTCTTGTTTTCGCTTCGTAAGTTCCTTTTTTTTTTTTTTGATGTACGTTTTATCGTATCCCGGCCCCCTTTTTTCTTCCCCTCTTATGAAGCTTGTAGATTTTCATTCGCGTAATTTCGTTTTTCTTGATGAATCATGTGTTTTTCAGTCTTCTCCTCCACTAACTCCATGTGGATTTTGGATTCTAAATTGTTAAAGCTCCGCTTGGGGTTGGGTTTCTGTGATTTGTTCGTTGACTGTTGTATTAGTATGGTTTCTTTCATCTTAAGTAAGAAGTGTCTGAAAACCCATGTTTGTATTACTTCCATATGTTTTGATTTTACCCGTCGATCCCTTAGTCCTAAAACTTGGTGCTTTCCGTAGCTTTCTTTCTGAGTCTTAGTTGGTTCTTGGATATATTCCCAACTTTTATCTTCCGGTTGTGTGATTCTTTTGTGTGTTGACTTGTATTTGATGATTTATTTGATAAGAAAAAAGAAATATTTCTGTAGACCAAACAAAATTCTTAATTTTTCTTACCATAAAGACCTTTTAGTTGCAGCAATTACCTTGTTAATGTCAAATCTCAGTGCTTTCACTAATCTACAATCTTCAGCCTTAGTTTGGATGTTGTAGTTCAGAGAGATGTATGAAAATTTGATCTCAGATATACTTCTTATATGAAATTGTTATTGCTTTGTTCTTTATTTACTCTTAATATAGCCCCTTATTGCCTTATTCAGATCAATTTGTTCCGTACAAGCTTAAAGTAATTATGCTGAAGGGGCTTCCTTAGACCAGGAGTTAAATTTCTTCATGTTTTTATGAATATGGTTGTCTGCTATTTAATTAGAATTCCTTCTAATTATTATTATTATTATTATTATTATTAGTATTATAATAATAATTATAAATATTTATTTATAACTATTATTTGTATTTCTATCAGTATTATTATTTATTTATTCTTTTTGCATATTGGCTATTACTTATTTCGTATTTTACTTACTAACTATTTATTTTTATTATCATTATTACTATTATTATATTTATTTATTTATTTTATTTTTTCTTTTTTTCTTGCTTCTTCTTCTGTGAGTTATTTGGAAACAACCTTTCTATTAGTTAAGAGTAAGGCTGCTTACTACTAGATCTTTCCAAACTCTATGTGTCAGAGGGATTTATACTGGGTGTTATTGTTGTTGTATGGAATAGTATTTACAATTCCTGCTTGGAGCTATTACTCCATGTCTAGCCTGTGTTTGATTGATAGCTTAGTGTCAACTTATATGATTTGGTCTTAATTTTTACTATGATGATAGTGTAGAGACGTAATTGAAGGATGGGTAGCTACGAGTCTGGTGGCGCTTCACCTGATGGCCGTCAGGAAGGTGAGTTAGTTGCTTTATGCTATCTTACGCTTGTGATCTTTATGTTTTTACTGTGTTCATGGAATTGAAACCCATTGTTGCTTTAAAAGGAGCAGAATAAAGTTGCGGAGGCCTTCTAGGGTAAGAATGCTTTGAAATCAGGGAAATTATTTCAGAATTCTGGTGTTATTGTTTTAAACTGCTATTGTTAATACTATTAGCTGTTTATTATACTGCATAGGAATTTGCCCCATGATAAATAACAATATGATTGATGAACTGCTATTACAGCTTCTATATAGCCATGACTGATTCTAGATAACATTATTCCCAATGCTCAGAACCATCCGGTTAATGGTGAATTTATTTTTGTAAAATCCCCATTTTTCCTTAGCATGCAAGTCCTGAGTTTGAGTCAATATTACTTTTTCCATATGTCTAGTTTTGGTTTGTATGCTCTAAATTTATCTGTTTCCATGGGATATTGTTCTACTTTACTTTCATTCTGAATGTTGTCTTTTTTTGTTGTACTTGTTATCCGACTCTTGTCGAAAATGATGCTATAATGATTTGTCTTACATTTTGTTGTGACTTATGACATCTTACATGCTATTTTAACAGATGATGAGGAGGAATATGAGGAAATTGGCGGAGGTAACCGGTTTTTGGGTTTTATGTTTGGGAATGTTGATAACTCCGGTGACCTTGATGCTGACTACCTTGATGAGGTGATTTTCTGTTTCTATCAGATGTTATGTCTAATCCATGCCTTCTTTCCATACATATTATAACAATAATATTTAGTTTTTCATTTTTAAGTTTCAGAATATTTACAGAGATGTAAACTGTTCTTCATATTGACTCTCGATAAAATTCAGCATGTTATGAAGAGGACAAACTGTTTCTTTGTACTAAACCACACTAAGTGTTATCGGTTTAAGTCTCAGAAAATTAGAAGATTCATATTTTTTGCTATTTTGTAGAAAGCTTGAGTCCTTGCTGAATAGTATTCACCCGTGGTAATCAGCTCAATGTGTGAACATTGGTCCGTTTCTGGCGCTGGGAAATAGATGTCTTGTGCATTGACTTGAGTTAAATTAATGGTTTAGGGGAGCATTGACTGAATGTAGATTAGTAATTAATTGCTTAGGAACTTAGAGCTACATTGGAAAATGTGTTCAATTGATATTATGGTTTGAGTTATTAAGATGCAATGCAACTCAAAGTGTAGGCTTTGCAGAACTCATCTAGTCTTTTTGTATTTGTTTCAAGTCTAAGTGATATTCTGTTGTTTTAGAGTATCTTATATTGACTAAACATGAAAATGTTAAGGGCCAACTATCCAAAAGGACTAGAACTAGTCTTTTGGATAGTTGACCCTTATTACTTATAAACCCTCTAACATTTTCATGTTTAGTCAGTATGGGATACTCTTATCAGGTTGGCTCGATTTGCTTTGCATATTAGCCTTTGGATAGTCTGTGGTCATCATTTCCTTTTCTTTTGTTACAGTAATTTTTTAAATATCTGTCTCACCTTCAGGATGCAAAGGAACATCTTTCTGCACTGGCTGACAAGTTGGGTCCGTCATTGACAGGCATAGATGTAAGTCTTTGTTATTCATCATATATATAGTTTTTATACATCACGAGATTTTTCCCTAAGTTCCATTTGGTCATACATTTTTTATGATACGAGGTTATGTATGAAATTTATGTTTTCTGTCTCCGTCTTGGTGTGACGCTAATCTTATTATTCCATTCCCAGTTGTCAGTGAAATCACCAAATACTTCAGCTGATGCTGCAGAACAAGGTGATTTTGTCTGCCAGGATAAAACTATCTCATGCGGTTTTTGATGTTTTGTTAGTATCTTTGTTTCTTCATCTATTAGTCTTTCTCTTTTAAAATTTTTCTGTCTCTAGTAATTTGACATTCTGTAGCAAATCATTAGAGAGAAACTTTTAAATTCAATTGGCATTTGCCTGTTGGTTTGTTGTATATCATAGTGCACTGGAGCTTGGTTGCGGGGCAGAAATATACTTTTTGTTTCTAATACAAGAACTGACTTGTTAATTATTCAATACAATACTACTATTTGATGAATAGATTGAACAGTTTAACCTTTATGCATGCATTGGTAATTGAACTGAAGCGACAGACTAATCCTATAAGTTCTTTCAAAAGTTATAATAAATCAACAAGTAGGCTATAGATTGAAGATATAACTTAAGGAATGTGCTCATTGCATTCAGTCACGTAGCCTTCCATAAGTGGACTAATGGCTAAAAGTGACAACTCGTTGGGGTTTTTTCTTTTATATTGGTAACGAGCTGGGAGAAATTCGCATATAGTGAGTTTCTATTGAAGTACAAAAGTTGTTTATGCTAAGACGTTCCAAATTGGATGCCTTCTACACGATGGGACGGCTATCATTTTCTGCTTGGTCGTGCACCAAGCAGAACAATATAGGCATTCAGAGTATTTAACTAACTCTGCACTGTTCTCGTGGTTTTAATATTATTCAGTTAGAGGATTTTTTGAATTTTTGACTGAGAAAATTGCCTAGAATTCAGATTTACCGATACGGACCTCTCTTTATATCTCAACTTATGCTGCAATCTTTTCACTATACACAGTTAAGTGGGCATTTCTTCACGGCCACAAGCAATAGAAGATAGCAATTAGTCGTCCACAAGGGTTATTTTTTTCCACCAGCTTGCATGTCTCTGCATCATTGACCTACTTTACGTAGAATTTTTTACCTCAATCATCTTTGGTTTTTCGGTTTTCTATATGCTTAATTAGACTGTCTAAAGAACTAATAAATCCGTAGAATGTTTTTACCTCAATCGCCTTTGGTTTTTGGGTGTTCTATTTGCTTAATTAGACTGTCTTAAGAAGTAATAAATCGGTGGGGAGGGCCTGATCATAGATATTGCTATTTGATTCTCTTTCTTTCTCTCTGGTTCATTGAAGTAACTGTGCACGGTGGTTTGTGCTTATTTGGTTTCTGCAGGGGATGAAAAGCATGAAAAGGACCAGTTAAACATGTGTACATGTGCTTAGGTGTATGATTATTTTGTTGGAATACGCATGGCATATTTGCTTACTCATCTACTTCGATCTATCTTGCCATTTTTCTGATTGTGTATTTAATGTTGATATATCTTGCTAGATTATGATGAGAAGGCAGAAAATGCAGTTGATTTTTTAGATTTTGATGAGCCCTATGAGGGTCCTGAGGTTCAAGATGCTACCGAGGAGGATTACTTATTACCTAAAAAGGAATACTTCTCTTCTGAAGTTTCTGTGACAACATTAGAGCCCAGAGGCTCTGTGTTTGATGATGACAATTATGATGAGGAGGAAGAAGAGGACAAGGAACATCCTCATCTAGATGAGAAACTTGAAGTTGAAACTACTTTATCAGGTTCACTACTTAATAGTGCTATCTTTTTCAAATTGCCAAATTTCCTCAGTTGCTTTTTTTTTTTTTCTCTTCTGAATTAGTCCCACTTGAGAACATTAATGTCTTTCAGCATTTTTCCAAAGGTTTAGCCACTTCATATTGTTAGCGTTTTAGATTGAATTATTAGAAGAATCCCACTCAATAAAAAAAATCTCAAAGAAGTTGTAAATGATAGCAAATCATTTTTGGCTCCTGGACCTTTATTCATTCGACACACTTTAGCATTGCCTTTTAAAGGTGAGCTGGGTGTTACTATGGTTTCAGGAGAGAAGTCTCCAGAAGATGGCAAAGCACTAGTGTCCATGGAGTATGAAAGTTCAGACTTGGACTTGGAAGAGTTTGATGAGGTAGTTTCAAATTCAACTCCCTTCCCTTACGCCTCCAAAATTTCTGTTCCTTTATTCAACTAGGTGTAGAAATGAGTTGGGTTGCTTGTGTTCAGGTCTGACTTGGAAAGTTTTTATACTGTTCAAGTGCAGCTTGGGCTTGGCTCTATTAAGAAAAAAATGACTTAAATTTGACTCAAAATTGGCTTTGGTTTGGTTCTAAAGTTTATAAACAAGCGAGTTCAATTTCAGTCAGGTTTCAGGTAAAAGTCCATAACTAGAAAACTGTTTTAAAACATAAAATAGAAGGATTCCCAATAATTTAAAAACTAAATTTAATTTACAATAGTTGTGTAACAATTTGACAACAAAATTAAAATCCCAGCTTCAAAGACAAAAGCTAATCTAGAAATAAACGTTCAATAACTTACAAAGGAGCAACAAAGGGAAAGGTAAAAAAAAAAAAAAGAAAGAAAGAGGAACAACGAATAATTTAAATTATGAAGGAGTGGCATGGAACTGCATAGGCTGCGGAGGTCTGTATCTTGTTGGAGTTTAAATCATAGTTGAAGAAAGGAGGAAGAAGAGATGTTGGTCAAGAGAGGAAAATTAGAGGGAGAAAAATAACATCCCTTAGCCATTATAAGGAGAAATAACCGAAGAAGAAATCCGAAGTGTTCAAAAGAGAAATTATACTGGAGAGGAAAAGAGAGGAGAACCCTAATTATAATCAGGAAAAACTGGAGGAAAATTCTCACAAGCCTCTTTTTCTTAAAAGACTTCAAAATTAGAATGTCAAATAAGAGTTGAAAGTTTATAAGGGCTAACTTAAGATTAGAAACTATCTAAATAACACAGAATTTGTTTCTTTTTTTATTAATTGGATTTATTTAAGCAAAGTCATGTATACACAATTCCAAACAACTTTTATAAAGCAAGGTAAACAAATTGTGAAGCAGTCAATGTGCTTTGAATGCACAGTTTACTATGTTCAAACTTGGGTTGTTTAGTATGAAGCCTGAAATTAATGTTTGAATTGATTAATTACATTAATAAACATGTTTCGAGCAAGCCAAACTCCGAGTGCTAACTGAATGCCTTGGTTCATTGAAAACCTTTTAAGCAACTTCATTATGTTGTCTGCTTGAAATGGAGTTCGATAGCTGGGTAAATGTTTTGGATGTGATAAGAACATTTCACTTTCTTACAACCAAGCGTTGAAGAAGTCATTGCCACTCTCTGAATCACCTTCAGTGTTGGCATTTAATACTTGCTTGCATTTTAGACAACACATGTATTGATAATTGTGATTGATATTGTAATGTATCAAAGCACTGAGATTGCTAAATTTCTCTAGTTCCTGATAATTTCATTGTGTGGATACTGAATATTCAAGCAAGTTGGCAACTAATTGTGCTTATTAGGCTTTAAATGGCAAATAGCTGGAAAGAGATGCTGTATTACAAGTACATGCTTCATTTCATCTTTTTCTTCGTACTCTCTTATCTTTTGCCTCTGTAGTTGCTATTGTTAGCATTATAGCCTCCTTCTCAGCTTATATTGTTAGCTGCTGATTATTAATTATGTTCATCATGAACAAATGGGGAGCTACTGACTGGTTTGATCCCAAGATTTCAACAAGCTCACTCTTGTTTGGTGCGTCAGATTCAATTTCAAGTCCTATCACACAAATGAAAAAGAATCATTTATGAAGTTAATAGAACATTCCATTTAAGTTCCCGCACTCTTACACTTAAAACTCTGATTCATGCTCTCGCATATAGCAAATGCAAACTGTTGCAAGATTTGCAACAATCGTGCGTAGAGTTGAGCCATACTATCTTTGCGCGACCCCATAGGGGATAGAGGATATAGTGTCACGTACAATCAAGTATCTGTGCAATTAAGAAAGAAAAATATCAAGTCTTTTATTTGTAACTCAAACCCTTTCTTATAATTACTCGGTTAAGAAAGGATTACCTAAATACAGGTTTCCATTTCTAATTTCTAGATGTTAGATCTGCATAGCAAGCTCTTATGTTGTTCTTTACCTGTTGGCTGCATCTGAGATAGAGAGCCGGAAAGCTACAAGCAACAAAGTGAATATTTGTTATCATCTTGTCAACTAACTTTTATTTCTTTTGAATGCCTGGACTATAAGTCCTATGTGGCTTTGATTCGGATGCATGCTGTGATTTTTCCATTAAGTGGTTGGTGAAATATGGCATTCAATATTCTGCACTCAAGTTTTGGCATCTGTTTCATGCATTCTATGTGTAACAACAGTCTTCAGAGTTTGACAATATTAGTGTATTTTTTGTTTTATCTCATAACTTACAGGGTGAAGCTGATGCAGAGAGGAGTGGACCTCATGAATGTAAAGGTTCCCTGCCACTGCCCATTTTGTGTGTAGAAGATGGCCTGGTCATTTTACGATTTTCTGAAATTTTTGGCATCCACGAGCCTTTAAAGAGAACAGAAAAAAGAGATCATAGATATTCCATTTACAAAGGTATGGCTTTCTTGAGTGCTCATCTTCGAAACTAAATCTTTCTGATTGTCATTTTGTGTTTACTGCTGTAGTAATGCTGCAATTACCATGATACTTGACTTTCCACTTGGGAAATGATCTGTGTGTGCGCATGCTAGTGCATTTGTGTCTATTACTTTGTCCTCTATTTCTCCCTCCCTCCCTCAATCCTCAAATTCCTGCCAATAGATAAATGATTCAGGTGTTATTTCACTGTTTCCTAATTTTCTTTATTTATATCCCTGTTCTGATTTTATATCCCTTTTCTTTTCTAACTTCTCTCCCAGATAAATATAAATCTATGGATTTCTCTGAAGCTGTTGAAGAGGATGAAGCAGCATTCTTAACGGCATCTGGTCAAAATTTTTTGTCCATGTCACAAGCAATTGAATGTGACATCTCAGTTTTTATTGACGATGGCACAGAAGTTACTCACTTTGCTCCAGCAAAAGGACCTGTCCAAATCCATCTTCAAAATGAGCAACAAGAAAAGCATGCCTGTCTTAGTTCAGAACCATTGAGTAAAGATGTTGTGGCAAATATTTCTGCAGAGTTTCAGTCACCATTCTGTTCAAGATTTGACCTGCTTGATCAACAAGATTGGGAAGAAAGCATCATCTGGGGGAATTCTCCTAATGTTGATGATAATCCTGTAGAGAGTTATGATAGCCAAGGGCCTGTTTTGGGAGCTTCGTTTATGAGGGAAACAGAGCAGGAGACTGGACAACAGGATTTTAAGGCAGAGATTTCCGTAGAGCAGGATGAGAAGGATCATAGTTTTTCCTTGAATAGTTCCTCTGTCCTCTTGGAATCATTTGGTTCTAGAGATTCTTTGGAACATGAAAGGTTTCCATTCTCTGAAAGCAGTTGCCATCCTCAACTTTTGAGGTTAGAAAATCAGTGTGAAGTTGATAAATGCAATAATCTTGATGTGAGAAGAGAGAATAGTGGTATTGAGCTTCACCAAAACGATGTGATTAGGCGTTTCAACCAACTGACCTTGCAGAACAGAGATTTGTTGGAAGGATCATGGCTAAATGACATATTATGGGAATCACAGAAACCTAATATCAAGCCTAAGCTTATTCTCAATCTTCAAGATGAGCAGATGCTTTTTGAAATTTTGGATAGCAAGGATAGTCAGCACCTTCGGCTTCATACCGGGGCAATGATCATAACTAGACCATTAAAAGCCAGGGCTTCTCCTGAGCAACTAGGTGCTGGATACACGTCTAGTTGGCAATTTAATATTGCTAATGACAAGTTCTATATCAACAGAAAACTCTCTCAGCAGTTGCAGTCTAATTCCAACAAACGCACCGCTTATGGTATCAAAATTCATCATGCAGCACCTGCAATTAAGCTCCAGACAATGAAATTGAAATTGAGCAAGTAAGACTGGTGATTATTTTAATACGTCATTGTTTATCTCTTAATCTTCATCTCCATTTAATACAACTGTCTAGATGATCATTGTTTCCTATCTGAGCTGCTCCTCTTTTGAACTTAATTTTCTATCATACAAGAATGATTCTCTAAATTCGAGGCAAGCAAGAGGTTATTTGGACATTGGACAACCTTGAAGCCATAAATTTGACTGAGAAATTTTGGGTTCTGACAAATTGCTTATTACATCATCATCACTAGGAGGCTTCATTAAAGGTTCCACCCAGTCCAGCCAAAGCATCTCATATGTCCACTCATGAAAACTTGATTGATTGTAGGGTGTATTGGATAAGAAATTGTCTGATTTAGCCCCAATATTGATCTTTGATCTCAAATGTTTATTTCTTTCAAAGAGACCAAAGACATGCAAAGAGTAACAACAACTTCTGCAGAAATTTAAATCCTTTTGGCGCTGCTGTTACTTGTGGGATCCTCATATTTATCTTTTAACAGTTTACAGAATGTTATGATCTTATTTTATCCTCCTTTACGACTTTGAATATTTGCAGTGGGCTTTACATCATATGTGTGTTTTCATGTGATTCAAAATGCAGATGGTGCAGAATTTGCACATTTATATTCTTCTCTGCTTTTTTCGATATTGTCTTTTGACTATAATATTCTCATTTTCAGTAAAGATTTGGCTAATTTTCACCGACCAAAAGCTTTATGGTATCCACACGATAATGAGGTGGCCGTCAAAGAACGAGGAAAGCTGCCTACCCAAGGACCTATGAAGATCATATTGAAGAGCTTGGGAGGTAAAGGAAGTAAGCTGCATGTGGATGCTGAAGAAACTGTAGCTTCTGTTAAAGCAAAGGCCTCAAAAAAGCTAGGTTACATTCTCTTTCTTCCTATTAATTTAATTTTTTTAAAGGCTTTCTTGCAGCATTAGATGTGTTACTCTATAAATGAGGTACATGAGCTTACTTGAAATGTTGTGCTGTAGATTTTAAGCCATCAGAAAAAGTGAAGATATATTATATGGGGAGAGAGCTTGAAGACCATGAATCACTTGCCACCCAAAATGTTGAACCAAACTCCTTGCTTCATCTTGTTCGCACAAAAATTGATGTGTTGCCCAGAGCCCAAAGGATTCCTGGTGAGAACAAGTCTTTACGGCCTCCTGGGGCATTTAAGAAGAAATCAGATCTCTCTGTAAAAGATGGTCACATCTTTCTGATGGAGTAAGTTATATATTTTCATGATACTTCCAAACAGCCCACACTTGCATCTTTCACGTGTCATTTCGTTGATTTGCTTTTGAACATGTTCTATAATTCATCTTCTTAATTGTAGATTTTTATTTTCTTTTGCAATATGGGGATTAGTCGAATCATAATTGCATCAGAAGATTTGAATGGGAAACAAATTATTAGTACTGACGTATAATATTCCAAACAAAACTAAGGCAGTGGTTAACTGGGTATTAGGATGTGACAAAGTTGGAATTTGGTGACGGGTGCATAACATGCTTGTTTCTGTTAAGAAGAAGACTGATGTGTTCCCTTTCTCTATCCTTCTTTGATTTTTATGCTTTAGGGCTTTTTCAATTTCCCATTTTGGCTTTACCAATAAAAAGATGATTTATGTTGTATTTTATTTTTATTATAATCCCAAATCAGCATCTTATCATATATTCCAAGCCTTGAATCCAAAGAGAAAAAAACTGAACTAGTTTCTTGTATTCAGTTGTGATGAAAGGAGATCAAGGTGTTTCTTTTTTCACTTGTATGTTGTAATTATTACTACCTGAAGTTTGGTCTGTTATTCTCATCTTTTGGTTCCAGTGTCAGGAAACAAGTTTTGTGTTAATGAAAACGAGATCTTATAGTGGTTGTCTTGGTCTTTTTATATAGGTATTGTGAGGAAAGGCCTTTATTATTGAGCAATGCTGGCATGGGTGCGAACCTGTGTACATACTATCAAAAATCAAGTCCAGTTGACCAGAATGGCATCATGCTACGCAACAGCAACCAAGACTGGGGCAATTTTGTGGTACTAGAGCCTACTGATAAGTCTCCTTTCCTTGGAGATATCAAAGCTGGTTGCACGCAATCATCTCTTGAAACAAACATGTACAAGGCACCGGTATTTCCCCACAAGGTGCAGTCTACAGATTATTTACTGGTTCGATCAGCCAAGGGAAAGCTTTCTATAAGGCGCATCGACAGAGTTGCTGTTGTTGGACAGCAGGTTTCTTTGTTGATTTTTCTTTGAGTTCTTACTATATTAGTTATTACTTTCTCGTGATTTCATTATTATGCACAGATATTGCTTAGTTGTTATTGTTGCACAGGGATTTAAGTTTTAAGTCGAGGCTTTTTTTTTGGTATCCAATTAGAGGTTTTCCTTTCATATAGATGGGGGAAATAACGTGGGAGCATATCAATTAAGAATGAAATAAATTGTACCATAAGGATAGATCAACCAAATCTTTAAGTCAGGATGATATCATCGTCCTTGGAGAATATCACTGCCTCTAGTATTCACAATCCTACCAAGCAAATCATTATCACAAAATGAGTTGTAAAACATCTGTACACTTCTAACCTGCCACCAATTTCTCTTGGTGAACATGTAGTTGAGTTAAATTTCTACTTGTGGTATCATCTCTTTTATTATATCAGACATTGTGACATGGAGGAATTACAATATTTTCTTCTGAAATGGTGGACAAAGTAAGCAAAAAAGAAAATGAAACAGTTTGTCATTCTTTGTACGTAATTCATTTTATTCTCTTAATGCAACAATTAGACTAGGTTGTGTTTGCAGGAGTTCCTTGTGGTCTAATTTCGTTCATAGTATGAAGTGGAAAAATAAATCATACTGTGGTGAATTTATAATGTTGTGCAAGACCAGCTATCAGTGTTGCAAAAAGTCATCTAATGATCAAGATCTGTTTGCAAATTGCTGAGACTGACATTTTTTTCTTGCTGCTTTTCATTCATAGTACTTGTGTATAATGGTAAATGGTAATTTAAGCTTTTTGAGTTATACATGGAGTGTTTATTTGAAGATTGGGGATAAAGACACTTTTACTGTCTCCAAGTTCCCTATTTTGGGTAGATTTTTGGCACTTGTTGATTACTCTCCAATTTACAAATTTAACTGTCTTGATATATCTTTGCAGGAGCCCCTTATGGAGGTATTCTCTCCTGGATCTAAAAATCTTCAGACATATATGTTAAATAGGTTATTGGTGTATGTGTACCGTGCATTCAGAGCTGCAGAAAAGCGTGGCTTGATTCCTTGGATCCGTGCAGATGAGTTGTCAGTTCAGTTTCCGCACGTCTCAGAAACAATCTTACGAAAGAAGCTAAAAGAGTGTGCTTCTTTGCGGGTATGCTTATTATAGTTTCCTCTGTTAGTTATGGAGCGTTTGCTTGAACAATTACTGCTGATTTGGAAAAAGTTAGTTGTTGATTGTTTCACTTGTATATTTTGTATGCTTTCTTCCAGTATTTCTACAATGGTAGTGCCTACTGAACTAGTTGTTTTATATGGTTTTGTAACATACAGAGGGATGCAAATGGACACATTCTTTGGTCCAAGAAACCTGATTTCATCATTCCATCTGAAGAGGAATTAAAAAAAATGGTGTTACCAGAGAATGTGAGTTTTCCATTAATTTGGAAATTTTCCTTTTCTTTCCATGTTATCTTTCTGTCCTTGTGATTTGAGATCTACTTGCTTTATGTTCCAGTCACTTGTTTCTTTTTATTCGATTTTTTGGTATATTTGCCATCCTCTGTTTGAAACTTTTTTTTTTTTGGTTTTGGTTTATCAGAAGCGATATACAACACTTTAGACATGTGCTCCTCTGGAGATTGGATATGCTAAGAGTTTGGTTTTTGTTTTATGGAAAGGAACACTTAGCACAAATCAACTTATATTGAGGATCCCTGGAAATTGAACAGAACCTCACTTTGACAGTTAATCTGAAACTGAATACTTATTATATTCTTCTTTTGTCTACTTTCATTGTTATACCTCTAAGTTCATCATACGGAAAAAGAATGAGCAATTCTTTTATTGTAGTTCTTATCAGTGGAAGTTGCAAATCATGTCATCTCTCTCAGTTGTTCCTTTTTTTTTTTTTCCATTTTAATTCTATGAAATGCAAGGTACACCAGAAGTTTTGCTTAGTAATTTAGGCATCACATTTATATTTCCATTTTCTTTTATAACTCTTCTCTGAAGGTTATGGTTTTACAAAAGATAAATATTTCTGATCTGGAGTGTGGTAAGTCTGTTTATCTGTTTTCTATCAAATGGTATTGTGGTCAAATGGAAAAATAGCAGTTAAATTGGTCCCTTGAACCACCTATTTAGATCATTTTAGATTATTGAATGGTCTTACAGAAGTAAGATTCATGTAACTTGCCAAAGATCTACATTTAAACCCGCTTTCTTTCAGGTTTTAGGAAATATATTATACGTTAAGAGGTAGAAATTTATATTTATTTACTTACCAACAAAAGATAATGGATGAGTCTTAGATTACATGCTTCACATTTTCTTAGAATTATTTTGATGAATTTATTAGTTTTCTTTGTTCAAGGGTTTGTCTCATAGACGTGCCTTATTATTTGGATTGTTATCGAGACGTTAAAAGGATTTTAATGAATGTGAACATGTGTGATAATTGCAAGTAATGGAACATCCACTAGCATAGAATGGTTTTTTATTTTGGAGGAAAAATACTAGGATTAAATCTTGTATAAGAACAACTAATTATTAGTTTTGAAGAAGATGTATATATGTAGAGAATCCCGTAATAAGAGATAATTATCTATTATTACGGGATTCTCTACATATATACATCTTCTTCAAAACTAATAATTAGTTAAGGGATATCCTTATAGATTATCCTTAGCTGTAATATTTAGCTATATTAGAGATATTTCCAAATAAGGAGTCTTCCTAATTAGGAAGACTCCCATAACTATGTACCCTGGCTGTATATAAGAATAGCAGTATTTGTACATCTATTTTTATCTGAATAAAGAAGTTTTTACATGGTATCAGAGTCTCACGCTCTTCCATGAATTACAAGGCTGCAATGGTGGTGAGACCACCAGCAGCTCTACCCCTCTCTCTGGATTAGGAAATCAACCTGATTCAGTTAGCATACAACAAGAAAATTCCTTACATATTTCAATCCAGAAGCTGAATGGAAGAAACTACCTAGAATGGTCCCAATTAGCCCTTCTAGTAATCATTGGAAAAGGGAAAATAGTGTACATAACAGGAGCAATCCAAACTCCAAGACCAAAAGACCCCAATTTTGACCAGTGGAGCTTGGAGAATGCCACGGTTATAGCCTGGCTTATCAACTCCATCGAACCAAGGGTTGGAAGACCCTTTATTTTTCTCCCAACAGCCAAAGATGTATGGGATAGTCAAAGAAACATATTCAGACCTGGAAAACTATGCTCAACTGTTTGAACTCAACTAAAAAATGTGGAAGATGCAGC
>JANSVA010000217.1:40617351-40629230 GCA_025504915.1 Erythroxylum reticulatum | reverse complement strand
TGGAGCCACCTCCTGGGTTTGAGAAAAGCTTTGGAGACAAGGTGTGCAAACTTAGAAGGTCCCTATATGGACTAAAATAGTCCCCGAGAGCCTAGTTTGACAGATTCACCAAATTTGTAACAAGTAAGGGGTATTCCCAAGGCCAATCAGATCATACCCTATTTACTAAAAAGAATAGGGAAGGTAAGATTGTTGTCCTAATAGTGTATGTGGGTGATATCATAATTACTGGAAGTGATCAAGTGGAGATAGAGAAATTACAAGCTCAGCGCGGGAAGGAATTGGAAGTAAAAAAACCTAGGGCAGCTTAGATATTTCCTTGGTATGGAAGTAGCTCGATCCAAGAAGGGAATTGTGGTGACTTAAAGAAAGTATACCTTGGATTTATTAAAAGAGACATGTTTAAGTGACTGTAAACTGTGTGATACACCAGTGGAACAAGGGAAAAGACTTGGGCAGCCCGAAAATGGTACTCTAGTAAACAAGGAAAGATACCAAAGACTTGTTGGGAAACTAATTTACTTATCTCACACCAGGCCAGATGTAGCATTTGCAGTGAGCTTAGTAAGTCAATTTATGCACTCACCATATGAAGAACATTGGGAGGCTATTATCAAAATTTTGAAGTATCTAAAAGGATGTCCTGGTAAGGGGTTGTTTTTTGAAAAGAAGAAAGAAAGAAGCATAGAAGTCTACACGGATGCAGACTATGCTGGCTCCATTACTGATAGAAGGCCAACATTAGGTTGTTGCACCTATCTATGGGAGAATATGGTCACATGGAGGAGTAAAAAGCAGAATGTAGTAGCTAGAATTAGTGCAAAAGCTGAGTACAGGGCTATGGCTCAAGGAGTGTGTGAAGTTTTATGGCTCCAAAGAGTTAAGCCTCCTATGAATTGTATTGTGACAATAAGGCAGCCATTAATAGTGTACACAATCCAGTACTTCATGAAAGGACAAAGCATATAGAGGTTGATAAGCACTTTATAAGGGAAAAAATGGAAGATGGAAGCATATGTATCCCATTTGTTCCTACTAAAGAACAAAGAGCAGATGTCTTCACAAAGGGGCTATTCAGACAACCATTTGAAGAACAAATTAGCAAGTTGGGCATGATAGACATCTTTGCACCAACTTGAGGGGGAGTGTAGAGAATCCCTTAATAATAGATAGTCCCTTAATTAAGGGATTATCCTTATAGATTATCCTTAGCTGTAATGTCTAGCTATATTAGGGATATTTTCAAATAAGGAGTCTTCCTAATTAGGAAGACTCCCATAACTATGTATCCTAGCTGTATATAAGAGTAGCAGTATCTGTACATCTATTTTTATCTGAGTAAAGAAGTTTTTACAATATAGTCTTATCATTTTACGTCATTTTCTAGTGCTGACATTCACATGCACGTCATTTTATACTAAGCTTTTATAGTTTAACCTTCTCTTTTTAGGTTTGTGCCTGTGAAAGTATGCAAGCCGGTCTGTATCGTCTGAAACATTTGGGGATTACAAGGCTAACGCTTCCTACTAATGTTTCAACTGCAATGAGTCAGCTGCCTGATGAAGCAATTGCTTTAGCTGCTGCATCACACATTGAGAGGGAGCTGCAGATAACTCCATGGAGCCTCAGTAGCAATTTTGTTGCTTGTACAAGCCAGGTAAATAAAGCAGAGAACTATGATTTTTCTTAGCTACATTTATGTTGGATGATTGACGTTGTATCAAGTTTTCAATGTCTTTTTAAGGTTAATGCGATTAATTGTTGTCATCGGGTATGACTAAGATTCTAGTTCCAAATTGTTGAAGAAAAAAATTCAGTACTGTTGTGAATTCTTTGTTATTTTCTGCTTTATTATGATGGAGGATGAAAGGGTAGCTTTTTTGTTTGTTGGGTTGGCTGGCTAGGATTGGTTAGAAAGCAAAAGGGTAACAACTATTGTTACTAACTATGCTGTAATTTGAAAGAAAAGGGACAAAAAGGAATAGAGAGGTGAATTCGTAGTCAAATTTTCAGTCCATATGCCATTGTTCACTATGATATTCAATTCTGTGGGTGAGGTATTTTGATTTGTTTTCTGCATCAACTGAAGTAGTATTTGAACAAGGTTCTGATTTCATTTGTCCCAATGAGAGGATGTCATATTTCCTTCTAATGATAGGTATGGTCTTACAATTTATATGTTTGGGATGGTTTCTTAACAAAATTTATAGCTAAAAAGTAAACTTGTTAAAAGACCATCGCTTAATTTGTTTTATAAGCTATCTCATATTTGTCATTGAGGTATTGTTTGTATGGGGTGTCAAAAGAGCAATCTAAGGTGAACTAAAAGATCATAAAATACAATATCAAAAAGGCTTGTACTAGGTAGATAGGTACTGAGTAGAAGGAAGAATTCTTTTGTGGATAGGAAGGTGAGGGGTACAACACAAGGATTTCCTACTCATTCCTTGGTGGTAACGCAAATCTCATTTTCTCAAAAAAAAAAGGGTACAGGATTTATCTTTAGACATAAATAGCAACTTATTTATATAGTTATGTTATGAACACTTTTTCCTCAAGAAAGTAACAGTCAGTCTTACGTTGTTCAATCATAGCTGAAATTCTGATTGCTTTATTCTGCTTCCTCTGCGGTTTTTATGAATTTGCTAATCCATGAATTGATTGGCTTTGACTTGTCTAACTTTTAATTTGGCCATTTCAGGATAGAGAAAATATTGAGCGTCTTGAAATTACTGGTGTAGGCGATCCATCAGGTCGAGGCCTTGGATTCAGCTATGTACGTGCTGCTCCCAAAGCACCTGTGTCTAATGCAATGGTAAAGAAAAAAGCAGCAGCAGGTCGAGGAGGTTCCACTGTTACTGGGACAGATGCTGACCTCCGGAGATTAAGCATGGAGGCTGCACGAGAGGTATGCTACTTTTGTGAAAAGGAGGGCATTATTTTGATACTATCTAAACCCCACTTGATTTGTTTTCAAGTCTGGAATTATGAGCTTGATCCAGAATCCACTTATAACTGTTAGGTACATTTTAAAAGTAATATGCGTAGAAAACGAGGATTGGGGATTTTTCGGACTGGTTTATTTAGATTCAAACTCTACTGCTGATACCCTATACGGAATGTGTACAAGATACTCCTATATAGAGAATATAGCCTAAGTGGATCCTCTAGATTAAAAGAATATTTACATTGGAAGAACAGGAAAGCTATTTATAATTTAATATGGATCTCTTACTGATGTCTTGATTATATGTGGACATAATGACAAAAGCTAAGCATTCCATGAAGTTTTCCTGGAACTTTCCTCAAAATGAAAAATTATTAAGGGTTGTAGGGAAAAAATCTGTATAGAAAAATGAAACTGTTAATAAATTCTTCCTATACTTTGCTTTTCATAGTTTCTACTATATTCAAGAAGTAATTTTAAGGATAAATCCCTAAGATTCTATGCCAATTAATGCTTTCTGAAAAAATTCCCCATGTCTGGATTTTGCTGAAGTCCTTGTAGTTTGATAATTTGCAAAATGTGAATATAATATCATAGTTTAAATTAAATTTATATTACTGGTTAATGCTGTTCATCAGAACAGGTAAAAATGGAAATTTAATTACTAGATCATAATAGCTCCAGCAGACAGTGGAAGATGAGTTGAGCTTTGATAATTTGTAGAACATCTTGTCCAAACTAACAATTCAAACTCTTTGATGGTGAATCTATAGATATTTCGGGCCAAGTGAGACTTCATCCTTTAAATATGAATTCTATAGTCATGAATCTTTCCGCATTGACTATTTGGTTTGATTTAAGTTTGACATGGGCATTCTAGAAATTTGTCCCCTCATTCAAGCAGTCTTTTTCCTGTGACATTTCCGGCTCTTCAAACTTGAAATCTTGCAGCTATAAAGTTCAGAAAGATAATAACTAAGAAGAATCCAACTTATTTGTTAACTTTTCCCCTCATTATCAGGTGCTTCTAAAGTTTAATGTCCCTGAAGAACAAATTGCGAAACAAACACGGTGGCATCGTATTGCTATGATACGCAAGCTTTCAAGTGAACAAGCTGCATCAGGTGTGAAGGTTGATCCAACAACTATTAGCAAGTATGCACGAGGGCAGCGAATGTCCTTTCTTCAGTTACAGCAGCAGACAAGAGAAAAATGTCAAGAAATTTGGGATCGGCAAGTTCAGTCTCTTTCAGCAGTGGATGGTGATGAAATGGAGAGCGACTCTGAACCAAACAGTGATCTGGATTCCTTTGCTGGAGACCTAGAGAACCTGCTTGATGCAGAGGAATGTGAGGGCGATGAAGGGGATGATGAGTCCAGGCATGACAAGCAAGACGGCGTAAAAGGACTAAAAATGAGAAGGCGCCCATCACAAACGCAGGCAAAAGAAGACATTGAAGATGAAGAAGCAGAGGCGGCTGAGTTATGCAGGCTCCTTATGGACGGTATGGGTATATGATGTGTAGTTACTACTATAGATCAGTTCAAATGAATTAATGGTTCAGAATGTGATTCTTGGGTATAATTTGATCTTGTTGAATTAACACCTTGATATTTGACTTGTCACTGTGACTTGATATGGGCTTCATTCTATCTTTTTGTTTCACTGTTAAATGTTAACTTGTTAAGGAAGTGATACGATTGTGCATGAAAATATTTGGAAACCTTCAAGATCCTTTGCATGTTGATGGAAGTTGTGCAGGTCAGGACCTTGTTCAACATTCAAATGATGTATTTCCATTTAGCATGGATTTGTTTTCTTTTGCTCTCTAAATGCCAATGCCTAGTATATGTTCCATTATATTCTGGACCTAATGGATTATGCCTGGTGGCGTCTGGATGAAAGAACACATTTTTATGTTATTGTGAAGAAATTGTTAGAATGCGTATTGTTTTATTGATTGCATGTATGGCTTACCAAGACTGCTGTTCTGCAGATGATCAAACTGAACAGAAGAAGAAGAAAAAGGCAAAACCTGTGGGGATTAAAGCAGGATTGCTAACTGGATCAAAATCAAAGTTTGTTGGTCAGGCTGAACGGATTAAGAAAACAAACAAAGCCCAGACTAATGGATCATGTATGTTGAGCGAGAACAATATTAGAGACTCCAAGGGGGTAAACTTTTGTGCCCTTCTATTTTTTTTATTTTCGTCTTGTTGAGCCTGCTTTCATTTACAGTCGTTCTATTGTGTCATTTCCTGGTTGTTAGATTGTCTGTGCTTTCATGGAGGCTGATTAATCAAATACTAATCACTTGGACACCTGTCACTGTCAGGTGGAAGCTTTGCTTGGGAAAAAAATGTCTGAGAAACTGAAAGCAATTAAAAAGGATATCACTTCAAGCATGCCCCAAATCAAAACGAAAGTGAAAATATTAGGAGATGGACTTAAGGCAAGTGAACTCATACATATGTTTCCTTTCTTCACTTGAGCCATTGTGTGCCTCAGTTTTGTGGCAGCCGTTTATGGAGAAATCTAACTTGTTTACTGGAAATACTTCTAGAATCATGTGTTTGAAGATGTTGACAATAGTTTAAATAAGTGTTTAGTTGTTTTTCATTTCTAGAAATGATACTAGACTGCTAACAATGCAAATGGGATATCATGCAAGAGCACAATAATTCAAAATAAGAGAACCGTGAAAGCAATTATCTTGGTGAAACTAGGGATGGCAACCCTGGTCTAGCCCGGCCCAGACCCTCAAAAACTTGGATGGATCCAAAATGATGTCTTGATTTAATCTCTCAAAAAGATGTCAATTTGGTCTCGAGTTTCTTAAACTTGCATATCAAATTGACTTTGTTTTGGAGACGGTGTTTGGGCAGATCAATCCAAGCCTGAACCATTGACTTCAGGCTGGGCTGGGTTGGAATTGCTAAGCCTAGATTGAACTGTCTCTTCTTCAACTTACCTTGTCATAAATGAAAAAAGTATAGCAGAAATTTCAATTCTGAAAAAAATATTCCACAGATCATAGAAACTGTTCAAAAAGCACTCCTTTTAGCTTTTCTAAAATCTTTGCTTACAGGGTATTTTCTGGTAGAGAGATAGGAGTATGGTGCTCATATTGAGGCGAGGATATGTTTGATAACATAAGCCTAGATCAAATGATGTTTGTTTGTTTTTTTTAATAGTTTTTATCTACCAATTTTTGTGGGTAGCTTCTTCAAATCTGATTATTGCTGCACCATGTTGGAAAAGAAAAAAAAGTTTTGTGGTATCATCTTATTTGTTTCTCCAAATTCATATCTTCTCGTATAGCTAGCCACAATGCCAATTATCCAATCTTTCGATTTTTTTTGTTGATTCTGTTTTCTTCAATAGGCCATTGGTTATCTATGTTATGCAGTAGATTCAGTTAATTCAATATTTTGTATATTAGTTAACATATTTCTATGTTGGTTAGTCATTTGGATAATGACTCAGCTACTGCAATCTTGGTAACATGGTACTGGTTTATTTGTGCATTTTTTACTCAAGTGCGTGGTTAAATTTCAAATATTATGCCTCATCTTTTCAAGTTGCAAAAGTTAGTATTTCCATGAAATTTCCTCTTTTGAGCCCAACATTCTTATTTATTTCTCGCTCAAATATTCAGACCTTTAAGGAGAAGAAATCATCGAGGGAGAGTTTTGTCTGTGGAGCATGTGGCCAGGTAAGCACCCTCTTCACTTGGTAAACCAGGCTTCTGATATTTCAGGAGATTGTGTTAGTTATGATTGCTAAACTTTCAATTGGTCAGCTTGGGCACATGAGGACCAATAAGAACTGTCCTAAGTATGGGGAAGAGCCTGAAAGCCAGAGTGAAACTGTCGACTTAGAAAAAACTTCTGGAAAATCAGCTGTAGATCCTTCTATTAGGACCCAGCTTAAATTGCAGAAGAAAAAGACCAAAAGTTTAACAAAATCTGAGGCTTCTGAGGATGAAAATTCTACTCTGAAGACAAAAGCTCTACCAATGAAGTTCAAATGTGGTTCAATGGAGAAGTTTTCTGATAAGCCTGTTGACGTTGTCACACAAAATTCTGATTTACCTATTTCTTCTGACGTCCAACAAAGTGGTGCAGACACCCAAAGTGGAAGCAAGTCTGTGGCTAAAATTAATAAAATAAAGTTTTCCAACAAGCCAAAACATGAAGATGCAACAGTTGAACTGAACAAGCCCTCTATAGTGATACGGCCTCCATCAGATGCGGAAAGAGGTCAAATCGAATATCATAAACCCTCCATTGTTATAAAGCCACCGGTAAACACAGATAGAGACCATGTTGAGTCTCATAAACCCTCTATTGTTATACGCCCACCTGCAGAAAAAGAAAGAGAGCAAGCTCACAAGAAGATAGTTATCAAAAGGTCCAAAGAGATTGTTGATCTAGACCAGGTAAGTCAGGATGGGACTCCTGGTTTTGAGTACCGGAAAACTAAAAAGATAGTTGAATTATCGGGTTATGGCAATTATGATAAGCAAAAGAATGCACACTTTACTGGAGAGTCAGCTAAGCATACTAGGGATGAAAGAAGGTTTTGGGAAGAGGAGGAGAAGAGGAGAACAGTGGAGAGATCGAGAGAAAGTAGAGTGAGGAGAATTCGCGAGGAAGAAATTAGATTAGTTGAAGAACAAGGAATTGCTGAACTTAGAAGATATGAAGAAGTCATTAGAAGGGAGAGGGAGGAAGAACAACAAAAGGCTAATAAGAAGAAGAAAAAGAAACCTGAAATTAGTGATGATTTCTCCGAAGATTACAGGGCAAGAAGAAATGATGGAAGGATGGCCAAAAGAGATCGGGCTGCAAAGAGACGGCCTGTTACTGAATTTGGGAGGTATAGTTCTGCTTATGCCCCTGTAACCAAGCGGCGAAGAGGTGGAGAGGTATTTTACCTTACTGGTTATTTTATTTGTCCTTGTGTGCTTTAACCTTTGCCTCCCTTGTAGCTGCCGTATATTCTGATATCCCATTATTGACATGATGCTTGACTTCTGAGGGATTCCTGAGTGGTGCAGATCAAATGCAACCTAGGTTGTGTCTTCCTTCTAGATGTTGCAGAAATCCAGGGGTTTTTACCAATTTGTTTGTTCTGTTCCATTTTGATTTTATTTTTCTTTTTCTAATCAAAACACTTTACTGCATCTGACACTATTTTTATTTGGCAAGTCATTTTTCAGTTGTTTTGAGAATTTCTCCTTAACTACTAGTATCTCTAGTCCTGCTGTGTTAACCTATAGACCCAGTCAAGTAATTTTTTTTTCCCCTTATAATTTTAGGTCAATTGATCTTTCTAGTTTTGGGAACATATAGTCTTTATCATAATTGATTTCTTCTGCCTTAAGAGTCAGAGCTAGGCTTTAGCTTTGAATTCCATAGATAACACCGAGCTTCATATCATTCCCTTGTGCTTGTGTACCGTGTAAAAGTAATCGTGGGCAAGGAAAAACGGTAAGTTACGTCGTTAAGTAAGTGAATAGAAGGGACTATAATCATTTTTCTAATCCGGATACCTTTGAAGTGGGAGTTTCTCTCAAAGGAAACAGTAAGGAAGATTAATCTTTTAAATTAGTCGTCGAAATATGTGGGGCGTCAATATTACTTCTCGTGTCTTTGAAGCTTATTTTATGTTAATGCACCTTTGTACCATATCTGAATTGAAATATTTAACTATAATAGATCCATAAAATTCTATCTTCCTTCCAGGTCGGCTTGGCAAACATCTTGGAGCGAATTGTGGATACTCTTAGGGATAGACTGGATCTCTCTTATCTTTTCTTAAAACCGGTTTCCAAGAAGGAGGCTCCTGACTATTTGGACATCATAAAACGTCCCATGGATCTCTCCACAATCAGGGACAAGGTGAGGCACATGGAATATAAGAATCGACATGATTTAAGACATGACGTTTGGCAGATCACTTATAACGCCCATTTGTATAACGATGGCCAAAACCCTGGTATTCCGCCCCTCGCGGATCAACTTTTGGAGCTCTGTGACTACATGCTAGAGGAGAATACACACAGCTTAGACGAAGCTGAAGCTGGTATAGATCTTTAGGAGTTTAGGAAAGCACTGTAAAAAGCAATTAAAAAAAAAAAATATATATATATATATATAGAGGTGGTCTCCGTCAAGCTCAAGCGATTAGATTTTGGTAATTACCTTTTTATCCTTATCCGGTGGCGTTCTGATTTGTCATGGGATTTTCCGACACTAACAGTTACGCATGGCCCCACCATCCTCTGCCTTTTGTAAGATAGCAAGCTGTATCTGCATGTGTATATATATGTGTACATTATCGTAATTTTTTGCACTTTTGTATTTAATATCAATCTTTAACCTTCTGAGGTGCAAATGTTAAGCATACCATCTGTAAGATCTGACTGCATTACTGTTTACTGTAACTGCTGTTATTGTTTATCACCCCAGTATCGATATAGATTTAATTAAAATTCCGAGCACTACTAGAGCTCATCTGAAATTAATAGGTTGGATGGGCTTGATTTAATTAAATTTTAATTTTAAAAAGTATATTTTGGATGAAGTTCAAGTTTATATACTACGAAGTTAAAGTCTAAATCATTTTATTAACTAATATTTCGTATATTAGTGAATGAAAAATGTCGTATTTCTACTCTTTATGTTCCCTAGTTTTTTTTTTCTTCTTAATCTTAGATTCTCTTTTGCGCTCTACTCATATTCTCTGTGGTGTTTCTTTTTGCCTTTCGCCTGTTGTTTGCCCATCACCTGATTTTCTACTTAAAATCTATTCTTTGTGTTCATATCCGTGGAGGCGAACAAACATAATTAAATCTAAACTATTGTGTCTTATTTTATTCTTTTCCAAGCTTCCATGTATGTATCTGGGCTTCTAGTTAACCACCATCTTTAAACCCATGACCAGATTTAATTGGAAACACTAATTTTCAAGCAACCGATGACCCACCTCTCGAGGGTCTATTCTTCTGTTTTTATTGATTTTGTCTAACCCGATTGGGTGTTAAAATTTCCTAGTATTCTTCTTGCGTTTGTTAATTCAATCATGTCAGCGGTAATGATTAATTATTTATGATATGACTCATTCATATGATTAGTTAGATTCAATATTAGAATGTGTGACTAAGAATCTACCTATTGCCACAATAAACACAATAAGAAGGATATGAATCGTCAAACTCACATGAAAGAAAAGGATTATAAGTGATGAGATTACAGGGTTTTGATTACAAGTTTTTAGAAAACCTTTAAAAAGTTACTTCAAAATATTAAAGAAAATTCTCAAAATTTTTTGATTCATCAATAATAATGATAACCTATTAATTATAATAATAAGAAAGCCTCTTTTATGCATCAGACCCGAATTCTAGAGTTCTAAAAGAAATAACAAGATCCTATCTAATTCAAATATGTATCCAATGTCTATCCTACAGATTTTTTTTTTCGGTGTAAACGAACCGTATCCGAACTTATCGGGGGCGAATAATCGAAGTTGGGACTTGGTTACAGTTAAGGCTCTTCGCCTTTCTCTGTGGGTGTGTTTAGTGGAGATCAAACCCGAGAGCTCTTTCCACATGTCCAGCCAGCGCAGTCAACTGGTTGTTAGGCGTATCCCACAGATACGCCAATGCCTATTTTGTTATTAGTGCTCATTTCAAACAAGAGTTCAATGTAAGATTACCAGTTGAACTCTGACATCAGTTTGTTTCAGTTTTTCTAGTATGCAAAACCAATGCAAACTCTAGCGCTTATATTACGTTATATTTCTCAACCTATTAAAAGTCAGTTTAAATCAATGTATGTCATTTACATCAAGTAGCAGTTACATTTTGTGACCCTCTCGTGATACTTCTCCTTCACTCAAATCATCATCTCAGGTATGAATTCAATATTTTGAAAAAGCAGTGCTTCATTTCTTTCACATTAAGTTGCTAAGGGCTTCTTTTGTCTTCTTTTCGTATCAAGGGTCCGGTCCTTTAATGTTGTTCAATGGATCTGTAGTAGCTTTTGATGCTCAAGTAGCATATGCTTGATTCCCATCATTTGAATTTACCCTTAGATCAACATCTTTATCTATAAAATAAAAAAAGCCAAGAATCCATCTCTCACATCCCCCACTCTCACTACCATACTCACTCTTTTTCTCTTACGTTTATCCCTTATTTCTAATTTATCCAAAAGGCTTGAATTACCCCAAGTTTTTTCTCTTGTTTCTTTCTCCTTAATCTCTCTTGCATACTCTCATAAATCTTGAGTTGATCTTTACAAAATTGATTAGGTGACGATGGAGCCATGGCTGTTAATTTACTATGCATGGAAAAGGTATATCTATTCTTATACCCATCATATATAGCTCTCTTATTAAAATTTCAAGGACGCCCTAAAAGAATATAACACACTTATATAGAAATCTCGTCATAGAGTACCTTGTCTCTATAACTTAATTTCAATTACGAAAAAAAATAATACTTGCTTTGTTATCCTAACTTCCCCACTCTCATTCAATTATTATAGGTTGTACAGTTTAGGGTGTTTTAGTAATTGACAACCCAACTTCTCCTCTTAACTCTAATTGTCTGTTTAGTTAGCGTCTTCAACATGCAGAGGCGGGACGAGATAGAATAGAACAGGACGGAACAGAATAAGAATTGAAGACAATGAGATGTTTGGTTGCGGTGGACAGAACAGAGAAAATTATCTTCGTCCTGAGGACATAAATGTGTTTGGTTGTAAGGGACAGAACAAAAAATAGTGTTAATGACGAAAATGTCCCTATAGTATAATAGATTGGAAAGATGTAATTATTAATTATTTTATAATTGTATCAATATTTATTTGAAGTGTATGTATAATTTGTTAATTACGATGAAATAAAATGAGAAATTAG
>JANSVA010000217.1:40563545-40581065 GCA_025504915.1 Erythroxylum reticulatum | reverse complement strand
ACAAATAATTTGGAGCCGGTGTTGTGAGGAGTTTTCATTTTGGTTATGTTAGCCATGACTTTCTCACACTTTTCCTAGTAGTCATTAAATGAAAAAAATTAATGGAAGGAAATATAAAGAGAAAGAAGACAAACCTGAACTTTCGCAGAGGCCCAACAATCACATATTTCACTCCAATTTTTTGGAGTCACTCTTTTTAGAACATAACTCCTTGCCTCCTCATCTGAAGGAAAAGACTTGTAGTATTTATAAAGTTGATAATAACGATCCTTTTCCCTTTGTTTCAACAGTGATCTGACACAACTTGAAACTTAAAGGTTCTCGATATTGACGATATTAAGCTTCATCTATGAACAACATGTATAAGTTAACTTACTCTTTAAATAAATAAAATCTAATGTATATAATAAAATTAATTAAAAATTACCAAAACTTTGTCCAAAGCATTTTGTAGCATGTTGTCTTCCTTTAACCGCCTAGCTTGCTAAAGTCATGGCAATTCATTCCTGAAATTGACTCTCAACTCACTAGACAATTTTGCTGATTGGATCTTATTACTAAGACGATGTTGCGTAGGGTCAATATGTACAGATAACTTGTTGTTCATTACAATATTCATGCGTTGCAACTCATATCCAATGCTTTGCAGCATCCTACATAGTTTTCATAATATCCAATGTGTGCATACAAAGAAAAGGACAGATACACATTTCACTTCTTTATTCACTTCTTCATACCCTACTTATATTAAACTTTGACAAGAAATATATAGAACACAATCATTAAGGATTTTTTTCAAACACCTGAAGTGAAACCACATTTCAACCTGAATTAACAAAAGCACTTCATTATTTTCCCTTTCTTCAACCACAATAACACGTATCCACTACATTTCAACCATTATCATTAGCAAATAACGCAACAAACTCAACATTTCGCATAATAAGGGTCTCATGGTTATCGACATATACATTTAGTGTTTATTGTGAGACCCAAAAAATGAAAGCAGTACCACTCACCAGTTGGAGACAAGGCATAAGGAGACGATGGATGACAGAGAGAGGAGAAGAAAGTTCTTTCATTGATGGTGGAATGTGAAAGATTAGTTTGGGTAATTTGGGTGATGTGGAGAGAGGAATGGATGAAAATGAAAAAAAGGGAGGAAGAGAAGAGTGTTGCGTGTCTGTGTTTAAACAGACTAGGATGACGTCGTTTCTAGTCAAACAAATGACGCCATCTCAGCTTATTTTTTTATCATTCATTACATTTAACGATGAATATAAAATTCATCGCCAAATCCCATATTTACCTACCAAATTAAATAAGTGTTACAAATTTTGAAATTGTTTACTACCAAACTAGATATACATCGCCAATACTAAACCTTTTTCATAATTTTTTTTTATTTTCTTAAAATGATTGATATGAAGTACTTATATTACAATCAAAATTGTAATAAACTTATAATATTATTATAAATCAATGTGATTAAGTTTTAATATTTTCAAACAATATTATGTCGGTTATTGAGGTATTGTAATAATAATTTTTTCTCTATGTGTAACAATAATTATGATACGCAAAGGTGACAATGAATATGGCAATGTCTTTAAGTTGGCAATGATTTTTTTTGTTTCTAACAACATTGTATTATATTTCTTTTGACAAAATGGAAAACAACAACATTTACCTTAATAAGAAACAACGTCGTTTTGTATTAGGTTCTTATCACTACTCATCAAACCTCTATTCATTTTCGTATTAGCCATCAACATTCCTCTATAGGTCTGAAAGAGTATTTAACTTTTTTAATTTTTATTTATAGTAATCTAACCCACTATAGAACATACTATATTTCTATACATTAAGAGCATGTTCATGTTTAATCTACTTCAAATTCTGAAAATTAGATACAATACAAAGGGTGAATAGATTACTGTTATTTTAATAAGGGTAACATTAGTCTCATTAGGCAGATTGAAGATGTATAAGTACTAAACTATAGTACTTTAACTTATCATCGAAATTGGAGTTGAACATAATGAATTTTATTCTAAATTGACATTTGCATAATATAACTCTTAACATAATTAATCAAGGAATGTCAACATAATGACTAGTTTCTGATGTTAGAGATTCATTCTATTGGGAGGAATGTGACAAAATTATCCCTATTGAAGAAAAAAACAATGAAGAAAAAATCCCCTCTTCATACATTAATAATCATTTTGTCATGCATAGCTGATCTTCTTCTTCAAGGTTTTTAGTATTATCCAAACTACGTCACTTTCCTTATTATGTAGATCTCATTTCCTATTATGAAGCTATTATATATATTTACATTTGGTGGTGTATACTATATGTTGTGTTAAGCTCCTTGAATCTTCAAGATAACATCTATAGCCATGGAGGTGGCGGCGATGCCACACAGTCCATAAATGATTATGGAAATTGGTTGTTTTGGAAAATTTGTCGATTCCAAAGACTTAGTCTGGTCATTCAGGTATGCATGTGATCTAATTTGGGTTCATTAAATGGTTTCACTAAATTACCAATCTAAGTTATATACTGATTCTGTTTTAGGTGAAAAGCATCATACTAGCAGTTCATCAGAAGAAGTTGTCTTTCGTACTAAATCTGGGGACTCTTTAATTGTATCCTCTAAAAATTAAGCTATAACAAAGAAGTTGTTAGAAGAGGGTGTCAATAACCTTACATCTAAGGGAAGATCTTTCACTATTTCAATTGGTGCCTTCGAACGTGCAAGGACCCTTCTTGGGAATCCAAACATAGGGAACTCATTTATATTTATCAACCCTCATGTCACTTGGAATCTAGGAAAATAATTATATAATTATCATTTATCGATGGAATCAACTGGACTCAGCTTTAAACTTTATTTATTGTTCTATCTGTAATAATTTTTCAAACAACTTCTCTACTAGTTTGGAGTAAGGTTGTGTACTATTGTCATTGTTATTGTTATTGTTCAATGTTTGTAAGAATTGTTAACCTTCTAATTAAAAGTTTGTACTACTTACCATATATCATTATATAATATTGATACCATTTCAAAATTTTTATAAATAATTATTTTACTATTACAAAATATTAATGATTAATACGAATTTTTACTTAAGATTATGATATTTGTGGTATAGTTAAGATTTTGCATTTCCAGTATATATTTACTTTTCATATTTTAAATAACCTACCATGTGTAATTCAAGAAACACAACTTTACAACAAAGCATATGTTAACTAAGATGGATAAAAAATGTCAATTATAATTAACCTTAACTACGATTATTACTTATTATTAACAAACTATCTTCCAAATGTTATTAATTTTAAAAATATTATCACATATCAATTTCATCAATATTTACATAATTTCTTTTTGAAAAATCTAACAACCACTTTTCATGACGAAATAATAGATCGTCACTATATCCCACCTTGTTAGCAACAAATTAAGAAAAATGGTCGCAACATGTCCACCAATCCACAATGCAAGAACGATAATTATCGCCAAAATTTACCAACGAAAAATGATAATCGTCACCAATAGTAAACATTTGACGACATTCAAGCATTTATCGTTGCTCCACATTATCTTAGCTCGACCTTTTGTGATGATTCAGGAAAAATGTCGATAAAAAGGAACACAATTTAGTTTTCTGTCACTATTTTTCCCAGCAATTTTCGACATTTTGCTAAATCAACACTAATCAAAATGATTTGTCCCATATACGCTGACGATAATTTCTAGTCATCGATAATTGTTTCTTTTTTGCGACGAAAGTACTTTAATATTGTTAAAACTTGTTGCTATTGCAACGAAATTGTAAAAGCATCGTAACATTGTTTCCCCTTATAGATGTTTTGCTTGACCGTTGCGGATTCTTAACCTTTTAGCGATGATATTTTTATTCATTGACAAAGGGACACTTCTAATGACGATTTATGTTTTGTCACCAAAGAAATCATAGCCAATACACATGTCTGTTGTAGTCACAGTGATATTTGAATTTAAATCAACACAATATTTTAATTGTAGTTGTCCCACCCAACATTTACTCAACCGACATAATTCAACATTATAAGAATGTTATTTGGATAAAAAGAAAAAAATTCACCTTAAACGAAACATGTAATCTAAACTGTGGAAAGGACAATATATGAAGCAAGGACGTACATAGATATACTAGGATAGCTAAAGCTATTGATTAATCAAATTGACACTTCTGTAAAATTTGAAATCAAGTCGCATATGAATCAATCATGAATAGCAAACCTTGTTTGTGCAATGACAAACTATGCACAACCGGTCAATTCCAACATTACTATCTAGCAGTTCACCCAATTTTACTATTTGGATCGGTTAAGAATATGATATTAGAGTCTACAGTTGCTGCACCTTTTTATATCAATATTTGCGCAAAAAGTTCTCCCATAGTAATCACAATATCCATTAAACTCTAATTGCCCGATGCCTCTATGCATGCATCTAATTATTGAGTGCTTAAGGCTTATTCTCTTATTACGTAACTAATCTTCAGCTTTCTTTAACTACTATTTCGTTTGTTATATTAAAGTTATTAATGAAGCTCAAGAATCAAGCCACCTAAAAACTAATTAATTAGAAAATTCTATGCCAGCTTGCCAACACTTAATTTCTACAAAAATGGGCTAGGGTTTGTCACTCCATAGATAAATGAAAATATTTGTGTTTCTCTCTCAATTATGTTCTAATGTAGCCAAAGAAAACCATCCACTACAATAGAACGGAATTTTAGCAATGAATAAAAATCCCAAAATATTCGTTGTCGAAAATGTCATTAAATCTCTATAGTTGAACACTATAGTCAACATTTTTCCATAATCGTCGCTAACAGTTTTTGCCTATGCTTTATTTTCATAGTGAAAAACTATTAGCAATGTTTTGAGAAATGGTTGTTAATACGTTTTGGCTACGCTAAGTTTTCGTAGTTAAAGATTATTAGCCACATTTTCAAAATTGTAACAAAAAGTTTTTAGCTACACTATGTTTCCAGAAATGCAACCAAAGATTTTTAGCTACGTTTCCATAAACGTAGCCAAAAGTTTTAGCTACATTTCTAGAAAATTAGCCAAATGTTTTTATCTATGTATTGTAAAATGTAGTCATCTTTTTAATATACATTATCACTAAATGTTATACCATAGTAATTATAATTGTTTGTAACATTTTAATCCATATTATTGTATATAATGTTTAGATTTTTTGTTGTTAATTTATTATACAAAAATAATTGAAAATTATAAGCATTGTATATAAAAATAAGATGTCCTTAAATTTGATCATGTACAAGATTTTGATTACAATTTTAAAAATATTTATATACAAAATAAAAATACAAAGATTAGTTTAATCATTCAGACTCTTTTTCATCTTCACTTTATACATAATTCAGACAATCTAATTTTCTTAGGTACTTTTCATGCTTGGCCAACTTTTTCTTAACTGAATTGTTCTCTTCTTTAAGACGTTGAATGTATGCCAGTCTTGATGAAGGTGAAGTAGTTGGCTTAGGGCCAAACCCAAGACCTTTGATGTATCTGGATTGTGTATGAAGCACTTTGTTGGAAATGTTTTCTATATTTGGCTCATTTCCTATAGACATTGACGCTTACAACAACTCTCGAATCTTTTTCTATAATTTAAAAAATAAAATCAATATTCAATGCCAATATTATTAATTAGTACTAGACAAATAAATAAACTTAAATTTTAAAAAAATTTATAATTACATAGTTATTGTGCGCTTCTTCAAATATCCACCATTGACCTTCCTTATAGTGCGTCAGTTCATAGAGTGTGATCCTATCACACTTTTCTCCATATAGTTCCTTCCGACTTTGTTTCATGATAAAATACAATATAAAAAATAATAAAGTGTTTATTGATATAATTATAACTTGTAAACAAAGAACTTACATATTCATTTTGCATGAAGACAAATGATTTGGAGCCTTGGTTTTGAGGAGATATCATTTTTCCTCTATTCACCTTAGCTTTCTCACACTTTTCCTAAATAAAGAAAAGAAATAGTCATTAAATCGTGTAACAAGATTAATGGAAGCAAATGTGAAGGGAAAGGAAACAAACCTAAACATTGGGAGAGCCCTAATAATTACACAAATTGCTCCACTTTCCTGAAGACATCTGTTCTAGAACATGTCTCATTACCTCCTCATAAGAAGGAAAAGATTTGTAATATTGATGCAGTCGATAATGACAATCCTTGGTCCTTTGTTTCAATTGTGAAGTGATATAGTTTGAAACATCAAGGTTGTCGATATCGACGTTTTTCAGCTTTATCTATGAACAACAAGTAAAAGTGTAATTAATATTAAAATAAGTAAAAGAAATATTGCATATAATTAAATAAATAAAAAATTTACCGAAACTTTATCGAAAGCATTCTCTATCAAGTTATCTTCCTTTAACTGCTTGGCATGCTTTAGTCAAGGCAATTCAGTTCTGGCAATTAACCTCAACTCACCAGATAATTTTTTTGATTGAATCTTGACTAGAGGACGACCTTGCGAAGTATCAATATGTATAGACAACTTGACGTTTTCTAGAGGGAGACCTTGTGAGGTATCAATATGTATAGACAACTTGTTGTTCATTGCAACATTCATTTATTGTAACTCATAACCTTTAGATATACCTCTACCTCTTTTTTCTGATGTTAATATTGGAACCTGGCAATAAATGAACAATGATAAGAAAATATGCATTAAACATGTAATATATAAGTCTGTTTGTAGGTGTTAAAGATTAAAAAATCTGCAAATCTCTCTCTCTGTACTAGTTGAGATAGATGGAGATTGTTGCTAACTAGTTTTATTAGTGGATGAAGTCGATTATTATTGTTGGCTAGGATTTGACTAATCTGGTTGTTGTGGGGTAGGAACAATTTTGATACTTGCCACCTTCTTCTTTTTGTTTCTACCAAGTGCCATTATATTGGATATCTAAAACTCAAGCATTGATAATCCGAATTAACATATCTTATACATCAACAATCCGCATTAACATAACTCAGACATCAACAATACGCATTAAAATAAGTCAATCATCAACAATCCATATTAAGATAACTCAAATATCAATAATATGCATAAACATAACTTAATTATGAACAATCCCTGTTAACATAACTCAACTATCAACAATTCGCATTAACATAACTCAATCATCAACAATCTGCATTATTATAACTCACACATCAACAATATGTATTAACATAAGTTAAACGTTAACAATCCGCATTAACGTAACTCAGATATCAACAATATGCATTAACATAAATGTTACTAACATTACATTTCAAACAACATAAACAACACTTTTATTACCTTCAATTATCATGATAAAGATCTTGAAAATCATCATTAATTATAATATGATTTGACTCTTCATCACTATTATATTCGGCCAAAGTATCATCATTGTCATATATTTCATCCTCAATATAGTATTCATCTCTTCTACGACAAGATTGACTTGTACTTCATTTTCTTTTAGTATACTGGAATTAACATCTCTCATAAGGAACGATGATATATTTGCATCTTCTATTTGTAGGGCTTAATTATTCAACTCCAATTTAATCTCTTAATATACTTCATCACAATCTTCACTCATTAGACCACTTTTTGGTGTTAAAACTTTTGATCAAATTTCCAATTGTTTCCCAACACAGTGTCGTTGATGTAGAATACTTGCTTCATTTGACTTGCAAGGACAAAATTTTGGCTTTTAAGTCTACTGTATCAATCATGTATGTGAAATTTAACTCCATTAACAATGCAACTTATATATTTTTTCACACATATGAGGTCCACATGCTAAAGCATATAATGTCGTCTTCGCCTCCTGCAATTTATGGTTATGTAATCGTATCATCTATAGGTCGAAATATAATTAGAATTTAATTTGACATACAAATTGCCATAAGTTTATAATATTCCATCAATAACTTACTCGAGTCCTAGACCATGATGGAAACTTAACCTTATGTCTTTCTTCAACATTAACAATCCCTTTGCTTCAAATAAAATCTTTGTGCTCTTTATTTAAAAAAGTAAATAAAAATTAGGAAATAGATTGAACCACAAAATTTAACTATGAAATAATGAATCCATATATATCGACTTCCTCATAATTGTTCAAAATATTCTAATGGCCAATTTCGCGTTTGTCTTTAGTTAACTCCATATATTTCTTGTTTCAAATGGCCTTATTTTTTGAGAGAAAACTGACAAGCCACCATCTTGATCAAAATCAAAGTTACATTCTTGTCTCTTAAATCTTGTCTCTATGTCATTTAAGTACATTGAACAAAATGTCAAGCATTCATTCGCTATATAAGCCTCTGTAGTAGGCCCTTTTGGTCAACCTCTATTATGCACATAGTGTTTAAAATAGCATACAGACCTAAACAAAATATAAAACATTAACAATTGTTACTAACTAATAACATAAGAAAAAAAGTAGAAGTTAATATAACCAAATTGTAACAATCCACAAAGTTTCGCCTCGAATGGTAAGTGAATTGCTAAATGCATCATAACACCAAAAAAAGATTAGGGGAATACTAGTTGAAGCTTATATAGAATCGAAGCTATTACTTTTTTTATTTTTTCAAGCTCTTATACTTTTAGTATCTTATACATAATTTTTAAATAAGCTTACCCAATTGTCTCAAAGTTAGGGACACATCCTTTGGCAAACACCGATGTATTCTAATAGGAAGTAATTATTGCATAAGTACATGACAATCATGGCTTTTCAACCCCAAAACTTTTCCCTCTTTGGCATTCACATAATGAACTATATTATTTGCATACCTATTAGGAAATTTGACTGATTTAAGAAATTTACAAAAGGTTTGTTTCTCCTTTTTCGACATTTTGTAACAAGTAGGTGGAATGATGTATGACCCATCATCTCTTCTTTTCAAATGTAAATCTTTTCTTATATTTATGTCTTCTAAGTCTAATCTAGCCTTAATTGTGTCCTTTGATTTGCCATCAAATTCCCATCAAAGTTCCTAAAATATTCTCACATTTTTTTCTATATACATCATATGAAAATTATACATCAATAACAATTCCTTCCAATTAATGTTTTTTTATTCTAGTTAAGCTCAATAACACTTTCCTTTCACTTTCTATTACTTGGGTGTTTTCCAAGTGTAATGTCATCCAAATGTTACCACATCATCACTAGAAAAGTGCAAAGGAGCTTCATCCAATTCTACTTTCCCATTGAACAATTTGGTTCTTTGTCATCTATACCCATGTTTAAGTAACAATGATGTCCTATATAACATATTTTACTTCTTAGCGTCATTGAATGAGTTTGATGGATACACATAGGACAAGTTATATACCTTTTAGTACTCCATTCAGGCAAATTCTCATAAGCTAGAAAATCATTTATAGTCCACAAAATAGTTGCATGCATTATAAGTGTTCCCTTTAATAACACCATAAGTTTCTAATCCAACCTCCTAAAGATGGTTTAAGTCATCAATCAAAGGTTGAATGTAGACATTGATATCCTTATCAAGCATAGTAGGTCCTAAAATAAGTAAAAATAATAACATAAAAGGCTCCTTCATATACTTCCATGGAGGTAAATTGTATGGCACTATAATTACTGCCCACATGTTATAAGAAGTACTCATACTATGGAATGGATTACATCCATCTAAGGTTAAACCAATATAAGTTGATATACTAAGTTTCAATTAAAATAAACAATGAAATACAAGTTGACATACTAAGTTTGAAATCATATGTGACTAAATAATAAATCAATACAAGGTATGTGGCATTGTTAGACCATAAGAATCAAGAAAGGGTCTTCTCGCTGTGACTCCTAAGCTTTTGGGATATTTCACCGACAAGTCTCAACAAAGCCATATCATAGGTTTGTAGCCTATATACCATCTAAGTGGTTTATAAAACACATCATTCATAATTATAGGTTGATTTCTTATGTTACTAGTCCAAAATTATGAATTATAGTTCACATACTATGTTTAAAATCATAATATAACTAAGGTACGTGGCATTGGCAGACCATATGAATCAAGAAAGGGTCTTCTCGCTATAACTCTTAGGCTTATGAAAATTTTCACTAATAAGCCTCAACAGAGCTGCATCATGAGTTTCGAGCCTATATACTATCCAATTGGTTTATAAAACACATAATCCATAAAAGATCAAACTCATTCCATATGTAGTAAATACTTATGTAATTCATACATCTAGTCATCAATAATTCTAACAATATTCCAAACAATATCATACAAAATTGACAACATCCTTCCATTCAAACATAAACAAAACGCAAATTCTTCTTTATCAAAGTAGAACATAAAAATTGAACCAAAGTTGGATGACTTACCTAGACGGACAGACAATCGAAGATGACAGATGACGAGCAATGAAGATCTAAATAATATAATGATAACTCATTAGAACTTGATATAATAAGTTTTAATTCAAAAAATAATGTAATTGAGGCTACTAAGAATAAGAAACATGAACCAACATAAAAATCATTACGTATATGTAATAATCATTATCTATCACAATCATATAAATTATTCAAGTGTGAATACAAAGTAAATATCAATTTCTCACATATAGGCAATTCATGTGGACTAAATTGAACTTTGTACAAATCTTAATAAATTAAACTCCCTTGTAAGGACCAAACTTATAGTTAAAGAGCATAGGAACTTTATGTTTACCTATGTAAGAATGATATAAGTGTCAATCATCATTTCAAGTCAAAGGATGAAGTATTCATTAATTGGTTACTAAAAGAATGAACTAAAGAAATCGAAGAACTTGGAATTATTTCCTTATATATAATCTTCACTATGAATACTTAATGTCCTTATAATTGATTGAAGGCCAATCAATTATAAGCTAATTAGTAAGTTAAATTTGTTGTACTTTATTTGAATTGAAGGTATAGTTCTCCCTTTAGAACTTGATTTCTTGGTAAGCCTTCCTATGCATTTATTATAGGAATTTGTTTTGAAAAATTTAAATCTATTAGGCCTTTGTTAGAGGAAAATTTATGATTTAATGCTTTTGGAATTTTTGGAAATCTAATGTGGAGAGGCTATTTAGGGGTGAATTAATTCTTGAATTAAAACCAATTTGGAATTTACGCAAGGTCTTATGCAATCTTATTCATCCACCAAATCCAAGGCTTTTGGATTTTGTTTCCTCATTCTAAGGCATATGTATAAGCTACTTTTACATTCATCATCCTTAATAAAACTTTCGTCAAAAACTTCATAGGCTTCAAAAACTCATCCCTAACTAACAAAAGAACTACTTTCTTTTTCCATTCTTCACCAACATGAACACAACAAATGAACCATGAACAATCAAAATAAATGCAGACAACCTAAACCACATAAAAAAAAACAAGGAATAGAAAATCATTTAATAACAACAATGAAAGCAAAAAAAAAACCTAAGTGCAAAGCATTCGACTAACCTCAACAGACGATTACTAGAGACAATGGAGGCAGACAATGGAAGAAGACGATGGAAGAAGAAATGAAGACCATGTCGGCGGCAATGGAAGAATAAAACTAGAGAGGAATAAACGAAGAAAACCAAAATGAAAAGGGAGGGGGAAGCTTCATTTTTTTGGTTTAAAATGAAATGAAAATGACAACAAATGACATTGTTTTCATGTTATTTTTTAAAATGTTGCAACATTGGGCACCGATTTAAGAAAATGTCACCAAATTTTAAACAATTGGCCACGATTTAAGAAAATGTTGCCAAATGTTAAATAATTGGTGAAGATTTTTGGTAATCATCACCAAATGTTAAACAATTGGTGACAAATTTTGGTAATTATTGCCAATGTATATCCGCCCTTTAGAGACGATCTCATCAAATCACCATTAAAGGGACATATTTGGCAACAAATTTTTAAAATCGTCACCAAATTATTGTCCTTTAGTGATTTTTTGTTAGAAATGTCACTAAAGGAAGTTTTTAAATCGTCTCCAGTTCTTTTCATATATATAGATTTTTATATTTAGCAATTTTTTTGTAATATATCATTTCTATAACATAGTATATAATTTATATAAAATAAATAGAGTTTTATGACACCACATAAAATTGCCAAACCACATATTTTAAAAGAGATTAATAAAAAGTATATATTTATGTAATAAATTTTAATTTTGTGTTTTTAGTTTTATAATTTTTTGAAATGACACTATTGTTACCTAAATTTATTTTTTAACTTACAATAATATTAAATTTGAGTTTTAAGAATATGATATTAATATTTAATATTAATTTCCATTTTTTACTATATTGCAATTATTTTTGAATTATATTGTAATAAATATAATTATATAAGGTAAATAATATAATGTTATATGAATGTATAGATAATAATTGTAACTAGTATAATGATTTGTGAATGTATAGATAATAGATAAATTTTCTCAAATCTTATGTAATTTATTAGTCTATTTAATCATAATTCGCTATTTATTATATATAAATTTAATACTGTTATACAAAATTTATATATTATATAAAATTTCCATGCCAAAGGTGAAGGCAAATCATAATGGGCCACCATTTGACAATTTTTGGAATCATTTCCAAATGGTATATTTCTTCCGAATTAATCAACAAAGACATCATTTTGTTTAACAACAAACAATGTCATTTTCCATTACTTATTAACACCAAAACGAAGCTCTCTTCATTTTTGTGTTAGCCATTGTATTTCCTTTTGGTTCATCGTCGAAAAAATGTCACCTCCTCTGTTGTGGTCGTCTCCTATGTTGTGTTTGTCACTGTCATAGAAGTGTTGTGTCCTCTATTGGTACTATCCTTCTTTTCTGTTTTCAAGAACCCACCTTGTTGTCTTCTATTTTTCTTATATGTTTTGGAGATTATGTGGGCTTTGTGGTGTACTTATGGTGTAAGGGTTTTTGTATGTGTTTGTGTTTGTATTTGGAAGATGGTAAATCATGTTTCTATATTGGTTGTGTATAGGTTAATGTTTCTTGTCCACCTTCCAAGCTTGTTTGACGAAAACCTACTAACTATTTAATGAAAGGTCAGCTAGAGTATTTAACTTCTGTAAGGGATGTTTATATACTCCATTCTGTTTTCAACATTTAGGCCGTTCTTTTTATAATTTTTTTGGTGATTTTGTATACATATAGAACTCTCAATGCACTCCCACCAAAACTCCATTTCCTATGTTGTCAACTTTACTCCAAACCCCACTTTCCTCTACCTCTCTTCTCCTATCTTCCCACTCTCTCTCTCTCTCTCTCTCTCTCCCTCCCTCTCTCTCTAGATAAGCTTCTTCCTCTCTTATCTTTTCCACAAGTATGTTATTATGTTTGTAACTTAAGCTATTGTTTTAAGTGTTCAATATAGAAAAGCTTTTCCTACGTATTCATTGATAGGATCAAGTGTATTGGAAACAAGAGAATTGGTTCAAGTCTAACATTGGACTTGAGCTTTGTTGTTTTTGATCATAATAAATAAGAAGTAGCTAAGGAGAAGGTTGTTTTTAGTGTTGATTAAAAGCAATTGCCTTTTTTTTTGTTGCTAGGATTTGTATGGTAAAGTTCCATTCAATTTTGGATCAGTTCATTCCTCCCTTGAGAAATTATAGATTCAATTACTAAAAGAATTTAATTAAACAGAATGAAATGTTGACGTGGCGACTAGCTGCAAATGGCCAAAAATTAGCTTCACTGGGAATATGACAAAATTATCCATAATAAAGAACAAATCGATGAACAAAAAATCTCCTCATCAAGCACTAATCACCCCTTTCCTTCCATAACTGATCTTCTTCTTTAAGATTTTTAGTATTATCCGAAATACTAAAAAACCACTTTAATTCTCAATTTATTGCTTAAATCTCCAAAAAATGTTTGCCACTTCAAATTTAAATTGAGAAAATAAATCAATCACATACGAGTGAAGTCATCAATAAAGATTGTGTAGTATTTACCCCTCAAGTTATGGAGTTCTTTAAGGTCCTGCAAGCAAGATTAGTATGGATGAGTTGCAACTTCTTTGTTGCTCTTCAAGAAGATTTCTGAAATGGAAGTCTTGCTTGCTTGCCATATTGACAAACCTTGCAACCTTGTAATTCTTATTATAGTTAAGGCAACCTTTGAGCAAGCTCTTTTCTCTACAACTCAACACTGCAACATGGTGGAAATGGCCTAATCTTTTATGCCAGGTTTTAGTAATGCTAGCAATTATGGAATAAGCTATCCACTCCTCCTATAATGGATCAAGAGAAAATCTGTTTCCCTTCATTTTAACTTTAAACATATATTTATCAGTTACATCTTTGATTAAGCATTTATTGCCTTCAAAGATGACTTTGAAGCTTCCTTCAAGTAGTTGTCTCACACTTAACAAATTTTTTGAGCAATATCAGGCACAAATAATACATTCTTAATCAATTTTGTATCTGAGAAACTTTCAATTTCTACAATTCCTTTCCCTTTCAAAGCCAAGTATTCTCCATTAGTAATCTTCACTTTAGAGACCACCGATGTATCAAGCTCTTCGAAAAGATCACGATCAAAAGTCATATGGTTGGTGGAACCACTGTCAATAAGTCATTTTTCACTTAAGCTACTGGTTGCAAAACAAGTTGCTACAAAGATATGTTCCTCCTTTTGCTAGTTTGCAATTAGCAAAATATGTCCTTGAGACTTCCTTCTTATTCTGCTTCTTTTTTCCATTTCCTCCTTGGTTTGTTTGCCCTTTGGATGGTAATGCCCCTTCAAAGAAACCTTAAGACCTCATAAACCTTTGTTTTTCTTGAGCTTGCAAAGCATTGAATAATTCTGCCAAACTAATCTTTAACAGATCCTTAGAATTTTCCAACGAGGAAATGGATGCCTTAAACCTTTCAGGGACTATTACATGAATTTTGTGAACCAATATAGAATTAGGAAATTCAAAGTCAAGTACTCTAACTTTGTTAGCAATGTTGAGTAATTTGTCAGAATGCTCTTTGACATTATTTGAATCCTTCATCATTCGAAGTTCAAATTCTTTTATCAAATTGAGAACCTGCATTCCCCTCATTCTTTCATCTTCTTCAAAAAAAAATTTCAAAAAATTCTAGACCTCACATGCAAATTTCATTTTCATATTCCTGCCAAATATTTCTAGTGAGATTGCAGCAAATAATGTATCTCTACCTTTGGACTTTCTTGTTTTCTTCTCCTTGCAATTATTAATTTATGGCATAGTTCAATTTGCAGACAAGGGAGGAACTTCGCAGTCCTCCTCAATAGCTTTTAGAGATCATTTGGCTCCAAATGTGCCTCCATACTAGCTACTTAAATATGATAGCCTTCATCATTGAAGATAAGCAGACAAGGGAAGAACTTCATAGTCCTCCTCAATAGCTTCCTAGAGATCATTTGGCTCCAAATGTGCCTCCATACTAGCTGCTTAGATATGATAGCCTTCATCATTAAAGATAAGTGGTTCAAGTGTAGTGAAAGGAGATTCAAAATCAATAGAAAAAATATTAGTCACAAGCACCTCAAGAAGTTTGCTTTGATACCATTTTGATGGAAATAAAGAAAGAACAGTTTTGGCAAGGAACTTGTTATATTATTTCATTTGTCAAGTTTGCTTAAATATAAAAGTTTGTTACTGAAACTACTAGTGTAGTTCCAAAAGGTTCATAACATTTCTTTCATTAACTTCCTTTCAGATCCCCACTTTATTACCATAATGTTAATAGCATTCATAAATTTATTATCATTACTATAGCGATAGCAACCAAATATGAAAAAAACTAACTTCCTGCAAGATAAATTAATGTAGTAGTGGAAAGTAAAGATCATTCCCACAAGGAATTCAAACGTTAGTAGTTACGTAATTAAAAAAAGGGGGTTGTTAAATTGTGAATTAAACAGAATTTAATTGGAATACGAAATTGAAAAATAACTAATAACAAAACAATAAGAATTTAACAATCAATATAAACAAATCTTAGTTTTCAGTCTCCATTATTAAACTTCGGTTAATCATCGACACTAAAAATAACCAATTTATTAGTTAAGCATTCATGGTGGTAAATTTACTTACCTATTTTCTCTTATGTTTAGTTAACCAAAACATGTATTTGAATTAATCCTTATTAATCAATAACCTAGATATGATCTCAGATTTAATTAATTAATAGCTTTACGAATCAAGAAAATCGATGAACTAGACAATATACATACGATGTATAATTAGCCTAGACAATTATTTTTCTTAGAATCATGTCCCTAACGTAGTAGACAAAAATCCTAGTTGCTACTTTTGATTAAAAGAATTGAACATCAATCTTTTTCATCTAGAAATTGATTGAATAAAATCACAAACTAGTTACACACCTAGTTGTAAAATCAAACAATCAAATCATGACTCAGAAAAATAATTAACACTTGACTAATAAATCGATTGATATAAAGACTAAGAAATAAAAGTTTAGTTACCTAACATCACAATTTTTCCTAAATATTTGGGACGGTCACTGACATTAAGACTATTGTGGATGTCAGTTTTCTGTTCTGCCGCCAGCTCTCTTCTCTATTTGCTATCAAAATATTGAATTTACTTAGACATTAAGACTATTGTGGATGTCGGTTTTCTGTTCTGCCGCCAGCTCTCTTCTCTATTTGCTATCAAAATATTGAATTTACCTATAAAAATAGAAGTAAAACCATTATAAAAATAGAAGTAAAACCATGGACTCTTTAGAATCTTTGGAAGACATCCCAACAGAATTAATTCCTTCATATCAAAATATTGAACAAATTGGAAAATCTATCCATCGTCAGTTAAATGATATTATTCAATTAGTAAATAAATTAACATTAAACTCAGATAATATCAATAAGGAACCAGCAAAAAATTATAATATTACAGAAAAAGGCATTGACAAAGATGAAATTATTTATGGATATGAATCGGATCACGATATTTATGCTGAAACCAATAAACCTAGTACTAATGGAACTAAAATAGAATCTGCTGATAAAGGATTGAAAAGGAAAAAAGAACATCAACCTAATATATATAGTTAGACCCTTGATAATAATGACGAATTTTTAAATAGACAAGGTTATTATAGAAAAGGATCAAAAGTTCGAAAATAGCCTATTGAATATCATCCAAAACACACTTCATTAGGATCTGATGGAATACTTGTATTGATTGTGTTTTAAATCCTGAACAACTCATTTTAGAATGGTCTAATAAAATTCAATTATTATTAGAAATTGATAAACCTTTTGGAGAAACGATTAATAAAAATCATTTATGGAGTTTTGTCACTTATAAAACTAAGGGAATAGTACAAACCTTATTAACAGATAATGAAACTGCACTTAAAAATACACCTCA
>JANSVA010000217.1:40543875-40560869 GCA_025504915.1 Erythroxylum reticulatum | reverse complement strand
TCACTAACTACATTTTTCATAGCTATAGTTGGTATTAATTTGGTTACAAGCAACAGTAGTGCCATGAGTGCACCGATATTAGTAGAAAAGGTATTAACCCTGGGGTTAGATCGCATTGTCCTGTTGCATCATAGAGGGGAAATTTTTGACTTAGGATAATGTTTTTCACGATGTCTTGTATTCAGATAAGTCGTTCTGATTTATTTATTTATGTTATTTTCGCTAACAATTTAAGTTGAAAATTATTTGTTTCGTTACTATTGTTGTCATAATTTGTGTTGTTATGCTTGCTCTTTGTCAGGATATTTCTGTTCTTGCTACTATTTTCAAAATTGCTATTGTTTGTTGGAAATTATTGTGTTCTTACTACTACGTTAGTTGAAATATCGATTGCTCTTGCTACTATTATGTTGGACTCCAAAATTTTTTATTTTATTTTATTTCATTTATTTAGTTATTTATTGATTTATTGAATTTATTTTCTTTTTAAAATTGATTCCATTAATTTAGTGGGCATAAGTAGAAATTAGAATCATTTAATGGAAATGTTAGAATTAAGTTAGACTATAGTATGGTATTTATGAGAATAAAGGAATTAGTAGATAAGTTTAGTGAAGGAAGGGTAAACTTGGAGAGACATTATAAATAAAGGGCAAAATTGGAAGACTAGAATAAAATGTAGTCTTGAATAAGAAGAGAGGAAAGAAATTGTGGGTAAAGAAGAAGAAGAAGAAGAAAATCGTGAAACCTAGGGAAAGAAGAGAAAAAAAATCGTGGGAAGCTAGGAATGAAGAAGAAGAAGATTTGGGCTAAGTTTAAGGTAAGTTCATATTTTCTTTTTGCTTTGTTAGAAAAGGGATTAAAGAATTAGGTTTTGTGTTGGGAATGAAGAGAGAAAGAAGAACTCATTTTGATCTTGCATTATTTTAACCTGGGTCTTAGTTTTCTATCTTAGATGAACTATAGATAGCTTAAGTTTAAGCTTAATTTTTATTTATTCATGATTATTGAAAATTATGCATTTCTATTTGAATGTTGGTTGAATGAAAATTTAGTTTGTTTTAAGAAATTAAAAAAATCTGACCCAAGAGTAAGAGGGAAGACACAATTGAATTTAGATTTCCAATAATTTAGGTACGACTAGCGTCGTAGTATCCCTTGACATCTGATTCTATTAAATGCATGGTTCTCCCGCTACTCTTGTAACTCTCTCTTTTTATCCTTCCTTATATGATCTTGTAAGAATTATAATAATCCCCACACATCTCTATTGTTTTTGTACTCTTCTTAATATCTATTATTAATATCATTTTTCTCCTAAAAAAAGATTATCAAAGATTTACATTACTTATTTTTTTCAATAGTGTAATAATAGTTACTTGATTTGTTTAAGGGATTATTGAATCCTTGCCGTAGAAACAATGGATTATTATAGAGTTTTCATTGGTTGGGAGATAATAACGCAATAGTGACGTCTTCAACGTTAAATATCTCCTTATTCAATGTGACTCTAGTTAGCAAACGATGTAAGTAAAAGGTAGAGAAAAATTATGGCTAGTCACCTTGAACCTTACTATTCATTGACTATTAGGTTTAGCGCGTTAATATGTTGTTCCAACTATATTCCTTCATGTATCTTCAATTATAGTTTTGCTTTAGATGAAACTTAGTTTGTCAGAGAATCAAATTTGGGATTGGACTCTTATATACACTAAACAAGTTTATATACAAAAATCAATGTTTTAGAAACCGGATCGGATATCGAATGGGTTAAAGCAAAGTTTTAAGATTTAGAGGTTTAACGGATATTAAACGGTTATAAAATCGGTATATAATCAATAAAAATAAAAATTATAAAAATAAGTAAAAATATAGTTTACCATATTATCAATTGCTTAAAGACTCGTAAAATTTAAAATATGTTTAAAGAAAGTTAATAAAAATGATTCTAACTTTTTTTTATTGTCCTTTAAGTATACTTTTATAGTTTAAATATTATTTTTAACACATTCATAAATTATTAAGCAAATTTACTAATTAATAATTTAATTTTATTAAACAAATTCGTGATAAAATAATAATTAATTTTTAACAATATTAATTTAAATTTTTCAATTAAAATGTAAGGAGATAAATAAATATACTAAAATTTGACAAATATAATTTATTTGTGAGATTAAATAAATTTAGTATTTTTAAAGATTAAAATAGTAATATATTTTAAAACGAAATTTTAATTACAATATAAAGAGATAAATAAATAATATAAATTTCAAAAATTATAATTTATTAATTAAATTGTGTGAAAGACTAAAAAATAATTTTTAAAATTTCAAAGCATTGTGGGTGTGCGTGAAGAGAGGAGAGAAAATTGTTGCTTAAGGTATGTTGTAAAAGCTTTAAGTGAGTTATGGATTTAAATAAATCAGTTTATTCAACAGATTTTTAGTTAGAAATGTTATAAATATAAACCGGATCAAAAATTAGGCTGTTGGTATTTATTCCGGTCGAGCTGGTTGGTGTGGTCAGGTTTTTTAACCATCGACAAAACTATGTCCATAGCTCAATGCATTACCGTTTCTGGATAAAGATACGGAACGCAGTTATATATAAACCATTTCTTTCCTTCCCAATTTGAAGATTAAAGAATATTTAACATGTTTCAATCTAAAGATTGAAGCCTTCAGATCTGAACGCCGTCGAAAAACAATACAGAAACGTTGTTGATTTATATTCAGCACGATATTCTTTGGTTACAAGGGAAAAGAAATCCTTATTAAGGAAAATCATTCTTAGGAAACACCATTATTTAGGATAATAGGAAATCATTTAAATTTTATTTTAGTGTTAGTACATCTCGACGCTTTATTCTGCTAGCAAAGGCTTGTTTTCACCAGCTGCAATTTTCTTTCCCTATTGGAATTTTCTGCCCAAACAGGTAACATGAAGTTTCAGAATAACGTTTAGTGAGTTTGTCAAGAAAACATAATTAAGAAAAAGACTAAGAAAAACAATACACTTACTTGCTACAACGCGAATTGGCGGCATAAGGTATTTCAACGTCGACGTTGCATAGACCGGGAAGCTTCTTTATTTTAGCAGCCTGAATATTCAGCTCAGATGCTCCTTCTAAACATTGACAGACGATCTTCTTAGCTAATTTGTCAGTGGCACGGTCTTTGAGCTCTTGAACAACTGCACAGCAATTAGGGGAAGGTTTTGAGGCATTTCCGGACAAATATTTTTGGCAGAGCTGAATCCGTTGCTTCACTTGTTTGCATATAGCTGGGCCAGCTTCTGTAGGAATTGCAGTACTCACGACTAAAACCAACAACAGAATAGCCCAGAAACCTTTCATATTTGCTCCGTCTCAATGTATTCGGCTGTATCTTGGCTTTGTAGTATTAACTAGAAAAGGTTGATTGGTGCCAATAGCATGCTTTCGTGGGCCATTTATAGGTAGTATTCACTCATCCCGTCAGAGAAAATTAAGTAATGGAATATTAAATTGGTTTGATCATGTATGCCGCCTTATAAGTTGGATAAAGGTAAAGCTTTTCAGTTTGGTCATTTTCTTCTGTATCTCCTTTTTTGTACATTGTGCCGAACTTGTTTGCCAGCAGAAGGCCAAGGAAAAGATGAGAAACAAAGCTTTACGATTTGACATATATGTCAAGTTAATATTAACATTTGAGACAAACCCTTGAGTAAAAGCCAAATTGGAGAATTAAAGAAATATATGGTGACATTATGTTGTACTTTAGCCAATGAAAAACATAAGATTTCATTTATAAGATGAACGATGATGACAACAAAAAGAATCCTCTTTCTCATTTGATCACAATGTCTAATAACAATTGAAGTGCACTTAAATACAAATTTTAATTTTGTATTTATAAGTTATTCAAATTTTTGCAATTCTTCATTTTACAGTGGTTAGTATATAAATGGAATCATATTTTTACTTGAAATTTTAAATTATTGGGTTATGAATCATTTCTTGTATACTCAATCTCATAAATATTTATTCTTAAAGGAAGTGAAAATTTTAACAATACTAACAAACTTTTGGATAATCAAAGAATAAACAAGTGGCGTGTTAAACTTGAGGGGTTGTATTATTCTAAATTTTTACATCCACTTTATTCAAAAAATGGTTCATAGCCAATTGTCTTGAAGTTTTTAGTTAAAATATGAGTCATCTTATATATGAATCACACTTCCTCTTAATCAAGAATTAAAATAAATAAATTAAATACAAGTAATTATTTAGAAAAAAATTTGAGAAGAGCATAGGATGGAGCCATAGATAACAAAGATATCTAAAATTATGAAGTTTGCTATAGTTTGGAAAAAGGTTTTAAAAAATCTCAAACTTTGCTTAATTTTGTAATTATAGATCAAACTTCAAAAAGTGACAATAAAATACACAAACTTTCAATTTTTTTCAATTCTAGCATAAAGTTGGTCTCTTCGTTAAGTTTGCTATCGTGAGTTGCCATGTGTTCCAAAAACTGTAACTATTAATACATGTCAGTCAAAATTAATATGAAAGATGAAGATTAATGAAATGATATCATCTAATCATATAAATACAAAGACCTTGTTGTTAAAAATGGAATCCCTAGATCAGTTTATACAGCCACGGATTCCATTTTTACAATGTAGCTAACTATGATGCGAGAGTAAAATGAGCTTACTACGATGCCAGAATGGTTGAAGGCATAAAAAAACGAACTAAAATGAACAGTTTGCTAGTACAGTGTGCTACAATGCGAAAGTAGCTCGAGGCATAGAGAGAACAAACTAAAAACTAAAAACAAAGGGTGAGGGTGCCAGAACTGCGTAAATTGATTTAAGAATTTTATTTTTAAATAACAATGTTGTGTTTAGTTATGTGATTAAACGATGTCGTTTCATTAATCTTTATTTGTTGTGTTAATTTTGGCTGAGATGTATTAATAGGTAGGGTTTCTAAAAGATGTAGCAAGTCATGTCAACAAATGTAACAGAGAGACTAACGTCAAGCTATAATTGAAAAAATTGAAAGTTCAAAAATTTTATTGCCATTGTTTGGAGTTTAGGTTGTAATTACAAATTTGAGAAAATTTTGAGATTTTTTTGTAATTAACCCTTTGAAAAGCTATCAAATAATTTAATTTAATAAAGGAGGAAATAAAGTTTTAGAGTAGGAAGACTATCAATAAGATATGTCCTTGTGAAAAAGGCATAAAAAAACAATATGATAAAGGAATAGAGGCGCGAAAAAATCAAAGACGATAAGTTTCAACAACGTGACAATGATAACACTCAAAATATAATTTCAAGAGGAGATGTATAGATAAATGTTATGAATATCATACCGAACTCAGTCCTAATTTTAGTTTTGGTATAGTACAGAACTGATATTGGTTAATATCAGATACCATTTTAGATAATTTTTTAAAATTACAAAATAGTCTTTGCATTTTATTAATTACAAAATAATCCATTAATATATTATATTATACAATTTTTAATTTTAAATCAACCATGTCTCAAAACTCATAATAATATAAATTTTAAAATAACAACTATCTCTTTATTTCTATTAATATTACTTTTCACGTATTTCACTAATAAACAATAACTACAATTTATATAAGAAAAAGATTGTCTAATTATCACACAAATATAAAACTAAGAATAATAGAAAGTACTCAAATACTATAATTTATATCATATAGTAAAGAATAATTATATCAAAACATCATATAGTAAGAATAACATGGTCTCATAAGCATTACAATAAGAGTTATATAGGTCCATAAGCACTATAACAAGAGTTTATGCCAAGGAACACAACAAAGTAAAGGTGAAAACTAAAACAAAAACAGTTATAGTTAAAACTTTTATATTTGTATTGCATATATAAAATTTGACATATACATCAAATATAAGTAAAATTAAAAGACAAGAGAAAAATGAAAATATAAAACTTCATTCAATAGCATATTCGCTCAAATTGCGTAGGCTCCAATTTTAATTTAGAACAAAATTTTCATCATTAAAAGGAGTTTGATCATCTTCATTATTCAAATTCACTACACCAAATGACATGTAAATACTTTTCCATCTAAGATTATCTTCTAAGTCACTCTCATATACAAAACTAGGTTCCTTAGAAACTTAATATGTTAAAAAATTTATATGGTCAAGGTAGATTCAATCTATAGAACTACTAGTTCTAATCAGAGTCTTAGTAAACAAATAAAAATTAATTATTAAAAATTTACAAAAAATTTATATTCAACTTAATAATAATAATAACATACCTTTCTCAAAGCAATAAGTTATATTGAACATAAACCAAATCATTCAATGTTTTAGCTCTAATCTATGTCTTTTTTAAAGTAGATGAATTCAAATATGCTCCAATTCCTTTCATACCTAATTGTAGTCACATATTAACATAGAATTCGAATTACAAACCTTTGCAATTTTGAAATATCACTTCAAAATTCAAAATTGGTCCCACCAACTGTAAGATAATAAAAGTTACCTTATAAATATAATAACGTGATGATTGATTTCAAATGAGTAAAAAAAATGAAGAAATATATACTTGAATAATATTATCTATGTGAAAAACTACAATGGGCATCTAAAAATCACTACACATATCTTCATATGCCTCTATTTGTGAGCTAAAGAGACCTTGCATTATCTTATATGAAACAATACTATGATAGTTAATAGTATTTCCCTATTAACTTCAACTTTCTTTACAAAATATGGTCTAAAAAATAGGATTCAAAATACCCTAGCAACAAAAAACAAAGAGTAAAGTTTCCTTTCCCATTTTCATTGATAACTGTAAGATAAGGTATATACAAGGAAGGCATATTTTCATATTATCCTTTATTGCTTATTTTGCTCTCTCTATGGAATCATAAAAATGACATATTGATTTCTTTTTAAAATCAACCAATCGAAGTACTCTCACCGAAGGCTCATAAACTCGAATGGAAAATTGACATTGAGACCAAAGTTCTTGATCTTCAAGCATACTTATGAAAACCTTCATTCCAGCATTAGACGACATACTAAAAAGTAACTCATTTATTACTTTTAAATATTTTTTTAAACTTCTTTATTTAAAAAAATGCTAAACTGATAAATAATTATTCACCAAATCATGTAATGGTAGGAAGACATAAATTCCTACTATTAGTAAACCCATTTCTCATCAAATTAGAACTTATACACAATTATATATAAACTTAATCCCATTTATTACTTTCTATATAGTTTTATCAATGATAGAAAAGTATCTAGCATCTCCTATATAACATTATGTCAATGCAATGTGCAGTATAAGGAATCTAATAAAAAGAATTATACTTGCTTTCTTATAAGCAAAATTATTATCATTGATTAACTACAAAATGTTTTCAAGTTCCACTTCATTTATAACTTCATCAGCTATCTCAAATAGAGTATCAACATTTTCTGGCAAGGACATCTGCATCAATGAACTTCAAAAACAATATCCCCTTAGTAGAATAAACTAAAAAATTGATAATAAGCTTATGTCTTCTATTTGTTTAACCATCACACATGATTGAACACCCATAAGTTAAACAATCATTCTTTTTTTATCTAAATAACCTTTTATTTCATAAGCAAAGTTACTATAAAGATTATACATGTAGTTATTAATTAAAGATTATCGAATCTTCATGAAGAGATTGAATTATTAGGAGTATCTGAACTTATCTCCATTTGTTTGCAAAAAAATATAGGTTAAAATTAAATTAATAATTTCATATCAAAATAAAGTTTTGATATGTAACATCATCACTTTGATACAAAAATTCAATATTCAATTATAATAATATTTAATTAGATACAAATACTTGAAAAAATAAATTCACAATGTTAAGGAGAAAATAGGATGTCCATCTCTAACATTATCTACATAATGAGTTGAGAGAAATTTGTAACTATTGTAGAGAGATTTAGGCAAGAAGTGTTAACTCTATTAAAGCTAAGCCAATTTATAATAGGTTTTGGACATTTTAGCAATTTAATTAAAATTAAATTCTAATATCAATTAAACTTTAATTAGAATTACAAATAATTCTAATTAAATACCAATTATACCTAAATATGTTTCAATATCTCATATTGATTCTTATTTATTAAATATCTCATATTGATTCTTATTTATTAAATATCTCATATTTAATCATAAAGTTTCTTAAACTTTACAATCAAATCCAACTTGATTATAATATCTTTGTTCTTTTCAACTCATTATTTATGTATAATGTAACATCTCGTTACCCATGTTGAAGCTAGAATTGTAAATATGAGAGATTATTAAGAAATTAGAAAGTGTATTACATGCTCATGTATAATATAGCAACACATACATGTGAATAGTAAACGTTGCACATGAAAATGACTGTACATGCATTCATTGACATTTTTAGGTATAATTGTTTATAAATGTGATTTTTATTGAAAACTGTGGTTTGTTTGTATTGAAAATTGATTTGGAAAGTGTAATTGTTGATTTAGAATTTTTGGAGAATTTTAAGAAAATTTATGAAAATTTAGGGTAATTTTTGGACTAGGAAAAATGTCAAGTGGCAAGACAAATGATAAATGGTAGTAGAATTTACTGTTCAATGGAAATGAAAATTTTGATAAATGACTATGGGATTTATTGACAAGTATCAATGAAAATTGGGAGAAAATTAGGGTAGAAATTGGAGAAAAATAAACTAGTTTTGTATAAGGGTCCATTTGGACCATAAAGAGGTGACAAGTATCACTACCACTCACCACTCCTTATCTTTCACGTTGTAACCTCTAGCAAGACACACTCTTAAGTGTCTTTCATTTTGTTTCTTGTTTTATTTCTCACGATTGCCTATTGCTTTCTTCTTCTTCTCCATTTTCGTTTCTCCAATCACTTCTCAGCTCACCAACGTTGGAGCTTGTTCTTGCCTCCATTTATCACCATCATTTTGCTATCATTTTCTTCTTCTTCACTTTGTCATTAAAGAACCCAACCCTACCTCCTTCAAGATGATGATCGTGTGATGCTTGGGAGCCAAGGCTAAGTGTTTTTTCTAAAGAATTGAAGCTAAACCAAGTAAGTTATGCTTTAAATGTCATGGGTATGGTTAAATTAAGCTAGAATGATGAGTGAATTGAGAATTGATGACTTGGTTATGTAATGTTTATGTATGTGTCATGGGTAATGAAAAATTTATGTACATATCTTGTTTTTAGATATATAGGATGGGTAATAATTCATGTAATGGTATAGAGATGTTTTGAGGTTGAATGATCATCAAAGTGGTGTTTGGATGAATGTAGAAAATTGTTTATGAATGGGTAAATATATGTGCTTTGTTCTAGGTTAATGATCAAATATAGTTCATGATTTGTTTGTGATTGGTATATTGAGTTGAATTGGGTATAGAATTATGAGGAAATGAAATGGAAGAGAATCTAAGTATAAGATGAGTTAGATGTAAAATGTTGGAAGTTTTAAAATCTGGAAAATGATAGCAGAAAAATTTCCACTGTTATGCTTTTGTGTTTTAGCCATAACTTGTTCTGTAGTTATCTAAATGATTTGATTCTTGATTTGGATTAAACTAAAGCCATATGGATACCTTTCTTATGAAGACATATAATTTAAATTCTATCTTTAAGAATCCAAAAATTTGACACGAAATTAAGGATTGGGTACAGTACATTGTTGGATGAATGTATATGTTAAGTTATGTTTTCAATGTATAAGGATGTGTTATATTTAGGTGATTATGATCAAATGGGGACTATAAAATATGTATGGATGATTTTGAGTTGAAATAAGGTATACTTGAAGAAGTATCCACTTGAGATGATGAATCAAATAAGTTAGAGAAGTTGGTTTAGAATATAAGAAAGAAAAGAGAAATAGGGAAAAATGTGTGATCTGGCTTCAAGGAGAAATTTGTATTGATCTAGGAAGATTTTGATAAAATTATCTTCATGAAGTTGTAGATCTTTCTTATAGCTTTCCAACTGTATATAGCATGAAATTTTGGATATCTGAGTTGAAAGTTATGATCGTTGAAGTTAGTGATGTCACATAGGAGGTTTCTGCGGAACTGCTTCTGTTGCGATCACAACTTGGTCCCTTGTGATCGCAATGTTATCCCTTGCGATCACACACTTCTTCTTTTTGATCATAACCCCCTTGTGATCGCACTTTCTTCCCTTGTGATCGCAACTACACTCCTTGCGAGCGCACCCGGAGGGTTTTCCAACTCCAAACATGTTTGGCTCTTTTGTCCATAACTTTGTCGTTTGACCTCTAATGACCTGATTTTTGAAGAAAAAGCTTCCTAAAACATTTTTCTATCTCTCAAAAAAATTGTTAGCATTATGAATTGATTTCAAAAAGTTTGATTAAACAAAATTAAGGGAATCTATTGGAATAGTATGAACTAATATAATTTCACTAAACATGCTTTCATATTCTGATTATATCTTATTCTATTGTCACCCAAATGAGATAGTTTTTAATTTGGAGTAAATTAGAGAAATATGGCTACAAATTATATGAAGAAATAGAATTATGATTCAGTCTCTAAGGTGTTCAATTTCTGGATGGAAGTTGTACATAGTAAACTATTTTTGAATAAGAACAGTCCGAATCATAATTCTACACTCCTTGCAATCGCAACTACACTCCTTGCGAGCGCACCCGGAGGGTTTTCCAGCTCCAAACATGTTTGACTCTTTTGGCCATAACTTTGTCATCCGACTTCCAAATGACCTGATTTTTGAATAAAAAGCTTGCTAACACATTTTTCTATCTGTCAAAAAAATTGTTAGCATTATGAATTGATTTCAAAAAGTTTGCTTAAACAAAATTAAGGGAATCTATTGGAATAGTATGAACTGATATAATTTCACTAAACATGCTTTCCTATTTAGATTATATCTTATTTTTTAGTCATCCAAATGAGATGATTTTTATTTGGAGTAAACTAGAGAAATAGGGATACAAATTATATGAAGAAATAGAATTATTTTTCAGTCTCTATGGTGTTTAATTTCTAGATGGAAATTATATATAGTAAACTATTTTTGAAAAAGAACAGTCCGAAAATGTTTGAGGTATATTTTTCCAAATTACTTAACCAAGTTGAGTGATTTTGGTGTTATGGAAACATAAGACACAGGGGAATACTTTTCTAGAAGGGAGTACGACCACATTACTTCATTTTCACTTTCTAATTGAAGGTGAACAGTAGACCCGAAAGTGTGTCTTGGAAAAATCTGAAATGATTCAATGAGAAATGAATTGTGAATTTAACGGTTTTAGTGAGGCATAATCCTAAGTATAAATTATACTTAGATGAGTTTTGCTATGAGAATGATTTTGTGAAGAAATTGATGGAAAGATACCCAAGATTGTCATGAACATGCATTGTACATATTTCATTTCATGCATGTGCATTTTTTAACATTTATAATTGTGCAAATTGTGATATATGTGTATATTGTTTGATATAGAGGAGCAACTGAAACATCAACCTCCAGACATTGCTGAAACTTCCAGGTATTAGCTTCAAGAGCAACTTGTGAGTAACCTAGATGATTTCTCTTAATTATTGTTTGCTTAAAATTATGTTTTAAATGATGAATGAATGTGATTTGGTTGAGTTAATTTTCGGACAGAAGGTCCGATTACTGTGATTTTGGGAATGTATATTGAAGTGCTGCTTATATGTGAATGTGACGAACTCTGTGATTCCCAAAGCATTCCATGCATGAATTCATGATTAGATAATGGGAGTTATGACCAGAGTAGCCACCGATCAGAGCTTAAAGCTCAAAGTGTGAAAAGAGCCTCGAAGCTCAAAAAGTGATTAAAAGCCTAAAGCTCACTATGTAAAATAAGCCCTATATCCTCATCGGATAAAGGACAGTTATTAATAAGCTCAATATCTAAAATAGATATGGGACAGTTTAGGCACTCGGTCACAATAACCTAATAATTGGAAAAGAGTCTCATGAGCATTTCATATGCATTTTAACAAGTATGTTGATTGTTTGAAATGTCAAATTGATTTACTCTTAAATGTAAATGTGATTTGTGTTCAATTATGAAAGTTGTGAATTATATGTTATGTGAATTGTTATATTGCATGAATTTAATGAACCATCAATGATGGTTACCTCATTGAGTTCGCAAAACTCACCAAAATTGCAATATTATCCTTTCAGACCGAGAGACGACTCTAGCTACTAAGAGGCTCTACCAGCTGTGTAGATTGTGATTTGGCAAAAGAAGTCATAGCTCAAAGGTCATTCAGCTGGGATTTTTGGATGGCTTAGATAGATTTTATATAGTTTCCTCTTTCATGTAGTACTTTTGTACTAAGTATTAAATGATGCACATATAGTAAAGGTTAAAAGATACCATGTAGACTTTCAATTTTGTGAAATGAAATGTGGAAAATGTGGTTTTTAAAATATTGTGATTTTCTATTAATGCTTATAAGTGATTAAAGATATGATGCCATGTCAAGTAAATATAGTGATTGAACGTAACTTACCATTATCATAGGATATGTACTAGAATGTCCTAAAGATGTTCCGGTATGTACCCTACGGTAAGGGAGCGCTATAATTAGGTGGTATCAGAGCATGGTTGGCATCTATTGGGATATATAGGAATGTTAAGCATGAAATATCGTGAGAAATGCAAAAAATGATTGAAATTATTATTTGTTATAGGTCATCTGCTCTAGGTGATCAAATTGATCAACCAACTGACCAAAGATCGGTAGGAGCCAGTAGGGAGTCCTCGGTACCTCGATCTGAGAAAATGCCTCTTAGAGTTCCCGAGAAAAGCGAGAGGAGGTATGATAGGCTGCGGAAGAAGGGAGCTATGAATTTCTATGGCAGCATAGATCCCGCTGAGGCCGAGGGATGGTTGAAAAGGACTGAGAGGGTCTTTGATCAGATGAACTGCGAGCCTGATGAGAGGTTCGACTATGCAGTGTCCTTACTACAGGGCTTAGCTTACCAGTGGTGGAAAACTATCCCGGGCAGTACCACCAGGCCTTACTAATTGAAGTGGGAAGACTTTCTAAAGGTCTTCAGAGAAAACTACATGCCCAAGATCTACTTAGACAAGAAGATGAAGGAGTTCCTGTATTTGAAGTAGGGTAGGATGTCAGTGGAAAAATATGAGATTCGGTTCAATGAGTTGATGGGCTATGCTACTGCTTTGATCCCTACAGAAAAAGACAAGTGTAGGAGGTTTAAAGACGGGCTCAATATAGAGATCAAAACAAGGTTAGCGTTTTTAGACCTGAATAGTTTCACTGAGATGAGAGCTGCTTCGATCAAGATTGAGCAGCTACTGAGGGAGAGACAAGCTGAGACTGGGCAAGGATCCAGTATGAAGAGGTTTAGTGAGATTCAGGGCAGTTCTGGTAGAATATTCAGTAAGCGCCAGAATAGAGCCTTCAACACCAGGTGGATCCAGGCAGTCAGGATCTGGGCAGAGGGGTAGATCTTCACATACTGGCAGTGGAAGGGGTGCAGTATAGAGTCAGTTTCCAATATGTGAGCACTGTGAGAAGAGACATGGTGGTAATTGTTGGAGGCTAATTGGAGCTTGCCTCAAATGTGTCTCTTTTAACCATCGGATCAGGGATTGTCCTGCTACTTTGGGAGCTCATTCTGGTGTGATTGGGCAATCCAAGAGTGATGCTACGGTCCAATAAAGTAGAGGTAGTGGATCTAGATAAAGAAGTCGAGGTAGAGGCAGAGTGAGTTCTAGGAGTTCCTCCAGGAGGATTGAGGGGTAGGGCAGCTAACCCCAGTCCCAAGCCCGAGTTTACGCCATGATTAGGTAAGAAGCTCAAGACTCACCAGATGTTGATGCAGGTGCACTTCTTATTTATGATTTTGAGGCATTTGCATTGCTAGATCCAGGATCTATGTATTCATTCACCGCACCGCATCTGACATGTAGACTGCATTGTAATAGTGAGACATTACAGTATAGGCTAGAGGTCAATACATTGTTAGGTAGTACTACCATTATAGGATAGGTCTATAAGGGGTGCTTAATTAGAATTGATCAAGTGGAGTTGGAGGCAGATCTAATTGAATTATAGCTGAGAGAGATAGATATTATCTTAGGTATGGATTGGCTCACTGCTCATAGGGCTATCATGAACTACTATACCAAGGAGGTAGTACTAGAATCTTCTGGTTAGCCAAGGGTAATATTCAGAGGAATTAGTCAAGCAATACCAGCCAGGATGATATCCTTCGTGAGTGAATTGAGATTGATTCAAGAAGGATGTGAGGTTTATCTGGCCCACATGATTGATACTAAAGCTGAGTAGAGAGTACAGGACATTCCCATATTTAAGGAGTTCCTAGATGTGTTTCCCAATGAGCTACATGGTTTACCAACATATCGGGAAAAGAAGTTCACAATCGATCTAGTTCTGGATGTTGCTCCTATATCTATTTATCCATATAGGATGGTGCCTGTAGAACTGAAGGAGTTAAAGGCTCAGCTACAAGAGTTGCTAGAAAAGGGTTTTATTAGACCCAGTGCATCACCTTAGGGAGCTCCAGTGTTATTTGTGAAGAAGAAAGATGGGACTTTAAGGTTATGCATTGACTATAAGCACTTGAATCGGGTGACAGTGAAGAACAAGTATTCGCTGCATAGAATTGATAATTTGCTTGATCAGCTGCAGGGAGCTCAAATATTCACTAAACTGTATTTGAGATCAGGGTATTATCAGTTGAAGATAGCAGAGACTATGTACCTAAGAGTGCATTCAGGAGTAGGTATGGGCACTTCGAGTTCTTAGTTATGTCGTTTGGGTTAACTAATGCCCCAGCATCATTTATGGCCTGATGAATAAGGTGTTTCAGCTCTAACTAGACCGATTTGTGATTGTATTCATTGATAATATTTTGGTGTATTCGAAAAGCAGAAAAGAACATGTTGAGCATCTAAGAGTCATTTTACAAATTATGAGGGAAAAGCAGTTGTATTCCAAATTCAGTAAGTGTGAATTTTGTCTAGACCAAGTAGTGTTTTTGGGACATATAGTGACTGGACATGGCATACAGGTAGATCCAAAAAGATAAAGGTAGTGATGAACTGGGAAGCTTCGAGGATTGTGTCTAAAATTCGAAGCTTCCTAGGATTGGCCAAATATTACCAGAGATTTGTCGATGGATTTTCTCTAATCTCAGCCCCCCTGAACTTTTGAGGAAGAATGTAGTGTTTAGATGGAAAGAGGAGTGTCAGAAGAGCTTTAAGAAGCTGAAGTATTGGTTGACTATGACACCGGTGTTAACTATCCTATCAGGGACCGAAGGATATGTGGTGTATAGTGATGCGTCGCATCAAGGATTAGGATGTGTATTAATGCAGTATGGCTAGGTGATTTCCTATGCATCGAGACAATTAAGATCTCACAAGATTAATTATCCGATACATGATTTAAAGCTGGCTACAATTGTCTTTGTTCTAAAGATTTGGAGACATTATTTGTATGGAGAGACTTTCCAGATATACACAGATCATAAGAGTTTGAGATATCTGCGGAGTCAGAGGGAGTTAAACTTGAGGCAGAGGAGATGGATTGAGTTACTGAAGGATTATGACTGCAATATTGAGTACCACCCGGGGAAAGCTAATGTGATGGAAAATGCTTTGAGTAGGAAGTCTAATATCAATGTAGTTTAGATTCAGTTATCGAGGTTACCTAATTTGATTCATTTGAGAGCTCTGAATGTGGAGTTGAAACTGTAGCAAGATGAAGCACTGATTGCCACTTTGAAGCTGAGACCGATGCTACATGACAGAATCAGGAAAGTCCAGGGCAAAGATCTTGATATAGTGAAGCTTATGGAGAAAGTGAAGGTAAATCCAGATTCTGAGTTTGAATTGAGGGATGAGATATTATGGTTGAGATAGAGGTTGTATGTGCCTAATGTGGATGATCTGAAGAAGGAGATTCTTGAGGAAGCTCATGTGGCCACCTATGTTATGCATCCTGGTACTACCAAGATATATAACACATTGAAGCAGCATTTCTGGTCGCCAAGAATGAAGAAGTAAGTAGCTGAGTATGTATCTAGACGTATGACTTGCCAGCAAGTCAAAGCTGAGCACTAAGCTCCAGTAGGGAAACTACACTCGTTGTCCATTCCAGAGTGAAAATGAGAACAGATTACGATGGAATTTATTATGGGATTACTTAAGACTCCGAGACAGAATGATTCGATATGGGTCATAGTGGATCGGTTGATTAAGTCGGCCCATTTCTTACCAGTAAGAGAGAATAGCTCACTTGATCAACTGGCCCGGAGATATTTGGGTCTAGATGAAGGTATTAAAAACTAACAAACCTATACTAGTAGCTTCGTTGTTGTTTGAGGCAGAATGAAGTTTTTATGTATGACTTTAAGGTGAAATATTATTTTTATTATATTGTGGCAATGTACTAGAAAATGGACCTCTTGCAATATTAAAACAAAAGGAGCCTATTTTAAAACTAAAGGAGCCTTTTGCAAATTGAAAAAACAAACACTATAATGCAAAAATTTAAAAGTTAAAAGAGAAAGAATGACATAGTAAAATTATACTTGTTTGGCTTATAAAGAAGCCCAACTCTAGTCCCCAAGGATCTAACTTGAGTATTTCACTATAAAACTCCAAGTAGTAAATTTTGATGAGGCTTTCCTAGCTCACAAGTACATATTTTTCAAGATTCTTCAACCTTCCACACTCGTAGTGTTTAATAAGCCTTTTACAAGCTCTAAAAAAAAATGAATATATGGTTTGCTCAAAGTAAGCTTCAAGGAATAAAAATCTCTCTCAATTGAGTATTTACACTTTCTAAGGCATAAAGAGTTTGATAATGATATGACTTTTGAGAATATTGATA
>JANSVA010000217.1:40517780-40528154 GCA_025504915.1 Erythroxylum reticulatum | reverse complement strand
TTTGCCAACCCACAAACCAACCCTAAACCAAACCTAGAACCACTTTTCCCTCACAGCCCTACAGATACTGGTTCAGACGCATTCAGTGACCTACCAAGCTCATCAAACACACCACATCTAGACACCTCACCAAGAGTCGAAGAACCACTACCTCAAACTAGCCCTATCACTAATTCAGAAACTACCATCCACCAGAACATCAGAAGAAGTCAGAGAACTTATACCACCCCAAGATATCTCGATGACTATGTCCACCATGCCTCTGCTCTTCACTCCATTTCTATTCCCGATACTGCTAACATAACATCACAAGTTTATGGTCCTGCAGGGATAGCAGAAGACAAGGATTCCAGATCATGCACACATCAAGATACAAGGAATTCATAGGTAATATATGCACCTCTTTTGAACCTTTATCTTATGAAACAACAAAAAATTCAATAGGCTGGGTAAATTCCACGAATGAACAACTAGTTGCACTAGAAGCAAAATAGACCTGAGTATTGACCAAATTACCTAAGGGGAAGGGAGTCATAACATCAAAATGGGTGTACAAGGTGAAGCAAAACCCAGATGGTACTGTTGATAAGCTAAAATCAAGGCTAGTGGTAAAAGGCTTCAATCAAAGGGTAGGAATCAACTTCTCAGAGGTATTCTCCCTCATTGCTAGGATTGTGACAATTCGGACTTTCCTAGCTCTAGCTACAATTACAAAGTGGCCACTTGGAGGAAGAACTTTATATGCCACCACCACAAGGTTATGCAAAAGCTAGGGTAGGAGAGGTTTGTAACCTGTTGAAGCTCATTTATAGACTCAAACAAGCAGGTAGGCAATGGCATAAAGAATTGACTACAAAGCTAAGGCAGACCATTGCCTCTACACTAAAAGAGAAGATGACAACTTTACTTCCATCCTCATTTATGTGGACGACATACTTCTTACTGGTGCGAATGGAGACCATTTAAACCACATCAAAGACTCACTGCACAGGGAATTCACAATCAAGGACTTAGGATATGTCAAGTTTTTCCTAGGGGTAGAAATAGCCAGATCTGAGAAAGACGTGCTGCTCAATCAGGGCAAATACATACAAGACATTTTACAAGAGACAAATCTACTATATTGCAAGCCAAGCATAACTCCCATAGTTCTAGGAAAGAAGTTTACCACTGATGACGATGAACTTCTCCCCGATCCCAAACTCTACAGAAGGATTATGGATCGACTTCAATACTTGAGTTTCACCAGACTCGATCTTACCTACATCACGCAACAGTTAAAGCCAATTCATGCAATCGCCGCAAGAGCCACACTGGAGGGTTGTAAAACACGTCCTCTGGTACCCCAAAGGAACCCAACAACAAAGCTTATTTTACCCCTCAGACTCCAGCCTATAACTCACCGGTTACTCCGACGCCGACTGGGCAAGCTATCCTTCAGTCGACGATCTCTGACTGGGTTTTGCATCTTTCTCGAAAAATCTCCCATATCCTGGAAAACAAAAAAACAAACAATCGTTAGCAGATCCACAGCAGAGGCCGAGTATCGAAGCTTAGCCTCAACTACATGTGAGTTAAAATGGATTATTCAACTTTTACAGTGTTTTTAGGTGAAGCGGGAAGGAGCCATACCTTTATATTGCAATAATCAGGCAGCGATCTACATCTCAAAAAATCCCGTCTTCTATGAACACACCAAACACCTGGAGATCGATCTCCACCTTGTGTGCGATGCGGCGAACTCAGGTCTTCTCGATCTCCAACACGTATGCAACCAACATCAACTTGCGGATCTCTTCACCAAGCCTCTCACCGCACGCATCTACGAAGCTCTAGTTTGCTCCGTTTGCCTCTCCGAAGCTCCGACTTAAGGGGGGAGTGATAAGAGGGCTATGTCAAATGAGGAAGTGGGCTGTCGAATGTGGATGTGGGCTAACACTGATGGATCGACTCAAGTGAAGGTGGACTAAAATGATGGACCCAACCATAATGCACATCCACAGATACCTGCACAGATCTGGACACAAAATTCTAGACCTAACATTTTATTTCTTGTCTCCTTGTATATAACTCTATATTGTTCTCTTGTAACTATGGACCCAACCATAATGCACATCCACAGATACCTACACAGATCTGGACCCAAAATTCTAGACCTAACATTTTATTTTTTGTCTCCTTGTATATAACTCTAGAATGTTCTCCTGTAATAGAATTGCACCAGCTGTCAATTCTGTTACAGATTCCCACACGTAGTAGCACATAGCAGTAGCAAATAGTTGTCCTTAGCATACAAATAGCAATAGCAAATAGCTATCCTTAGTATCAGTATAAATATCTTTTTCTTTACATATCAATATATGATGAAATAAACATTTCTTCATCAGCATAGACCTCTTGTTTTTCAATATGGAATGTATAAACGTGTTAAAATTCTGTAATAGTTTGTCATTAAGCTTATAGGTTTTCTAAAGTTTGGTTCTACTTATGTGTAGTTCTTGGTAACTACTTGGTTCTCAATATGTGCAGTTCATTGGAGCTACTTTGTAAATTTTTCTTGTCATTTATAGCCTAATTTATTTTTTTCCCTTTAAAAAATGTTCTCACATCTCATAATTTTTTAGAACTTTATGGTTTGATTGCATGATCCTCCTTCTAACTAGATACTAACTTTATTTCTCTTTATACTATGCAGTTGTTCTCTAATCCATTACTTAAATTTCTCATAGAAAAGTTTGGATAAGATTCACATAATCTCTGAAAATTCTCCTATCCCTCTTCTTCCACACATTAAACACATAAGAGCTAAAAGTTACATCCATTATTGCTCTTTCAATTCTAGAAATAATGTGATTATTTTGTAGCTAGGACAACATCTCGTTAAAGTTTAGATTTGACTTAGCAATGCTCCATAAATTTTCAACCCCTCTCTATATGATCAAAGCGTTTTTGCATTTGAATAATAAATGCCTAATTTCTCCTGTTGTCAAACAAGAGTCAAGCATTCTCACCATTGCCTATCTTATATTTTATGCAATTAGCTAATTAACTCCTCAATCTTAACATTTGTTTTTAGTAGATATTTTAGATTTCTCTTTAACTCCCATCAAATTCTGCCTTTCAACAAATAAACCTACAACCATATATTCTATAGAAAATTTTTGTTATCGAAAATCCTTCATAGTATAGTATATTTCCCAGTAGCAATTTATTGCTTAATTAGATGGAAGTGATTCTCAATCCCCTCTCATCCAATAGTTTACACACTTCACTCTGACTACTATTTCCACAACTCTCCCTTCCTTGTTCCCAGCCCTTAGTGTTTAGACACCACAGTTATATTGAATTTATGCCTACACCTTTGTACGGTAATCTTATTTAGGTCTGCTTAAGCAAGACTCAACCTCTCTCACATGATCGTCAACCAACTAAACACATTCTCAATATATTGAGGTGTAAGGCTTAAATAAACTATATATAGGCACCTATGGCTTGATGGATAAATTACAAATCAGAATCTTAACTAAACTAAAATGCCTAGGTCATATCTATCCTTATCAGATCACATCACACTAACCAATTGGATAGCACCTCCATCTAAATAAGACTCTATCTGCTTAGATAGAGTAACATCACTACTAATAAGATAAGATATTACATTGAATTAGGAAAGATACACCCATATTTATAAAGATCTCCATTATCTTTAGATGATCCTCCTATATGCTCTTTATTTTGTAGAGTTGAAGTTCACATGTGATCTTGTCCATCACATCATCTAAGATTTCCTTACAATCTCTATCCATTGATGATGAGTTATCTAATCCCAAGCCTTTCATAACATGCTAGTTTGATTCAATACTTATCTATTTCAAGTCCGTTAATCATAGTTCATCTATTTGATCATGCGTTAAGTCCTTAACCCATCAAGAATATAGCCTTAGCTAAGTTAATCTACAAAGGGTGCGAAACTTTACAAAAACTCACACCATACTTGTTCTTACCTGCTAAGTTATCGTGGAGCTCTTGTATGTCTTTTTGATGAATGTGATCTAGCTAAAATTCAACCCAAGATTCATCTCAAGCTAATTATTACATGTCATTATCTTTTAGTCTGGCATCTGAATCTTGTATCTCATAGTTTTTGCCAATGCATGTTAATGCTTGCCTACTCTCAAGCTTTCATCAACAATGCTCATTTTCCTTTCTTATTCGTGAGTCTTTACCTTCTTTCGTCAACCCGAGTGCCAAGCATTAGGCAGAGCTTGCCAACACTCAAATGATTCTATAATTTGGACTTAGAGGTCTAACACTTAGCCCTTTTATTGACCAACACTCTAAAGAGACATTATGCAAATTCATTCGTATTGACACCTTGTCATGCTTGACATTTTTTAGAGTAATGCTCAACCTCCATTGTTGTAAAAAGAGGGGAGAACTTTGGATATGTCATGGTCTTATCTTTGGTATTAATTTAGTCTCTCCTTCAGTGGCAATTTTAAACAAGACCATTTTCTCCTCTATCATCATCGCTTCCCTCAATCCTTCGCCTCTCTAATTCCTTTGAGCCCATTCACTTAATAGTAGCGAAGGCGGCCTTCTATCCAAAAAAAGGAAAAAGCTACCATTGCCTCTTTAACCTATGTCCCCTCTTTCAAGATACTTACGTATGGAGACATTATGACACAACCCTCCTTAGAGAAAGAAGGGATAAATTCTAAGGAATCAATTTCCCAGACTTCTGTGACCTTTCTCTAACTAAAAATTGGATTTAAAACCTTAAAGGGAGGGGGGCTTTGATCACTTATATTTTATCAGGTTTCTTGATCCTAACGATTTTGGAGCATCCTGAATTCCTTGGAGAGATTCCTCTTGAGCAAAGGAGGTAGGATCGGGACAGGGGCTAATAATTAAGATTATTAATCTCCAATATGAAGGTGAAGCTGAAACTTGCTAGCAAAGAAATTTTAGGAGGTGGCAATTGGCTACTTAAAAAGTGGTTTCCTACAACAGTAAAATTAGGGAAGGCAAGGGATTTAAAGATCTTAAGTTACTAAGGAATGCCTTGAAGAGTTGAAGGAGAAGAACACTTCGCCACTAAAAAGGGATAAAAGAGGAAAAACGGAAATGGGAGAGCACTTGAGGAAATAAAAAAAAAGTTAAAGAGTAAGAGATAGTTAAAAAAGTAAGAACGGTTAAAGGTAATAAAAGTTGAAAGAAAGGTAAGCAAGTGAGAGGAACGAATATTTAGGAAGTTAAGAAACTTATCCAATAAGGGATCCATTGCTAAAGTTTCAAAGGTTTAGAAAGAAGTCACTCCCTGAGGCGGTGTGTATGAAAATTGCAACATTATCCATAGACACCGAGGCCCCTTCAGTGGACACCATTCGATGGGCTCATACTGAACATGGATGCTTTACAGTCGCTTCTGCCTACGAGATCATCGATGGCCAGGTTTCGAATCGCCAGGCGAATCTCTGAGCGTCCATTTGGAAGTGGGTGAGGCCCCAACGAATCCGTTCTTTCCTTTGGCTCCTGACCAAAAACAAGCTCATGACGAACCAACAATGTGTGGCGCGTCATGTCGCTGGGGATAGCAGGTGCCACTTCTGTGGCCAGGAGGAGTCCACCCTACACGTCATGCGTGATTCCTCGCGAGTGACCACCTTCTGGAAACAGTTTCTCGAGGAGTGATCACAATGGATTTCTTCCAACAGGACTTGGAGAAGTGGGTTCATTCCAATCTCAAGCCCCCTCCCTAGCACTGCCTGAGGACTGGGCTACTATTTTCGGCGTTGCTTGTTAGATGCTTTGGTCATGGCGCAATAAAAGCATTTTTGAAACTGACTTTGAGTGGCTGGAGCATGGTCAACGAGCAGTGCAAGAGTTTGTAGGCTGGATAGAGAAGGCGAGGACTGTCAAAAGAAGCGTCTTCTCCACGTAGGGACTTCCGGGGGGTGGTCCAAACCACCGACGGACTAGCTCAAACTCAACACCGACGGAGCTGTTAAACCAGTTTCGGTCGACGCGTCAACGGGCGGATTACTTCGTGATTGGAATGGAACGTGGTATAGAGGATTTTTATATCACAATGGAAAAGAGTCGCCCCTTAAAGTAGAACTATGGGGAGTCCACTCGGGCCTCACTATGGTGTGGTCGATGGGATTCCGTCGTATCATGCTTGAAGTGGACTTCTTGGAGGTCATCAATCTTCTTTGTTGTTCCTATCCAGGGATTGACAGAAATAATTTTGTGTTGACAGGTACCCGAGAGTTACTTCACAGAGCTTGGGAGGTGCAAATTCAGCATGTACACCACGAAGGAAACCAGTGTGATGTTACTCTGGCTCATCTCGCAAGCTTGGCAGCTCCTGGCGTCCATCTCTTACATGATCCTCCTTTACCTGTTATTCATAGTCTTCACCAAGACAGGCTAGGCACTTTGTACCATCGAGCCACGCGTTAGCCGCGTGCTTGTGTTTTTTTAGTTTTTTCTATTGTGTTTTCCCTTGTAATTAAAACAAAAGTCACTCTTTCTTTGCTTTCTCATCGTTTATAATGTAAGTAGATTTGATAAGTTATCAAATTTATAAATTAACTTAATCATACTAAATTATTTAAAAGATAAATTAATCTAAATAAAATTGGTTTCATTTTAGTGGTTAGAATTAATTTAATATTTATTAAACATAGTAAAAGATATAATGACATCAAATAATATTATAAAATATATATATACAAAAGTAAGTATTTTAGTTATATTTTCTATATTTTACAAATTATTCATAAGATAATTAAGTGAGTAATTTAGTTAGAGTGCGAATACTTTAATGTTTAAAATTACCAAACTATTGAAATAAAACTAAAATATATATATCTATAATATTTGAAAATATGTGATGTGAACATTAACATTTTATAAAATGAGGATGGTTAAATAGGGATCTTATATTTATAAACTTTCCATTTTATTAAATTAAAATAAAAATTAATTTTAAAAATATTAGTTATTTTTTACAAAATATAATTTATTTAAAAAATTAAAATAATAATGACGATGGAATAATAATACTAAAATTAAATCACAATAACGTAAATTGGTTGATATTAGTTAGATTTATTTTGGTTCAAACACCAAGAATTAAACAAAAACATTTTCTTTTAAAATTTTAGAAAAATAAAATTTTATTTCGATTTGAAAATTTCTACTCTTACCTTCTTCTGCTTCTTCTTTTTTTTTTTTTAATTAATGTTTTGGTGACTTGTGCTCACACCAAATTGTGGGTTGGAGTATATTAATTAGTGTTTGTCTTACCCACCAAATGATTTTGTGGCTACGAATATCGATGGCATCTACCATTTACCTGAAGTTATATAAGTTAATAATAAATTAAAATTTGATATCAGGATCAAAAAAGGTAGCATTTTGTCCATTTAATGAACCGATTTTGCTTATACTTTCTAATACACTAACAATGTAAAATAATAATAAACTTTTCACAATGTAATATAATGATAAACTTCTTAATCTATCAAAAGAATGATGTGAAACTATAATTACTTTTGGGTAATTAAATTTATAATTTATTCATCCGTTACTATTTTAATGGAAGATTATTGACCATTTAATTTATAATTTAGAAACTTTTTTAACAATATTAAGGATAATGGAAGGTTAAAATACCTCTCATTTCATTAATTTATTGTTAAGCACTAATAGCTGAAATTTTACATTTTTATGATTGAAACTTACATCTTATTTGATGGCCATCAAGTTCGAATATCATAATATATATCTTAGGGTTAATTATTTAAAAAAAACTTTTATCAATTTTTTAATTATAATCCGAACTTTAAAAAGTAACAATAAAATATCCAAATTTTCAATTTTTTTCAATTGTAGCCCACACTTCAAAAAGTGACAATAAAATGCTCAAACTTTTAATTTTTTTTAATTCTATCCCGACGTTTTCTGTTATTCTCTCGATACCCTCAACATTTTGTTTTCTGTTGTTCTTCTGACGCTTCAAACTACTCTCACATTACAACGTACTACATCAATAAGCTTTTCGTTTTTAGTTCGTTCTTCTAACGCCTTTAGTGTGAGAGTGTTGAAGTCGCATAATCTGAAAATCGATAGGTGAGAGTATCAAGAGATCAAACTAAAAACGAAGAAAAAATTGAAATCAAAGCAGAAGGCCATCGAGGTTGCGTAATATGATTTAGGTCATTTTTAAACAACGACGTCGTTATATTAATCTTTATTTGTTGTGTTAATTTTGGCTGACGTGTATTAATAGGTAAGATTTCTAAAATATGTGATAAGTTACGTCAACAAACTTAACGAAAACACTAACATCGGGTTAGAATTGAAAACAAAATTAAAAGTTTGAGTATTTTATTGTTACTTTTTAAAGTTCGAGCTATAATTGAAAATTTAACGAAAGTTTAGGTTTTTTTTTATAATCAACCCTATATCTTACATGCAAGATTGTTTCTAGCCCGAGACAAAGTAAAAAGAAGGACCCTAATAAATCAACAACACACAAATATGTATTATCTAATAAAAATAAAATATTCAATTCTTTTATAGGCTTTTTTTCAATTAAAATGCTCCTTATTTTATGATCAAGATTGTCTTAATTTCTATGATCATAAATATTTAACATAGAAATTGGTTGCTCGTTATCCTTAAATTTTCGAAATTGGATGGATTTCATACATGTTTATACTTTACTCAAATTGCTAACATTATTATGAATATAAATCTCATCACTTAAATTTTTATTAGGTTATTTAAAACTATCTTCATAAAATTTCTTATAATTCTCACTAAAAGAGCCACTCTTTTAACAAATTTATCGATAAATCTTTTTTAGGATTCTAACTATTCTGCTCATTTTCTTTCTTTTTTTTTTACTTCTCGACAAATACTTTTTAAGCAACATCATATAAAATAATTATAATATAAATGAACTAGAAAAAAGAACAAAAATATATGTATGGAATTAGAAGAAGCAGGAAGGCATAACAGAATAACAATAACTTGATCATTTATTACAAAGATATATCAATAGTTTTATACATCTACAACAAAGAAAAAACAAAAAGCTGAATTTAATATCTTATATTAAAAATGAAAATACAAATAGTAAACTGTAAAAGCTATCATCTTCAAAATTTATTTTTGAAATTTATAGTAATTCTAAAACATCAATAATTAACAGGATCCACTTTTTACCACAGAGAATGAAAATTACCAACAATATTCATATTATAGAAATATTGAAACTAGATTTCATCAATAATCTACAAAATTAAATTTATACATACAAAATCAATCGAACTCATAAATTAAAAAAAATGCTAATTATAACTTAATAAATGAAAAAAAAACAAGATAAATGACAATTGAAGAAGGAAATTAAGGATAAAAGGTATCAAATATGATATAAGCAAAATGAAGGAGACAAAAATATTACTTCAATTTGAATTGAAATTATACCAAGAATTGCAATTGACAAATATCATATATAATCAAATTGAAACTTTTCAGTTTATCTGGATAAACTGCAATTTAATTATGAAATGAAAGAAAGATAAATTATATCCAAAATTTAATATGATTTTAAAAAAAATAGAAAATTTAACCCTAATTGAAAAAACAATTGTACTCATAATCAAATTTCAAAATTTTACCTTATCCTTATATCATAAGAGTTGCTGAGAAAATCTAAAATTCAAAGTAGAAAATTTTAAAAAATGAGACTTAAGAGAAAAAATGAGATGTGTTTGTTACCTAAATAGAAATTATGTGGAAGGAGGTGAGGCTAAGGTGAAAATCTTAAATTTAAGGCCTTCTCTTACCAAATTTTTATTAGAAAAATGTGAATCTTGACATTTAATATGAACAATTTTATTTTAAAATGCTTGCTTCCGCCGTTCCTTTACCTCCTGAAAAGAAATTTTCATATGTATGATGATGAACTAAGCTATTTTTTTTATAACAAATTAAGATTGATATTTGCTTCCTAAATAAATTTCTTTAAATCTTGAAAAAAGAAAATTTCTTTCATAACTTGTTTCACTTAAGTAGTTGAAATAATTTGTAGATTATTTATACTTTTTAACTAATAATTCTGTATACAATATGTAGATTGAAGGATATTTATTTTTAATAATTTCTAATAATGGCAAAAAATAATATTAGTTACAAAAATATGAACTATAATTTGAACGGTCAATAATCTTTAAGTATATAATACTAAGGACGAACGGGATAGACAAACACAAAATTTCATCATGCCGTTCTTTTGATCCATCAGCTCCCTTAACTTCTATCTCATCGTCGTGTCACGCCTATGACTTATTACTC
>JANSVA010000217.1:40466762-40482668 GCA_025504915.1 Erythroxylum reticulatum | reverse complement strand
AATAAATACTTAAATTAGACAAATTAACATTTTAGAAGTTGTCATATATGTTAAAACATTATTATCTTTAAAATTATTATGAAACTGACCTCTAATACATATTAAAATTTTATAGTTATTGAAATCTATATACAATTTCCAATTATCTATAAATTATAATTTATGGTTGGTATATTTCCAAAGAAATACTAGGTACCTCCATGTTCACCATTTGACATACCTCTTAACATTACTATATAAATTTAATTGAATGATGCTATAATTTTTCACTTTTTTATTAGATTTTATAATATTTGTATTTACTTTCTATATTTTATGGATTTATAACAAAAAAATTTCCTAATTTTTTATTTGTTCATTCCAAAATTTTACAAACTAATTTTAATAATTCATTTTTAATATTCTAACTTATATATTTTCAATAATTATATCATAATTCCTTTCTTAATATATATTTAAAAATTTTGATATTTATAATTTGATCACAAAATTTTAAATTACATAATATTCATTTATACATTAAATAGTGCGACATGTTAGGACTTTTTTTCATCATCTTAGATAACTGAAATATTTTATTGATAATAACAAAATTTAACATTTGTTTTAACTAAAATATTTAATTTATGATAAAAATTAATTTTTGTTTCAGTCATGGGCGTGATCCAATAAGTCACACCCGTGATGAATGATATTGGTTTTTCTTAACTTATATATTATAATATTTGTATTTACATTCATTAGATATTTATAATTTTATTACAACATTTTAAATTACGCAATATTAATGTAATATGTGACTTTTTTAAATCTTAATTAACTACAATATTTAATTTATAATAAAACATTTTACATATTTTACATTTTTTTAAGTCACGGGCGTGACTTAATAAGTCACACTCGTAATTGATGATATTACATTTTTTTTCCATTCCAAATTTTTAATAACTAATTTTACTAATCCATTTTTAATATTCTAACTTATATATTTTTAATAATTCTATCATAATTTAAACATCTTTTTAAAACATTTTTCATTCATTCCAAATTTTTACTAACTAATTTTACTAATTTATTTTTAATATTCTAAGTTATATATTTTCAACCCGTGACTGATGATATTACATTTCTTTTTTTTCATTCCAAATTTTTAATAACTAATTTTACTAATCCATTTTTAATATTTTAACTTATATATTATTAATAATTCTATCATAATTTTAGCATTTTAAAAATATTTTTTCATTCATTCCAAATTTTTACTAAATAATTTTACTAATCCATTTTTAATATTCTAAGTTATATATTTTTAATTATTCTATCATAATTCTTTTCTTATTATGCATTTCAAAATTTAAATATTCATAACTTTATCACAAAATTTAAATTACACAATATTTATTAATTTTTAACTTATTTTATTTGAGTCACACCAACCATATATGTTTTTTACTTTTTAGTTACATATTATGATATTTTTTAATTTAGTTTGTATATTTTATCCATTTATAACAGATACATACTGCTATACATTTCCTTAATTTTTTCCCCCAAAATTTTGCTAACTAATTTTACTTATTTATTTTTAATATTCTAACTTATATATTTTTAATATAACAAAAATTAATCTTTTTAAGAGAATATATATTTCAAACTTTAAATATTTATAATTTTATTGCAAAATTTTAAATTATCTAATATTTATTTATACATTAAATAATATAAATAATATAATATATTTAAAATAAATAATCGTAGAATTAAATTAAATGGGCATTAATAAATTTGGCTGCATCTATCTGCTAGATTTTACATAAGTTTGATGGACGCACGTCTGTTACAGTAATTTGGATTATCTCCCTTGCACGTGTAGCAATCGCAACGGTGGCTCTTGTTTTTATGACACTGAGTAGTTGAGTCGCCGATTTTCACACCCATCTGCAAGGAAAAAATGGGAGTAGAGAAGCAGCTTATTCGCCCTGGAACTGGTCCGAAGCCCGCCGCCGGCCAGACCGTCACGGTTCACTGCACAGGATACGGTCAATCTTCCTTTAAGATCTAAACTTTCACCTTTTTATCACAACCCATTTTTTTAGTTATATCTTATTCAAGAGAATTTGAGAGAAATGATTCATGTCCGAGTTCTTCACAACTTGTAGCTGTTGAATTTTTATCGTCGCTTCTGATTAGTTTGAATTCCCTTTTCCTTTATTCGGATTTTTTGTTTATTTGTGAAAAAGCTTTGGAGACCCGAATCTTAGGATTTCTAGTGGTTCGTAAAAGATTGAACGATTGATTGAATTGTGTGACGGGTAGGCAAAAGATTTAGTGCTTTTGAGTGGGAGTTGTTAGTGAAAATGCATTTTTTATAATGACTGTGTGCCCAATGGCTGAAGAATTTGGAACTTTGGAGGACTGTGTGATGTGTAATTCTGAGGGTTTCTTAGATAGAATGATGATTTTTTTTTCCTGCCTTCAGGGAAAAATGGTGATTTGGCTCAGAAGTTCTGGAGGTGATGATTATGATATTTAAATATTTCCCTGTTTTGTTGATTCTCAGGTTGAGAAATATATTCCTGTCTTGATGGGTTTTACTTAAAATGTTGTACTCTCGGTTGATCTTATTTCAGCACGAAGGATCCTGGACAGAAGCCATTCACTTTTAAAATTGGCCAAGGAAATGTTATAAAAGGTAAAACCTTATATCACAGGGGTCTTTTTTGGGCACGGTAATCTAATAATCACTTAGTTTTATCCATGCAAATTTTTTTTTTCTTGTTGATGCAGTAGTGATGATTTATGCCACAACTTTGATTCATGTATCTCCGCATCACGTTTGAATTAGCAGGTTTTAAAACTTTTACTCTTGACACGGAAAGAGAATATCTTTTGAACATTTTATGAGGATTGAACCCAAAATGTAATTGATTTAGATATACTCTTACCTTGATAAACCATAGCCCGGGTTAGCCCATTGTTCCTTACCAATTCAGTTATTTGTGGATTTAACAGGACTTTTGAAGGAGTCTTTATTTTTGTTATGCTCTCTAATAGTGGGATTGGACTTGGTAGCCAATGGTATGTTACTTTTCTTATATTTGAAGAACTTATTTTTAATATTTTCAGGATGGGATGAAGGTGTTCTGGGAATGCAAGTGGGAGAAGCTGCTCGCCTACGGGTACTGCTGTTTGGTTTTTAGTTAGTTTTGTTGCCATTCTTAAAAATCCATAAGTTGCATTTGCTTCAATAGGAATTTTCGTTTTAATGAGTCGTAACTTCTCTTCGTCATTTCAACAAGCATTATAACAGGATTTTGGAGTGTTTTATCTTTTACCTTCTCTTTCCTTTGTTTTTCTTTTCCAATTTACCCTTCGTTATTCAATTAGATTGCCTTTAGTTTCTTGGGCTTTTATTTCAAGTGGCTAGAGAAATTGTCTTCATTAATCAAACACCTTGTTTATTGGAGATTATGTGGTTCTTTTGATTTTCATTCTTGACGTCTTTGTTAGATCAATATGAAAATCAAAAAACAAAAGACTATTCTTTTTTCATTTGGGAACCAGTTTATATCTCTCATATTGCCACATTCCCATGTTTTTCTCGTTTTGTACATCCTTTGAAGCTCTCTTTTGTCAAAAGCATTAACTTGACGAGTCAAAATTTTCTTGAGCTTTAAGTACCAATGTTTCTATATGAACTTGATATTTCCATTTTATTTTATCAATCCCTTGTTTCTCTTTTTCTTCTTTCTCTTTTTCAGTCTAATACTGGCAAAATAAAACAATTAGTTCTTCCTCAGCTACTCAAGTTTATATTTGGCAGACATTAGATAAATGGCTGTTTAACTGTGATTAACACAACAGCCAGAATAAGTATAGAAACTTCGTTTTGTTTCAACAGTGTATTGGGAAACTACTATAGGCTTTGAGAATTTACGCGGTAGGCTTGTAAAAGCTGTAGCTCATGTCTTTACAGGCAGCAGAAGCATGCTTACGTAATTACATTGTCTTGAAATCTCCAAGGTTATTCTGATGATCATATGCATATAAGTACTGAAGATGTTGTTGATTTGAATTGCAGTGCTCTCCAGATTATGCATATGGACCCAATGGTTTTCCAGCATGGGGAATACAACCTAATTCTGTTCTGGATTTCGAGATTGAAGTCTTAAGTGTTGAGTGACTGCCTGCCTAGTTACTGTCAACTCCCCAGAGAACCATGAACTAATAATTTTGCGTTTGTCATGGACTTTTATGAATGATATCTGGGTTCTTGGTGGCATCTATGCATCCTATTACTTAGGGAAGCCATTTACTTTTGTTCAGTGGCTTGTTTCATCGATCAGTGTTTGTACTCGTACATGATGTCTATGTGGGCTTTGTGCTGGCTGCGCTCATATGAAAAATTCTACAATTCTTGTCTAGGAGTGCAAAACGTTCCTTTTACTTTTCCAGTTACTTGGAACACTGGCCATTGCACGTTTCTGTCCAAGGTCATAAGAGTTTGTCTGTAAAAATTGCACTGCCTAAAGGAAGGCCGGATGCCTGACATGACGTTGCCTTAGCTTTCTTCACATATCTAGATTGGAAAATGTTACTATCTGAGCATTTGCAGTGCAGGGTACTGAGTAATGTGACGGCTTGAGCCATAGTCGATACCTGGAAAAGATTCTTTAGCGCTAATTTTAAGTCATATTTACCAGGCAGAACACTTTGAGAGGCTCAAAGCCTCAGGCAAATGGTAATATCTCCCTTTTTACCAACGAGAAGGGTCTTATATATGCGCTTAGTCATATGAATTTCGAAACAAGAGGAAGTAGTTGGCCTGTAGAGGGGCTTTAGGTGTCATGCTGAATCGCGAGATGATTAGAGTCGTATCTTCTGGTTCTATAATGTGTTTCAATTTTGGACAATTTAATTTTGTTCACATGTTTATATAAATTTTATATAAATATATGGATAATATTTAATAAAATAAGTTAAGAATTAGTTACTGGGAAGAGATGATTCTTCCGGAGATGGTCGTGGTAGCTTCGAAGCTTCCTGCGTATGGTCAAGTCAAGGAAATGATAGTGGAAAACGGTTTGACTTTGACCTCAATTGATATTAAAAAGATAAGATTAATGAACATGACTGTGGAGTTGTCGTACTAGTGCCTGCTGTTTTGTGCCGTGAAGAAAGCCAGAGCTGAAGGACCGTCAACCATGAAGGCTTTATTCCAATGGTTTCGGGTTAATACAAAACTAATCTCTCGTAGTCTTGTTATTATTCCTTTAAAATTAGCAATGTTTTAGAAATGGAATTAGACATTGAACCAAAATATTTAAAGTTTAAAGGTTCTTTCGTATTAGATCATTATAAAATTAATGTATAATAAATAAGAAGTCAAATTATAAAAATAAGTAAAAGTATATTATAAAATAAAATGCTTTATTAAAATAAAAATACAACAATAATATCTATTACTATATATAAACTAATATTAAATATAACAATTTAAACTAAGATTGAATAAATATAAAATTTAAAATAATAACAAAAGTAAAATTTGTATTTTTATATTATCATTTATTTAAAGATTCATTAAAGGTGAAGTATATTTAAAGAAACTCAATAAAAATGACTTTAACTTTATTATAAGTTCCTTTTAAATGTCCTTTAAACATATTTTTATAGTTTAAATATTATTTTAACATATGCTTAAATTACCTTAAGCAAAATTACTCATATATACTAATTAATAATTTAATATATTAAACAAATTTATAATAAAAATAATAATAAGTGTTTAATAATAATAATTTAAAAATTTTCAATTAAAGTATAAAGAACTCAAAATTTGATAAATATAATTTATTAGTGAGTTTAACGTATTTAGTTTTTTTAAGGATAAAATAGCAATTCACTTTTTAATAATAATAATTTTAAAATTTTTTAACTAAACTATGAAGAGATAAATAAAAATATAAAATTAAAAAATATAATTTAATAGTTAGATTGTGCGGGTGAAAAAATTGGAAAGAAAAAAAATCATTCAAAAATCAAAAGATTTCTAAAATATCAACTTTTGTACAATTTGCGTTAATGCAAGGAGGGGAACAGATTCTCTGTTACCTTCTACCCTATTCTCCTTGTTTCAAAGTTTTCTCAGCTATTCTTTTTTTTTTAATTATTACTATCAGGGGATGAAAACACGTTGGGAACAGGGGAAATAGAGAATATAGAACAGAGGATGCTGGGGTGTACAAGGAGAAGGACGTGTGACGCGAGTGAAGATCGTCTGATCCTTTTATCCAAGACCAACCTTGTTCTGTTACCATCTGACCACAAGTTTTGCTAGGACCTACTGAAATTTGTGGCTATACTGGGATTACATAGGGTTGCTCTCGGGTATAAGGAACAGAAGAACTGGTCGCGTGTAAAGTTGGGGCCTACATGCTCGATATGAACTGAAAAAGATTGGTGTGCAGTGAAACTAGGCCCACTTGTCGAAGATGACCGACAGGATAATCCGACAAATCCTTACTCTGTTAGTTAGTCGCCGACTTGTAAGAAAATTAGGCGAATTTTCGTTAAAACTAGTCGTGTATTACTTAATTAGACTGTTTTCCCCCTATAAATTATAAACATAAATTAGACTAAAAATTAAGTTGATTTATATTTATTCTAGTCGAATTGTCAATTCGATCCAATTTTAAAATCATTGAAAATTAGTTCTATTTTAGAATAAAATAATTGAAATTTCGGTATAATTTTAAGAATTTGATTTGACTTTAAACATATTTTAGATATTAATTAATATTTATTTTAAAGTTATTAAAAATCTTCACAATTTTCAAGTCTCAATTATAATATTCATATATATATATATATATATATATATAATCAATATTAATATCTTGATTTATCCTAATATATTTACATTTCTTCATTTGCATGCCTACACAATATGCACTAATATGCATATGTTTATTTTATATAAAAGAATATATCAATGTTCAAAAGTATAAAAGTAATTCTTATTATAGATAAAAGCATGTATAGTACATTATGATAAAGTCAATCATCATTGCATTATAAATTAACATATGGTAACAAAATTAAGTATGATATAAAAATATTATTAATATGTGTTCACAAAAAATTATTATATTTATTTCAAGATACTTGTAGTTATTCTTCAAATTTGATAAGAATCATTTTAGAACTAGAATAAATTAATATCCATTTTAAAAAAATGAATTGACTTTAAATACTGCATTCTCATATTTTAAAGATTATTATAGTTATTATCTATTTTTATACACCATGAAACGTGTATTAAACATTTTTACAAAATAATGCTTTAAAACTTACCTAGTTCTCAAAACTAGACATTGTAATTAGAGATGGCAACTGGATTTTTGTTTCGAATCGGGATCAGACTTAGATTATTCAGATTGACCCAACTTGAAGCTCGACTCTTATAAATAAAATAACATTGTTTGTTTTAAAATTTCAAAATATCTTGAGTCTGACCAAGTCGTGCTCGAGCTTAGGCTAGCTACTTCTAACCCGATTGGGCCTCGGGCAGGGCTTGGGCCCTAGTAGCCCATGCCATCGCCATCGCCATCCCTAATTGTAATAAGTAAGAATAGATCTAATTTTTTGTCATTTTTGAATTTTTCTTATACTTATAAATACCACTTGTATTTCTATTATATATATAAAAAGTGAAATTCTTTATATTATTTTATAATATTTTGTATCAAATCTATTATTGAATAATTGTTGATGTTTTTATATTTTATTAATAGTATAATATGAAAAGATAATTGATATTGATTTAATTTCTTATAATTTTATTGGAGTGCTAAAAGTGAAATTAATAAGAAAATTGAAATAAATTAGTTAGAACTCACAACTTATCAAGCATTTTGAAAAAGAAAAAATTCTGAGAAGGGAAAGGGTCTAACCTCTCTTTAGAAAATTGAGTATCTGATTTCTTCTCTCCTTTACAAATAAGGTTTCCCTCCCAGTCCACCAGGAACATCCCTTAACATTTCAAGTAAGGGATTTGTACTCTGTCCAATGTCCTTAACTCATCCTTCCCCGCCATTAACCTCTCTAGTCTATAGACTAAGGACACTAACTCTCCTTCCCCAGCTCTTACCTCACTCCTTTACCTTCCAACCTCCCCATGCATGCACCTATTTTTGCACATACCCTCCCCACAATCAGCTGCTTATAATATTCAAATCACGTCTCTAACTTCAGTTATTTGTCATCCCCAGATCTTTGATGTCCAAGCTCCTCCTGCTTTCTACTCAGCAGCTTTCTTTCCACCTTTTCCCCCAAACCTAACCTCCCAGACAATGTTGTCCCCTCTCATAACCAAACCTACTCATTCACTACTCACTAGGTTATCGCTAGCCTACCTTCTTTATCTCCTAATCAAATTCTCTCTCCTTCTATCAATATTTTACCAAAGGCTTGGAACCATCATCCCTACAGTCTTCAACAAACCCTCTTCACTCATCTTACCACATATTAAGATGCTCCAAGTAGGAACAGCCAATTGGAACACAACTTTGGTTGGATTTTTCATGGATAAGTGTCCTCTTTTACCCTCCATCAAAGCCTAGACAGAAGCATTATGGTCTAAATTTGGATTGGATCAAGCCATAGTCACAAAAGAAGATTAATTTCTGTTTAAATTCAGAAACAATATAGGTATATCACAAGTCATGAAGGAAGGCCCTTAGCATTGAAGAGGTAAGCCTTTGTTTCTAAGAAAATGGAGAATAGGAATGGCCCTAGACAGAGCCTCTCTTAAAACAATTCTACTATGAATATGTTTTTACAATATCCCACTGGAATATTAGGCAACAATGTGATTAAGTTATTTAGCTAGTGCAATTGGAAAACTCCTACGATTAGATAAACAAACTGCAGTATAAGGAGGGTAAGATTTACAAAAATATGTGTGGAAGTAGACAAAACTTGTAGCTTCCTGACTCACTTAAGATTCTCAACCAAAGTAAGGATGGAGAGCTTATATCGATAGATATTCTACTTTCTTACCCCTGGAAACAATATCAACGACTCTAATACAAAATATGGATACTAAAACCAAAATCACCAAACCCGACCCTCAACCAACAAAAGCACCATCTATGCCTCAATCCTCCAACATGCCCTCGGAATTGAACAGACAGGATTCATCACTTAATCTTACTCTTATAGCTAACCAAAATTCTAATATTCCCCATACCAATCTAATAGAAACTCCATCTTTATCTTAAAATTCATCAATTCCTTTACGACTCCCTAACATCATATCTACCCCAAACAAATCAGTTGAACCACCAAGATTAAGTTAGCACTATACCATAACCAAACCTCATAATCCACCTTGAGAGATGGGTAAGGCAAATAGTAGTGACAGTGCCGGGGGATCATGCTTTTTTATAGAGTACTAGAACAAAATCCTTTAGAAAATAGAAGGCAAGGCTGTAATTAGCCCTTCTAAACCCTGATCTTATCCTGGAACATTAAGGCCTTAAACTGCCCCCAAAAAATGACAAGCCATTAATAATATGTGAAGAGGGAAAAATATCTCACTAACAGGTCTATTGGAAACCAAAATCAAGGAAAGCACTCTTAATAAAAGATTATGATTCTTAGATAATAATTAGAATATATTTTCCAATCACTGGATAGCTGATAACTCTGGGTTTGTTTAGCACCAATACTTGTAAGACCATGTTGCAGAAGGACCAAAATTCAAGAGTAGACTGGGCAAAGCTGGTCTGGAATTCAGACATCAGACCAGCTCATGCATTTATTTGTTGGTTGGGCATGAATCGGGGGTTGCTCACAGAAGATAAACTGAAGTTCCCAATCAACTCAGCGAGCTGTGAACTTTGCATAGCAGATCTGGAAAGTCAGGAGCATTTTCTATTCAGATGCAGCTTCACCAAGGAGATCTAGGCACAACTGCAGGCCTTAGTAAGCATCACCAATTCTGCCTCTTCTTGGAAGGAAACTATCTGCTGGTTAGGGAGTCTGAAGCTGTTGAATCAAGTAGATTACAAGGCAATCAAGATGAAATGGAGCACTTTGATTTACAACATCTGGAAAGAGAGGAACAATAGGACATTCAGACAACAAAATCGTAGCTCAGCAGAGGTTTTCTAGGAAATTGTTCTACATAGTAGACTGACCTTTTTAAGGAGAGGGATAGCAAGTAATTTATCTGCTAACATGAAACGGAGATGGTCTATGGTATGATATATCTTGTATACCCAGTACTAGGAACTGTTGATGTCCTTTCTCCAGGTCCTTTGACTTTGTAAACCCAACCAATCTGGTACTTTTGTATTAACTAGAAATGGTGCAACCTTGTATTGTACGTACATAGCATGAATGAAATACCCAACTTACTTTTGAAAAAAAAAAGCACGCTCAACGACACATGGGAAGGATTATCTTGACATACAACCTTAAGGTGATTGATGTCCTCTCATTAAAATAATCAAATTAGTTCTTTCATGTAGAAGTCAACTCACAACTGATTCCTAAAACTCTCCAAATCGCTTTTGTGTATGCCTTAAATTTTGCCTTTCAAAGAAGGTATTTATGGAATGACATTCAAAAGCTAACTAGGAGCATTAGAGGTCTCTGGATAGTGTTAGGTGATTTTAACTGCATCTTATACTCACATGAATTTAAGCAGTAAAGATGGAAGAACATATGAGGAATTCAGGGAATGCCTAGCTAAATTTGGCTTGGTAGACCTCACTTATAGTTTTAATTTCTTCATGTTGTATAAACAACATGAGAGGCAACGTCATGTAGTCAAGAAACTTGACACATGATTCATGAACATATAATGGATGGCAAATCCTCCAATAGCTTAAGAATCATTAACCCACCAGGCTCAGATCAGTCATCTCTTAAAAGAAGAATGGTCCCCTATGTCAAGCAGCTGAGAATCCCAATCAGATTTTTTAGCTTCCTCACTAAGCTAGATGGATATGAGAATGTGATTGAAAGGGGACTAGATCATCCAATTGAAGGGTATATGGCTTACAAACTAAGTTCCAGACTGAGGAGGATCAAGGAAGAATTAAAGAAAATTCACAAACAGCACTTAAAAAATGACCTGTCCAAAGAGATAGAGAGAACTAGAAGAGAATTACTGTCAGCCAAGAATGCAATTTATGCAGATCCTTGAATAGAGGGCTGCAGTAGGAGGAGAGAATTAAGCTCAAATCTTACCTTACTGCTTTAGATGCCTACAATTTACTGCAAAACAAAAGGAAGAATATTCTGGTTCAAACAAGGGAATTCCAATATAGCCTACTTCTAAGATCTATCATACATAGAATAAACATTAATAAGATATCAGGCATTCTTTGTCTGGATTCCAATTCTAATCCACGTTTTGATTAAGATCAACTAAAGGTCTTAGCCTTAAATCACTTCAAATCCTTCCTTAGAACTGAGTCAGACATGACAAGTACACCATATTCAATCACTATGCAAACCTATCACCAATTAGGATATTAATAATGCTGCTTTTAACCTGAATCAGCAAAGAGCCTTAGGACCTAACGATTTTAATGCCTTTTTCTTTCAAAATTCCTAGCACATGATAGGAAACCGTATTTATAAATCTATTGAAGAATTTTTTCACTCAAACTCACTCCTCAACGATTGAAACAAAACCTTTCTCTATTTCATTCCTAAAATTCCTAACCTCACCTCCTTTTACGATTTCACACTTATATCTTATCGCAATTTCATATACAAAATTATTCTAAAATTTTGGCCTTGAGATTGAAGCTACTTATGAATTTGCTAATACAATTTTCTCAGCCTGCTTATATTGTTAGTCACAACATTAGAGATAATATCTTGAATGCTCGGGAAATTTTAAAGGAATATCACTCCACAAATTCCATCAAAAGTTGTTCAATGAAGATTGACATCTCAAAGGCCTTTAAAACTCTCAATTGGAGGTTTATTCTACACATATTACAAGCCTTTGGTTTCTTTTAGATTTTCACTAATTAGGTGTTAGTTTATGCCCTTGCAGCCCATTAATTGGATGCAGATTAATGTATGACATTATATTTTAATTAATGAAAAGGCGTTAGTTATCTTTGTTTATTAATTTCATTAATATTTTATGTTTTAATACTAAAGATAAAATCTTTGGAATAATTACAGTGTAATTGAAATTATGATGAGATCATAATTATAAGATTCAATTTACAGTTACGTGTTATTCTTAAATATTTCCAGTTGTAATTTCATCAAGACTGGATATTGTTGAACGGTAAAACTAGTACACATTATGTTTCTTTCTTATGAAGAAAGTAATTGATCTCATAAATTAAAGTATAGAGATACTTAAACTAATGTATGTGTGATTATTAGAGAATAAGTCACTGAATTGACTCGATTATGAGAATTCCGAATGGAATATTACTTATGTGTCTGTGGACTATCTCATAATGATAATTGTATAATTGATTCTTAGATTTGAGATTACCAAGGTATCTAGTATGAGAATTACTGTATTTTAATGCTACTTATGGATTATCCTAGGATAGTTCAGTCGGTAGTAATTGGATACATTATGAATCATATGTAGATAGTTGAGTAAGTCAATATAGGATTCGTCACTCTAAAGTAATTAGAGAGAATATTTTGTTGTTCTTGATTAGTAATAATTTATGAAATTTTCTGGTCAGAATGAATTGATATTTGAAAAGTAGTTTTCAAATTTCAATTATAAATTAATTACTAATTAGCAAGAACGAACATGATTGGATGATAAGAGTAGACACTGTATCCATACTCTGTCCAATTAGAATATTGAATGACGAAAGAATTAAATTATACATTATGACCGTGCATGGACATATTAGGTCAATCAATTTGACATTTCTGATATTTGGGTAATTATGACATGTTGCTAGACGTCAATCATGATTTATGATTATGAATTATTTAATTGAAGAATTAAAGATAAATTAAAAGGAATTTTAATTTATCTAATTCTAGTTGTGAATTAGAATTATAATTTATAATCATTGCCAATTTATTAGGAACCTAATGGGTCACACATCAAAGAGCAATTTATGAAAGAAAAATCAATTTAATTAAGTTGGACTTAATTATAAAGTTTGATAAACTTTGGGAATCAAATATGAGATATTTGATTTTATTAAAATTAAATTAAATTAATTACAATTAGAATTTGATTCTAATTATAATTAAAGAGATTTAATTTTAATGAAAGACTATCTTGATTTTTCTATTTAAAAGAAAGAACTTTCTAGAAGCTAACACTTTTGTCTTCTTCCTCTCAAAACAATTTGGGAATTGCTCAGTGGATGCCATCAGAGGCTGAACAATTAGATAGCTCGTGATTGATCACTCAGGGAAAAGATTCAAAGTTTTCCTTCGGAAAGTGAACAAGGTATGATTTCTAAATCGAATTTTGTTTTATTCAAGTTTAATCAATTATCAGGATCTACTCAAAATCTATCAAAAATTTTGTTTTCCATTACGCCCTTGATTTGATCATGCTTGGATTCCAACATTAGGTACACCAATGCATATCCATGGTATTTTATAGTGTACTCATTAATGGAGAGGCCACTCATTTATTTAAGAGGTTTAAATGTATCAGACAAGGAGATCCATTATCCCCTTATATATTTGCTCTTGCCACAGAGGTCCTCACAAGAATGATCTCTCATAAACTCTCTCTAGGAAAACCATTCATATATCTCTATAAATGAAAGAGAATCAATCACTTTAACTTATCACTTACAGATGACCTACTTTTTCTAATTCGAGCTGATAAGGAATCAATGCAAATTCTATTTGATTGCTTGCAGAAGTTTTGTGAATTGTCCCTATGTATACAAAAGCCAAAATTTCATCTCATTGCAACCAAAATTCTTAGAACAAGGCTTAGAACAAACCTTAGGCTTCAATTGTGTAAAACACCATTCAAATATCCGCTATTACCTATCTCCTCAAGCAGGTTAACCTATGATGACTGCAGACGTATATTTGATTCCATTTTAAAAAGAACTAGTATCTAGTTAAATACAAGCTTGTCCTATTCAAGGAGAATTCAATTGATAGATTCAATGCTCAATGGTAAGCACATCTACTAGAGTTCTCATGTGGCCTTATCTATGAAAATAATAAAAGATATAGAATGAGAATAAGGAAATTCCTATGGAGCAAATCAAGAAAAAAATAAGGGGACCCCCAAAGTTAAGTGGAAAGACATATTACTTTCCAGGTCTCAAGGAAGACTTGGAATCAAATAAATTAAAGTCTCCAATAAGGCAACAATGGTAAAAAGAATTTGGAGTCTATTCAATAATAAAGGAGCACTTTGGATGAAATGGATGCATAAGGAGTACATTAAAGACTCAATCTTTTGGTCCTTAAAAGCCAAATTCAGCTTATTTAATGCTATAAAATTCCTCTTGAATATGAGGAAGACAGTAGGTGCAGAGCTAAAATACATAATAGGCAATGGTTAAATAATGAGTTTTTGATGCGATAATTGGTTAGAGGCTAGTCCTTTATACCTACATCCTTCATTTCACTCTCTCCAACATTTTCTCCTATTTAATGCTCAGATCAAAGCTATAATCAGTGGCCATCAATGGACTAGCTTGCCTAGGGGAATGAGACATCTTATTGCACTCCTCCTTAACTAATCTCCCATCCTTTCCAAGGCAAAGTGATTTGGCCTAAAGGTACAACTAAGCAATTCACAACAGCCTTATATACCTCCTTATTTGGCCTTTTTAATCAAGAAATGAAATAGTATAAATTGGTACAATTCAGTAACCTTATACCTAAATTATTCTTTATTATGAGGATGATAATAAAGAATAAGCTCATGATTATAGACATGATCACATGGATTGCCTTTTCACTTTACAGTCTATGTCAAACACATCCAAAAACTAGGGATCAGATATTATTCACATATCCCTACTCACCTAGGATATGGAGGAGCACTATGGCTAGGTGTAACTTATCACACATGCCTCAATTAATAGAAGGCATAATTGACTAGGCTGTAGGGATACAATTCTCAAAAAGAAAGGATAGCCAAAATTTTAAAATGTATCTAAGTGGGGTGATCTATGAAATATGGAAAGAAAGGAACCTAAGGCAATTCCTTAACTCCAAATAAGAAGCATAAGTTTTAAATAAATACATTTTCAACAAATTGAGGGAATTAATATTGCTAGAAACATCCACCAAGACAGCAACACAACAATAAAGGAAAGCCAGTGCCTCTAATTACAAATAATACATGCAATTGCAGATATCCATTCTATAGCGAATAGCAAAATTGTAATACCAAATTACATAGAGAGCATTAGATGGGTGAGAATAAAATCATACTAGGAAATATATAGAGCTTGAATTTTAAGATTATACATGACCAACTCTGTTAGATATACAACATCCCATCAACCAGTAGAAATGCAATTCATCTAAAACCAAGAGAAAAAGGCTAATTCACTTTATATTGTTGAAGGAATATACGGTGATTGGGATATTACCTAAATAACAAGTCAATTGAAAACAGAATGGAGGATAGGGAAGTAGCGAAAAGGAACACAACCAATTAACCACATCAAGAATCAAATGGAAATAGGATGATAGGTCAAAGGAACTAATGACTTGTATACACCCATGAAGGGTATTATGGTCAATGTTCTTGAAATAACTACCAAAGGTAGTTAAGTTTATTGGTTGCATATGAAACCAATAATGAACGAAACGTTTAAGAAGATATAAAGTTGCGTGTATTTGATTATTTTGATTCTTCCATCAAGTTCACCTAACAAAAGAAGATCTTGACAG
>JANSVA010000217.1:40424253-40437795 GCA_025504915.1 Erythroxylum reticulatum | reverse complement strand
TCAAAATCAGAGAAGTCCAAATCATGCAAAATAGTTTCCTTAATCAACCTCTCCATTCTCTCCTTAGAGATATGTCCTAAAAGTTTATGCCACAACGTAGAAGCTTTTTCAGTAACTCTCCCACGTTTCTTTCCAACAATAGCATTAACATCATCATGTAGTCGGTCAAAACGAGAAGAATTACCAATTAGCATAAACAATCCATCACATACAATTACAAAACCAACTACAGTAGAATCATAGTACAAAACAACATCATTATTGATTATATGAAAAATGTATTCAAAACTGTGTAAAACAGAAACTAAAATCAAATTCCTCTTCACAGAAGGCACATAAACGGTATCTTTCAAAAGCAAATCATGTTCATTACTCAACTTCAAGGAAACTACTCCTATGTGATCAATATTATCATTAAATCCATCTCCTATCCTCCCTTTATTTGTCCTCCACCTGCTTTTGAACTCTTGCAATGAGTTCATTACATAAATAGTTGCACCAGTGTCTAACCACCATGAATTAGGAGGAACGTCAATAAGATTTGATTCAAAACAGACAAAGAGTTGAGGTATACCTTTCTTCTTTGCCAACTAGTTCTTAAACTTCACACAGTCATGCTACCTATGCCCATGTTCATGACAAAAGTTGCAGTTTCCATTAAAAACAAGCTTGGGCTTAGAACCATAACTCTCACCAAGCCCAAAAGGTAATGCAGGTTTATCATTCCCCTTCTTAAATTGAGGCTTATCCTATTTGTTTCTATAAAATTTCTTCTTGTCATCACTCTTGTGAGAAGTGTGATGAATACTGTGTGACTTTCCCTTCTTCATAGTATGCTCCTCTTGAATAAGAATGGAAATCAATTTATTAATGCTCCATTCATCTTTTTGAGTATGGTAAGTAATCCTGAGAACAAACACCTGCCAAATTAGATAATCCTCTCCCATCACAACTTTTACGGACTTCAACTTGTTATACTAGTTCACAAGCTTCATTACATGCTCACAAACAGCACCCACACCATCATACTTGGTCATAGACAGAGAAGATAAGTAATTAGACTTTTCAGTCTTATCAAACTTCTGGAATTTTTCACCAACAACCTTGAGATAATTTTTGGCATTATTAGTTTCAGTGATGCTCTCTTTAATAATCTTCTCCATTATGTACTTGATGGTCCTCAAATAGATCTTGTTAGAACAAACCCACTTATCATATTTAGCTTTATCTACAGCGGAAGTCTCAGCAGTGGGTTGTGTAGGCTCATCCTCAAGGAGAGCAACATCAACATTAGAAACAACCAAAAACATATTCAAAGATTCAAGCTTGTCCTCATAATTGGTCTCATTAAGCTTAATCAAAGGATTCAAAGCTAGAAATTAATACAATGCAGGGAGATTTTATCAAATATTTGATCCGTTTTCAAAGAAATTAGTGTTATTAGATTCAAAATTTAACGATCTATGAAAGCCTTCAATCAATTTCACGAAAAAGGCAACTGAAAAATGTCGAAAAAAATTAAAAAATGAATGTTTTATGGTTTACGTTTTTGAGTTCTGAGTTTTTCAAAAAAACAAAATTCAACAAACTTACCACACGATTTAACACCAAACTAAAACAAATCAACAATAACAAAATAGATTTCACAAAAAACAAGTTAACAAAAAACGAAAACCCCAACAAACAAAACTCAAAATCCATGAAAATCAACATCTAATCTCGAGAATTACCCAAAATTAGCAGTCATAATTAGGGTTAATTGTGCTCTGATACTAATTGAAAAATAAATTAGACTAACCTATGATTGCAACATACTAGATTCAAGAATATGATGGACAAATAACTGGAAATTGAGGAACAATTGAGTCTATTGTTGTTTTCTATGAAACAGAATGATAGAGATACAGAGGATTAACTACTACTATTCCAAACCCTGATTAGAAAAATAAAAACCTTACAATTCTCAATAGGGCGACTGTATTTTAAGATTGGCTAGCAGTAGGGCCTCTAATGTACTGCAAAACATAGACCAAGTAAACTCATCATAGCATACCCATAAACACAAGTCCAATAATACGTATGAGAGAAGTGCTATTGAAATTTAATTAATCGGATTTGTACAAAAATTATATTTATTATTTATTATGATAGTCTATAAATAAAATTCTATTACAAGTGCACAGTTCCAGCTTTATCACACTGAACTTGAGCTCCATTAAGCTCGACAAGGCATTTAGGAAACGTTGGTCCTCAAAAGAAAACCTAGCTGCCATTAAAGCTGCTGTCGCGCGCCACTCATCAATCATCGCCTGCAGCCAAGCAGCACCGTCGCTGCCACTTGGCAGACTATCTCACTTATATGACCGTCTAGCCTGCATGACCATGTCGCCTGATCTTTGCCTGCAAGCCACTGTGCCTGGCCATCTTGCTTGAACTCCCCAATAGGTCCAGATCTACAGCAACCAACAAGTGGTCACCATTCCAGAAGCGCATCAAGAGTTGCCAAGCAACAGTCGCCATTCCAGAAGCATAAAAACGAACACAACAATTCTAGGCCACTGGTGTCAACGAATACCCAAAGCTGATGACCGCATCAACTCAAGACGCCTGTTACAAACCTCAACAATCACCGTACTGCTTGTAAATATTTCAAAAGGCCAGAACTAGTGGGCACCCAGTCTATATGGGCTTCCAAAACCCACTCCTTTTCTATTGTCCTGGTAGCGATTCTGTTCATCTCCAGATGACAAAAGCAGATTTTGTCACGAACAAACATAAACTAGAAGCAGCTCTGAAGCAATCTTTGTGGGAGCTTCATAACTTCAAAGCAACTTGTTTCGTTCCTCTTTTAGATTTTAAAGTTTTATTTTATTTAATTTATAAAAAATTTTAATCCCAAAATTATGATCGAGAACAATTAAAGATGATTTCTCTTATAATAGTGTAGAATAATTATGGTGATTTCAAATATAACAAAAGAAATATAAAATTTAATTTTTGAAAGCTAAGATAACTTTAGATTTTATAACATGATCGATTGATGTCTGAACAAATTAAAACATAGAAGTAACTTGATTTTTTTCTTTATAATTTCCCTGAAACTGCTTCCTCGAACTATTTTTGAACTTATATATCATAACCCCTGCAGCCTCGTACATGATCAGCCTTCTTTAGAGTCGGTATAATAGAAATTGGACTTTTTGGTTATTTAGTTTAATCTAATTCTAATTTTAGTTCAATTTTAATTAGAACTATAATTAATTCTAGCTAAATACTAATTGGACCCAAATTTAATATATAATATTAGTCTTTATTTATTAAATATCTCATATTTAATTTTTAAAATTTTTCAAAATTTACAATTTTGTTAAATTAGTTTACCTCTCATTTATCATTCTTTATATATGATCCATTAGGTTCTTAAATGTGTTTGGAATAGATATAAATTATCACCCTAAATCATATTTAGTATTACATAAATTGAATTCTTTAATTTAGTTTTAATTATTTAATTAAATAATTTATATCCATCGATCAAGATTAGTGTATAGTAACACATTATCACTACTCAAATATTAGAAATATCAAAATAGTTTTAGTTAATCTTTTATATATGATTTTTGTGTATAAATTCAATTTTTATCTTATAATATTTCAATTAAGCATAAGGTATAAAACTAGTTTCAACTTTGTTTGATTTCAATCATATTATTTCTTCACTGTTAGTAATTGAATCTATTAGTGACATTTTAAAAACTATTTTCAAAGTGTTATTTTATTTTGACTAAGAATTTTCTGAATTAATACTAATTGAAAATAATGGAAAATTCTTTTTAATCACTTTTAAGTTGATTAATCCTTTATTAGTCAATTAACTACACCTATATGTTGGGAAAATTTACTATAACCTCATCAACAATAATAGCAAGAGAAATAAAGTGCAAAAAATTAAATCTACACACACGCAATTTATGTGAAAACCTCTCTTAATTAGGAGAAAACTACGGTCTAAATCTTCACGGACTAAAATCAATCCATTATAATAATCAAGAGTATAATCGACAAACAACAATAGTCTCAACGACAAGCACAATTATCTCTAGGTTCTAGTACAAATTGAAAAATCTAATCAATTTAGTACTCTCTATAAACTCAAGAGATACCAACACTAGATACCTGTTGATGATGATCCGCTTTCTCTTGATTATCTCACCAAACAACGTTGCCCACATGCCAAAACAATGGAGTAGAGCTCTCTTTTTCTCCTCCTTTGTTCTGGTTTTTACGACAATGCTCTTACATAGCAAAAAAGGGTCAAACCTATTTATATGATCATAAATTGGCTCCTCCAATAAGCCACCAAAACCTACAACTTATGGGCCAATCAAAGAACTCTTTATTTAGTAGGCAACTACTTGTATGTAAAATAAAACCCACACTTGCAAAACTCACATAATTAGTATTTGGGATTTAGGGAGTTAACCAACATATTCCTCCCTCGAACCAAATCACCAAGCACGTCCACCTCATCTGAGAATCAGACCTTCTTCTTAACGGCCTTGTCCCTCCGGATGCAATGGCCCTCTATATAGCAAATGTTGTTGTCAACCTTCCTCCCTTACATCACCAAGTGAGCACCATCTCCCACTACTAATATATCTATGCCCGTACTTTGTCAATTCACCCAAGGAAATAATGTTAGCACGAGCACATGACATATACCTCATATTGTGGAAGGTTAGAGTTATACCATCATCGAGATTCATCCTCACGGTCTCCATGCTTTGGACCTTTAATTTTTGATCACCCGCAATGTTGATGTGGCCATACTCCCCATCTTGGCGCAAAGTATTAAAAAAAGCTTGGTCTCTACAAATATGAACCGACGTAACTGAATCCAACACCTAACTCTCTTGACCCTCCTTCACCTCACCATAAGTCGTCAATAACAAATCACTATCACCATCACCTATTACCACATTAGCGAAATCACCATCATCATTTACTTTAGTCTTGTCCTTCTTCTTTGGCATTAAATGAAGACTCTTCAAGTCCTCCATCATCTTTGGACAACAGCTTTGGATGTGGCCCTTCTTCTTTTAATAGTAACACTCCATGTTACTAAAGTCTTTTGAGCGCGATTTCAATCTACTCCTTGATCCATCTCTCCTTCTCTCTTGATTCTTCTCTCTCTCAAACTCCCTTACAACTAGAGCTTGATCACCATCACCTAGAGAACCTCCATCAACATGTGTCATCACCCTTTTGTTCTCCCTCAATACCCTCACAGCTTCATCTAGCATAATCTTCTCCTTACCAACAAGCAATGTCATGATAATGAGTTATTAGGACTTAGGTAGTGAAGCCAACAACAAAAGAGCTTGCTTTTGATTGGTGATCTTCTCATCCACATTCTTTAACTGGGACTGGTTGGTTGAACAAATTAATGTGGTCCTGCAAGATTGTATCCTCCTCCATCCTCAATTAATACAACTCACATCTCAAGCACAAGATGTTAGTCAACGATTTAAAGGGATACACACTTTGGAGTCTTCTTCTTCATCGACGCCCACTTGGCATCATTCAAACTTGTTAGCTTGTCCGCTTCTAAAGTCACATTTAAATCTTGTTGTACTAACAAGTCCTCATAGTACTCTTCCACAGTCAAAAGTTTATTTTCCCATCAAACAAGAGAATGTGAAATTTGGAAGCATTGTTTTCACCGATTCTCTTCTCACACTAATTCCTCCCTAAATCAAACAAGTAGTAATTTTCCCACACAAGGATCCTCTAACCACAGCTCTGATACCACTTGTTAGGGAAAATTACTACAACCTCATCAACAATCATAGCAAGAGAAATAAAGTGCAAAAAACTAAATCAACACACATGCAATTTACGTAGAAAACCCCTCTTAACTAGGAAAAAATCACTGTCCAAATCTCCACACACTAAAATCAATCCACTATAATAATTAAGAGTACAATCAACAACAAACAATAATAGTCTCAATGACAAGTACAATTATCTCTAAATTCTAGTACAAATTGAAAAACCTAATCAATTTAGTACTCTCTACAAACCCAAGAGATACAACACTGGATACCTATCAATGATGATTCACTTCCTCTTGATTATTTCACTAAATAGTTGTCATCCCACACGCCAAAATGATGAAGTAGACCTCTCTTTTTCTCCTCCCCTATTATGGTTTTTACGGCAACGCTCCTACATAGAAAAAAGGGGTAAAACCTATTTATCTCAACATAAATTGGCTTCTCCAATAAGCCACCAAACCTACTACTTATAAGCCAGTCAAAGTACTCTTTACTTAGTGGGCCACCACTTGTAAGTATAACAAAGCCCACCCTTAGAAAACTCACATAGGTATTTGAGATTTAAGGAGATACCCAACACTATATAGTTCATCTTATGTCCTGTGACTATTAATTAAGCTACCATTGATTAGGATAGTAATAATTAGTATTAAAACATAGTAATCCCTGTACGAGATACTTTGAAGATCTTAAAGAAAAAAATATCACTTATATAATCATTACAATAAGAATTTTTATAGACATACAATTAATATTTTAGATAGAATTTTCATATTGGGTTAGTTTAGTGAACTTTTTCTCTAATAATTATCTACACGTTTGTTTACATATCTACATATTTTAGATTATGACTTCGATTACTTCTTTTATAGGAAACAAACATAATATGTATTAGACAATTGGAATTTCTATAGACATACAATTAATATTCTATATAGAATTTTTATATTGGGTTAATTTAGTGAACCTGTTCTCTAATAATTATCTACACGTTTGTTTACATATCTACATATTTTAGATTATGACTTCGATTACTTCTTTTATAGGAAACAAACATAATATGTATTAGTCTTTTTGCTCTATTAATGTTCGGTCTCAATAAAATAATGATTAAAATCGTTTAAGGATAATATATAGATGCAATACAAATTTTATAATTATAAACTTATCATAATTTTATTTGTTATATATAATTATCTTATAAACATTTTCTTATACGTCAATTAATTTGATGAATATGTATTAAATAAAGAATGTTTTTAAATAATCATATTACAAAAATTACAATCAACTAGTCGTTGGTTTATATCTCATAGTCAATCAGTTGATGTTGTTGACTAATTGTAAAGATAATCGAAACTTATATTCGGTAGCTGTAAAAGTATGCATCTAATGTGGTTACTTACTTTGGTCTAAACTAATTTGAAAGATCATTACATCAAAAAGTAAAGAATAAAAGAAAATAAAGGCTTATTTATAAGAGAATGAAAAAAAATTTCATTTAAAGGAGATTGTCAAGGTAATGTTATCATGAAAATAAATTGTTTTTTTGTTACGGGGGTTTCTAATTCTATTATACTTTCTTTATCATAGCCTGAAAATTAAACATTGAAAGAAAATTCTTTATGTACTTTATTTGTCAAATTTTTAAAACCTAATTTAAAAGAAGCTAGAGATGGAAAAATAAGATCCAAATAATTTGACTATCAGGTAAAGAATGCTAAATTATTTTTGGAATATATCTTATTGCTATTTGCAGTTTGCACTGTATGGGTAATGGATTGAATTTTAATATTTGAACATTAATTTATTACAAATCAAATATTTATTTACATACATATAAACATTTTGTAAATGAAAATGACCAAAGCAATGGATAGTCTGAGTAACATTTTATTTAGGGATGATAATAGGCTAAGCCACGGGCTAACTGGCCTGTGGCTCGACATGGTTGAGGGTTGCCTAGCACATGGTTCGACTTCCAGCCAGATGGGTCATGAGAGGGCTAAGCGAGGCTAACCTGATTTTATTATTATTTTAAAAAAGGTACAAAACGACTAGTTAGATTACTCATGGGAGGGCTAGGCGGGGCCAACCTGATTTTATTGTTATTTTTTTAAAAATACAAAACGACATCGTTTTATACTTTCTGTCGAGTCATGAGCAGAGCCCGGGTTATATCAAGCAATCTTGACACGTGTTGTTCAGACCACATTTGCCATCCTTGCTTTCATTCTCAAATTGTTTTCTTTTCTAGATTGCTTTATTGATTATTTTCTTAGCATATTCTAAACTACTCAACTTTATCCTTCTCTCCGTGCATTAATTGATCTTTTTACGTGTTTTCTCCATCTAAAACCCGAAGGTGATTTTGTTTTAAAAATATGACACGATTCCACTATAGACTTAAAACACTCTTCTCTTTGATTTAGGCGCAAAAAGAAGGCAGGTATTATGTATACTTTGGAAAAAACCCTATGGGTTGTTGTGATACTTTGGTGTTAATGATTTTGAATGTAAATTCCGAAAAGAAAAAAACAAATGATTGTTGAATGCACATTCCACGCAAACAGCAAGCCAATGAACTTGACACGTGTCATTAATGACGATTTGGGTTAACTGATAATTTTACTCAGTAAAAGTATGGTTGTTAACAATAATGTATAATTTGACATTTTCGAAAGTTGAATTAAAAGAAACACTGGTGAAATGTTCTAGAGTTCTATATATCCTTCAATAAATAGTAAGCAAATCAATTAAAAGAAAATTGTTTTATAATTTTATATGAGATATTTAAATGTCACGTATTATATCAATTAACTTTAAAAAATATCAATAAAATAATAATTGAAAAAATGAATAATTTTTAAATATTTAACATGTATAATCTATAATTTCTTAAAATTGTTAATTAAATTATTAATCTTCCTATATCATACTCATTTACTATTTTGTTGATAATTATCTATAAATTAAAAATTTTATTAAAATTTAAGTACTTCCAAAAAGGAAGACCTAATCATATTAGAACCCATATTTTAAAATTCGAACCGATTTGGTAAATTTTACAGTAAAAAATTTAAATTGACTAATTTTTTATTTGGTTTTTAAATTTTTGGTTTGATTTAGTTTACTTGTTATTAAAAACTGATTAATTAATTAATTGATTAAATTTTCTCAACTAATTAATTTTTATAAACTGATTAATTTTTATTTAGTAGTCTTTTTCTAATTAAACTTTAAATTTTTCTGTAAGTAAAGATAATATTTTCAATTATTTTTTAAATTTTTAAATTTTATTTAATCTTTAATTGATTTTATAAAAATTTAATATTAATTAAAATTTTTAAATCTTAAAATTTTTTTAATTTATCGGTTTAATTTCCCGCCTAATTTTTAAGTTGTTGATTAGAGTTATATATAGAAGTTCGGTGTACAGTTCTTTGTTCCCTCGACACTAGGCAACAAAAGCACGAAAACAAGGGTTTTGTTACTTGTGTATTCAACAAAATAATATGGGATACCGATTTCTAATTGATACACGTAATTAAAAAAAAAAAGTAGCTTTTCTTACACGGGTGTATGCGTATCCGATATTGACAAATATATGATTGTGAATAGAGGGCAGACATTGGGGACCGGCAATTGATGACATTTCATTATCAATCACAATACATTACTCTTCGTTCCATTAGAATACTTGTAAGGTCAATTAAGCCTGCAGGCCTCTTCCTTTTCTTTTCCTTTTGTCTGTTACATTCTCTTTTTCTCACTTTTCCTTTTGGGTGAAATTTCTTTTTAATGATCAATCATGCCATTAGGTGATCAAAGAGTAGTGTATATGCTTATGAGTGATTGACACATGCTTATGTCTGAATTATTGTTATAACTTAGAAATGGCTCGTGCTTAGTTACTAGTTAGGAATTCATGTTGTACTATGATTACAAACATTATTACTATTATCATTCATTGTTTGTTCCAACCCAGGTTTTGGACAACTGCCTATACATTTTGCTAGAACTTGAAGACTTTCAGTCGTCATTTACTATATATCTTGTTGTTTTATTAAGGCTAATATCCTAACACCTTATAATCCATTTTAAAGGTTTGATCTTGATTAATGTTTCAGATAAATTGAAGATAATCCTAGGCATTGAGTTTAACCATCTACTTTTCTACAAGCACGTACTTTGACTTAAGAAATAATATCCGAAATGAGTATTGATAATCTAATATTAGTTTTCCTCATTTCAAAACTTGCATTTTAGCTCTTTTAAGGTTTCACTGTACGCTGACTGTTAGTTCATCTGCAATGATTTCACTTTTCACATTCAATAAGGTGACATGTGAAAAAGGAAGGGAAAAAAAGAAAAGAAATTGGTCCCCATAATTTAATAATTTATATTAGTCATGAGTACAATAATTTTTGCTTGTATCAAGTTCCTAAATCAGCGGTAGGCAAATAACTCATGTATGGTTAAAGTAACTGCCACCAAAGTCGAGTCCTGTTGTCCAACAGGTACGTTGCCAGCCACCAACAATAGTGAAGAGTTTTCTATATAATCCAGCCTTTCGTTTATTCACTTACTACTGTAAACCCAAAGCTCCTCTCTTTTTTAGCTATAGCAGCTTTTTATCAGCGCCCTTTGTGACCTCTTGAGGATTTGCTCTCAATCAAGTTACTGTTCAGGGTGGATCTGAGCAAAGATACCAGCTTTATTGTTATCTGCAAGTGATTGAAGTGAAGGTTTGTCTTGTTCTTTTTTTTTTTTTCTCCTGATATATTTGAACGTTCAAGAGTATAACTTTTTTTCATTCTCCTGAGTATCTTCTGATCTGTTTTTGGGAATTTTTTTTTGGTTTAACGTTGGGGCAGTTTTGTATTTTAGTCAAAGATAAAGTTTGGTTTCTGGGTTTCTCAAGATTCTGTTAAATGGTTGATTTTCTTGGTATGGTGAGAATTATGCAGTTTAATGGCCTTATCTACCCATTCAGCTAAGGTTTTTTGATATTTTGAAAGCTGGAAGGTGCAATTAGGTAACGTTTTTGGTGTGAATAATTAGGGGAAGATTAAAAGTGCTTGCGTGCCTTTTGCTTGATCGGTTTCTCAAATCAATTAAAAATACATAGAAGGTGGAGAAAGACACAGTGATAAGCTTCCAGTTAACTAGATAAAAAAGGACTTCTAGTAATCTTGTTCCTTTGGTATTTTGCTTAATAAGAGTGTGGAAATCGTTATATTAATTCGTTCACTTGTGTTTTCTATTAATTTTGGAAATCTGGTTGGAACGTTTACATTGATATTTTTCCATTATGTAATTGCATTTTTGTGTTGATTATATCTGGGACACTTCTAGCTCTTATGTCTTTTCTTGTTTACTACCTTGCAGCAAATTTTGGTTGCACCACCTAGTACCATTACTGATTTAGAAGTGACGCTTAAAAGTGGGTTAAACAGAACAAAATGCCTTGGTTGACTCGATCAGTTGATGTCTTCCGCAAAGTAGTGCCCTTGAACTTGTATTGCAGGGTTATTCTGTAGATCTTCAGCCACTGCAACCTTATCTTCAGGAGTAAAGACTTGCCCCTTTTTCTTTTTCTTTTTCTTTTTCCTCCTCCTACCAGGAATTTCGGTGTCATAAGTTGTATCTAGATAGACTGAGATTTGAGGTGTTGAAAGAAGTGATGGTGTGCCAAGCTGCAAGTCAAACAAGATTTCGGGCATTAAAATATGAGAATGGAAGTGCTGGGAGACATACAATTATAGTTAGAGTTATTGCATGCTATCAACCATTGCAGGATTGCCAGGTTAGTACCGTGAAAATTTATGCCTGTTTTACTACTTGACTGTTTGCATGATGCAGTTGATTACTTTTTTCATTTACATGACTTATACTATAATTAAACGCTTAATTCCTGCCTAGATTATTCGCTGTTATGTTCTTAACTGCATAATTTTCAGCACAACTTCTTAGTAATCAGCCTGGAATTTTGGTTGCTTTTTTGCAGGCTGAATATTTCCGTCATTTGCTTAAGCCGGTTACGTAGGTGGATTCTCTGTTTGCGTTGTGATACTAAGCTGGAAGTTGTAGTTTGCCTTTTTTCATTTTTGTTGTTCTGGAGAGAAGCAGCAATTTCTTAGCATCAAGTATTGAAGCAGTTAACTTGGTAAGTTTAGGAATATCCTTCTGTTCTGACCCCAAGATAAGCAGATGTTCTTTGTCAGATACTTATTTGGTCCATCTTTTGTTTTGCTAATTTCAGGTAAATACATTGGTTGCTTAGTTAAGGCCAGCGATATCTGGCTTTGTCCGCCGCATTATACTTGGCAATCGGTAAACTTCAATCGCATGAGCTCATCACTGGAGCCCCAGCAAAAGGGATATTTGCCAACATATACAAAGCCTGGCATTTGCATGCCATCTGAAGATGTGGCTATGTTTGGTTTTCCAGTCCCAAGCCTCCCAAGTCTGTTTCCACAACAAAGCACTCAAGTCCATGCTATGCATGGCCATTTACCTCCTCACTTCCAGAATTTGGCTCCTGCTAAGAACTTCTCTGTTAAAGAAAAGTTATCTTATTGTCCTGGGGTGGAGGCTTTGCCTAGATCTATTCCTGCATATTATAGGGGATATGTTATATTCGATCAGTCTGGGAATGGAACAAGGGTCATGTATAGTCCCTTTTGTTCAATTATCCATAAAACAACTATAGCTGGTGCAAAACTGGAATCTGGTTATGATCAAGAGGCTGAAGAATGTGCAGCTAAAATGGACCAAATGAATCCAGAAAAACTGAAGGATAAAGAATCAAATGAGAATCACTCAAAAGATGAGGAAAGTGAGATGCATGAAGACACTGAAGAAATCAATGCGTTGCTTTATTCTAGCAGTTATGGTTGTGATAGTTACGGTGATGATGATGATGAGGTAACCAGCACTGGTCACTCTCCAGATGTGATCGGGCCATGTTATGGGATGCAAGAACAAGAGGAGGAGATGAAAGAGGAAGTTGCTAGTTCTGCTGTGCCAAATAAAAGGCAGAAATTGCTTGATGGTGAGTACAAAAAGTCTTCTCTTGGAGACACAACAAGCTCACTTAAATCGAAAGTTCCACGCACATTTTCTGATTTGAGCTATATTATAAGCCGAATTGAAGAAGAGGAGGTTGTTTCCAATATGGGAAACAAGGAATCCAGGAGGGATAAGAATCGTGCAACATTGAAAATCCTCAAGACCATAGTTCCAGGTGCAAAGTATAAGGACCCATTGTTGGTACTTGATGAAGCTATAGCTTACTTGAAGTCATTGAAGCTCAAAGTAAAAAATCTAGGAGCGAATCAAAGTTAAGTTTCGCTCACTCCTACGATTGACTAAGGGGTGGAGGGAAGAATGAATTAAAAATCTAGCAGCCTAGCACATTTTTCTTGGCTTGAATGATTGATGAGTTTGAAGTCACTACATAGGCTTTTTATACGTGGGGCTCCTTTTTCCCTGAAGATTTATATAATGGGCCAATGAAAGGGAGTGGTAGTGTGAATGATACGATTTTAACAGCACTTGGGGTTAAATGGGTTGTGTTTGTTGACCAGACATGATTATCTTTTAGCTTTGTTATGGATTAGAGGTTAACGGAAGTCACAAAAGATACGAACGCATGGGATGGCAGAAGTGGTGGGCTATGGTCTCAATGAGGACTTGTAAA
>JANSVA010000217.1:40398470-40416443 GCA_025504915.1 Erythroxylum reticulatum | reverse complement strand
AAAAGTCAAGCCCATTTCTTCCGCCCTCATTCACTGATTCACCCATTGTTAAGATAGATAGACATATCTCTATCTGATACTAAACCAGGAAATTAACAAATGATAAATATGGAAATATAGGAAGAAAGATAGGTATCAACACAGAGGAACAATTTTCTAGAAAAAAGTGTTACAGAAATACATCATTTTCTTAATCTTATTGATTATGCAAAGTTGAATCGAATAGGATGCTTTTAGGAAAAGCTAGAATAGTGAATGAGTGTGTGAATTTTGACACTATTGGAGTACGCCAATTTGTTACAGAAATATACCCGAGAATTTATCATTGCACATGCATGATATATGATACATTTATACATGTGTTTACTCAATTACATAAGCAGTGCAATAATGTGAAATTGTGTTAACGTATATAGGAGAGCAAGTAGCGCAACCACATCTTGATATTGCCAGAACGTCAAGGCAATAGGCTTAAGGGAGCAATTGTGAGTAACCTAAGATGGTTTCACTTTAATTTGATTTGATATTACTAAATTGAACTTTATATATGATGAATATATACTGATTGTGACTAAATTCTGGACAATACTTGTCTAAGGCATTTAATGCATGTGAATATCATTGGAAGTGCTACTTGTATGTGAATGAGACTGCCTAAATGATTGTTAACTAAAAGTGACTGAATGTTATGACTAACTGTATTGACTGAGATAATGTGAATGAAAGGGATTGATTGTATTGAATGAATTGGGGCGTGCATTTCATTTCAATACATGTAATATAAAGGCAATTGTGACTGGTATTACTACTGACTGAGACTGCCACTAAAAGAGCTTAAAGCTCAAACATATGTAGTTAGAGCCTAAGGCTCACTGTGATCAATGAGCCCTGTATCCGAATAAGGGATAGTATGAAAGAACCCGATGATATAGGATATTGAAAAAGCACATAGTCACAACAATGTAAAAACGAATGTGAGTCTCGTACATATAGCATTTTCATATGATTTGAATTCATTGAATGATTTGTAAAGCTGTAAGAATGTTATATGTTTGAATACATGGTATTAAACCAATGGTTGTGTTTTATTCAAGTGTAATGAAGTGATAGTTTGGTTAATTTGTTTGACTGAAATATAATTTGTTTGTGATAGAACTTGATCCTAATCAAGTTGATATAAATTGTGTGACAATATGTTTATGATTGATTGTGTTTTATAACATGAGTGAACCGTCGATGATCGTTACTCTACTGAGTTCGCAAAACTCATCAAAATTGCATCGTTGAAAATTTCAGGTTTAAGAGTGAGACGACCTAGTTTCTAAGACTCTATAGAAGCATATTTTATACAACTTTGATGATCAGATATAGCTCAAAGGTTAATCAGTTGGGAATTAAAGACATAGTATGTTAATAACTTTTGTGCATTCCTTATGTTTGTAGCATACTGTGTAGACTGAGCTGCTTATGCTCATAGGATGATGTTGAACTTAAAACTACAATGTACATTATGGTTTATGATATAAAATGAGGGAATTTTGGATTTTAGCAAATGTGTGATTTATAATTTAGTTCATGATGCCATGTTATAAAGTGAAGGTGAGATAGTTAACACGCCATTTTAGTCAGGCATATGCACGTGTGACCAAAGTGCGCACGTGCATTTGTTAGATGGGAGTGGGGTTTTACAAAGTTGGTATATACTATCAACCTGAAATCACCAAAATGTGATGGGTTAGAGCATTTAGGAACTAGGCATAAGAAAGTCTTATTTATTTCTTTGAAGAGGGATCCTTTAGCAAAGAATTCTAATACATCTTGCTTGACACAAAAACAAACTCATTCCAGCCTTTTTGGTAAAAACAAGCATTTAATCCATCTAAACCAGGTATTTTATTTCCATTAAGCTAAAAATTTGTTTTCACAATTTCTCTATCATCAATAGTCCTAATTAGTTCTAGGCAATCCATATGTGAGATTCTCTTCTTGATGAATGGGCTTAAAGTCTCCAGGGATGGAGATGCAACTAAACTAGTACCAATCAAGTTCTTGAAGTTATTAGTAGCCTCCCTTTGTAATTCATTTTGCTATATTAGGATTCTTCCATCTTTAGTATGAATAGAAAAGATTATGTTATGTTTTCTCCTTGCAATTAGAGAGTTAAGAAAAAACTTGGTGCATTTGTCCCCATTTTTAATCCAGTTAACTATGGATCTTTATTAGATTAAAGAAGAGTGGCAATTGACAACTCTTAAGAAATTCTGTAAGTCATTTTATCTTTTGCTAACAACCTATGTTCACCAAGATGAGCAATAAGTGATGTTTAGGTAGCAGTTAAGACCTCTCCAACTTTATTCATGGTTTCCTTTATGTCAAGGCATACTTTAGCATTGAGTTTTTCAGTTCCCCTTTAATTACCTTTAATTTTCATACACAAATATGTTGTCTAGTATTAACAAAAGACAATTTTAAGCCTTTTAGAATGGCTTCCTAAAACCCCTTCAACCTCAATTAGATAGTTATTAAACCTGAATGAAGCATGCCTAGTAATCTTCTTTAGAAGGCCTTCTATTTTGATAAGGGTGTGATCAGACAGATGAGAATCCATAAAATAACTTTACTCTCAGGGAAAACGTATAGACAATCATAGTTCAGCAAAGCCCTATATGATTTCTACCTTATAAACCAGTTGCAAGATTGTTTACTAGATCATGTAAATAGGTTATCCTCCTGTTTTAGATTAGTCGCCCCTATACTTTCAACATAATTCTTGTAAGTCATTAGAAAAGTTTCTTAAGGCAAAATTTCCTTAAGCTTTGGTTCTATACATAGTGGAATTAAATTCTCCACATATCAACCATGCTCTCAAGTATGTTGCACTCATGGTATTAAAGTTATTACACAAAGAGGACATTTGAAAATTTAGGTTAAAACCATAGATAATATATGCAAAGAAGGATATATCTCATTAATACAGGATAGCTACAGATGCATAACCTATTCATTTGAATCCAACAGCTCCAACTTAACAAAGCTAGTGTTATAGCATGCAATAATTCTTTTATATACATGATGTTGATGGTTAGTAACAAAATTATAGTAGGGCCTCAATCTTTTCAATTTATTTAGATTCTCTAGTCTAATCTTAGACTCCGAAATACCCAAAACATAAGGCTTCTCCTTAGAAGCAAATTCTCCTCAAACATTTAGCTTATTGGGGAAATTTAGCCCTCGAACATTATAGATGATTAATGACGTTAAAATAGTTTACCTTTGGAGATTTTCTTCTTGCTCCTTTAGGATTTCCTTACTGTAACTCTATGAAACTACACTATATTAGCTATGTCCATTTTATCCTTTTGCATTGATTCTATACCAGTAAGTTTAGGAGATTCCAATGTAGTGTCTCAAATTTTTATAGGTCATTCCTTGGTTTGGTCTTTAGGCATTACATTGGCCTTAAAAGTCCCAAAGTTGCTATCATTTGTTAGAGGGATTGGTTTAAAGGTTAATTATGGTGCCCATTTTTAATCAACTTTCCTATAAGTCCTCACATCTTCCCTTGAGCTTTAACAGAGGGCCTCCACTAGTATGAAATTGTAACAATATCCTCCACTAGGTTCTTGTCTTCCCCTAATCTTATAATTAGAATTTAGTAAGGAAGCTCATGAGAGATGTCCACTCTTATACACATTCTAGCATAACCAGTTCTTTTCCTCTTAGCTGTCTTCTCATCCATACATATTGGTTTTCCAAGAATGTTGACAAGTAAACTCAACCCCTTAGTTGTCTAATATTTCAGTGGGATGTTGTAAATTTTTATCTATAAACGAATGCTACTAGCTTTAGTATTTTCTAGATTAGTTCCAAGTTGCCAAATTTGGAGAAATAAGGGGATTTGAGCGATATAACATGAACCTTGGTCAACTTTCTTCAGTACTATAGGATTTCAGGAAAAGGTTAATAGAAGGACATTATCCTTAAAGAGGAGAATTTGAGTAAGACCCCTTCCTTTCTAGAGGATTAAAGAATATCTCTAGATAAGGGGAAAAGCAGGTCTACAATCTAAGAAGAATCGTACACTTCATAACTACAAACTCCTTCCTTCAAGATAGTTACGTCTATTACTACAATACTCTAACCATTCAACCCCTTGGGTGGGGAATAATGTAGGGTGATGTAAGGAAGGTCTCCTACAACCTATTTCCAACTCTTGGGATGATTATTTCCAAAAGAAGTTGTAAATTAATATGGAGAAGGGGTTAAAATGGGAAGGGGAGGTATAGGTATATGAGGGAGATGGGTCTAGGGGAGTGAGTCCTTTGGATAAGGTAATTGGAGGGTTATTTAGGGGGTAGATAGGTGATTAGTAGAAGGAGGGGATTGAAGGATTAAATTTAGGTAGGATGTGTTAGGTTTTGGGATGAATAAGATGATGAGGTATGTTGGGCATTTGGTAGTGTTGAAAAGTGTTGAACAAAGGGGGTAAAGAGGGAACTCATTTAGGTCTACAACCTATATCAGCATAAAAGTTACTGCTTTAGGGGTAAAAAGCCAGAGAACTAGTGAAAGTTAAGGGCACAATTACTAAGAGGGGGAGTAAGGCTCAGGCAAGAAAATTGCTTCACTAAGATTGCCAAGAATACCCTTACTATGAAGCAAGCCAAGCAAAAGCTTTCAGGAAGGATGAAAAATAATAGGGTACAAAAGACTATTCAACCTTTCATAATCTGCTACATTGTACTTTGTTACTTTTTTTCAAAGTTCCTTATAAAAAATATAACTCATTTAAGATAATTTTAAATTATCAAAATTTTATTAAAATTTTAACATAAAATTATATGTTTGTTACATATATTTAAATAAGTAATAAATTTGCTAAAAAGAAAAAACAAGATAATTTAATATAACATAAACTTTTTAAAATTAAAAATATTAGGTAGATTGAATTTTAACAAAATAATTGGCATATGGCTAATAAAATGTTGACAAGTTATGTAAATTTCGAAATCACATTAAGACGTTCCAAATACCTATCTACTATTCCTCATTTCTATTCTAGCTTAATATTTAAAACGAACAACACATTGTGTCATCCTATTAAGAATATCCAAATGTTTCGACTATATAAAATATAGCAAGTTAGTTGTTCTTATTCATGAATCGAGTTATGGCTATTTAGTGTTACTAATTTTATTAGAAGATATTAGTCAAACTACCATGATCATGACATGTGGGCTACCAATAATCAGAGAGAAGAATGTTAAGTTGGTAAATTGTGTGGCACTTGTGTAAAGTTAATGTAATTAATTTGCCTAATTAGTTTTGGTTAGTTCTTAAATTTAAACAGTTAGTTAGATATTTATATGTAGTAGTAACTGGATATATAGCTGTGAATATATACTCTGTAAAAACTTTTCTGGAAGTTAAGTAGCTGTATGAGAACATTATTCCTCCATTTCTGTTATGGCATTAGAGCATTAAGGAGCGATCTAGAGTTTTTTTATTCCAGTTCCTCTTCATGATTCCAATTTTTTTCCCTATTGTAAACCTTCAAACTTCCTTTATTGAATGACAGATTCATTCACTTTTCTTGTAGCTACATCTTCCATAATTTCAGCAGTATCTCCTATGGAAGATCCTCATTCTCCTCATTCTCTTTCATATTCTAATAAACATAGCTTATTAACAATCTCAACTGAGTTATCATCTACGAACTATGCTTCATGGAGTAGATCGCCCATGCTAGCACTCTCAATTTCCAGTAAAACTGGTTTTTGGATGGATTTATCAAAGAACCTTCAAAGGATGATCCTCTTTATGTTCCACGGATAAGATGTAACAATCTCATCATTGCTTGGCTTTTGAGGTCGATTGCTCCAAGAATTGCTTATACAGTCTTTTTATCTGCTACAGCAAGTTGGATAGGCTAAATAAGTGATTCTCTCGACCTGATGAAACAATGATTTTTAATCTTCATCTTTCTCTTCTTATTTTGACTCAAGGTACATAATCAATTGATACTTATTTCACTATGACTTCTAGAATTCTTGCATAACTGAGAAGTTTTAGGCCTTTACCTAATTTCTCTTGAGGAAATTATAAGGTTGATTGCTTCCAAAGTTTTTTCGATCTTTAATATAAGGATGATGTTTTCAAATTCTAAATGAATCTTATTCTATTCTGAGGTCACAAATCACCGTTTCCTTCTCTTAATAAAGCTTATAATTTGGCGCTAAGACAGGAAACTTAAAGATCCATGTAATATATTAATCAACCTCTTTCAGATGTTAATGCTATGTCTGTCGTTAAGAAGCGTATAGTTATCATAGAAAGAATGGGCATGTTAGGGAGAAATGCTTCTAGTTTATTATATTTCGTCCTAATTTCAAGTTCACAAAGAGTAAATTAGGAGTGAAAAGGAGTTCTAATAATGTGACTTATGTTGCAGAAGATCATTCATCTTCTGAATCTGGTGTTACTCATCAAGCCAAGTGTGAAGACTATTATGTAATGACTATAGCTGCGGAAGGTGCTGCGCCATTTAGTCAAAATTCTTGTTCTCTTACTAAAGATCAATATTAGAAATTGATGACACTTCTCAATGACCATATTTAGCTACTCCACTGATTGTTTCCGATCTTGTAGGAATTAATTTATCCATTTCAACCTTTCATTTAAATTATGTGTTCACTCATATTCTAAAACATGGTTCCTAGATTGTTGATCCTAGAGATACTAATTGATAAAGCAAATACATGCAAGAGGGGGTAAATTGTGTGTAAAAAAAGTACTTTCAAATTTATAAGATCTTGCTAAACAAAATAAGTTTATAAATAGAAGGGTCCTATAAACTTTTGAAAGGATCGTGTTGACGTTGAAAATGAAAGGAGTCTGTTAATTAAAAGGAGCATACTAACGTTCAAAACAAAAGGAGCATGTTTAATCGATAGGAGCCTGCTAGTGCTCAAAAAGAAAGGAGCCTCTTAGACGATAAAAGCCTGTTAAATGACAGGAGTCTGTTAAATGATAGGAACCTTCTAAACGATAAATCCTATTAAAACATTTTAAAACAGAAAGCGCTTGTTAAAACTAAAAAAAACCTCTAGTGAGTTGAAAACAGAAGGAGCCTATTATAAAAGTGAAGGAGCTCCTTGCAAATATAAAACACAAACACCATAATGCCAAAATTTAAAGTTAAGAAGAGAGAAAGAATGAAACAGTCGATTTATACTGGTTCGACTTATAACCCAAGCCTATGTCCAGTTCCCAAGTATTTGACTTGTGTTTTACTAAAATTTCAAGTAGTAATTTGACAAATCTCTTCAAGCTCACAAGTACATATTTTTCAAGGTTCTTCAACCTTCAACACTACTAGTATTTAATTAGCTTGTATAAGATCTCAATAAGTGAAAAAGTGATTTGCTCGATATAAGCTTCAATGATTCTCTCACTAAGAATTTTCACTTTTTAAAGCATAAGAAATCTGATAAAGGTATGACTTTCAAGAGTATTGATGCATTTGATTTACTTTATAAATCTAGCTTGTTAACTTCTTATGCAAAACTGCAGTGACTCTTTCTTAAATAGATATTTTCTTTAACTAGTCATTGCTTCATTTCGATTCTGAGTTGATTTTGTGTCTAATGAATCTTTGATATTATCTTTGTTGAAATCTTCCAATACCAGACCTTAAGAGATCAATATGGCAATGTATTGGAGCTGATTGACAAAATATATTAGCAGGATCCTTTAGAATATTATAAAATCTTTTTAATACGGTAAGATCATTAAGAAGGTTCCTATAAGAAAAGAAGCATTATTCCTATGATTTTATTTCCTTTTAAGAATTATATCATTGCCTATACAAAAGAAACAAATCCAATTTGAATTTTGAAATATTATGTAGTTATTATCAAAATCATTAATAATAAACCTTGAGTTAACAATCTCCCTCTTTTTGATGATGACAAGCAATAACAGATATATTTTCAAAATTCAAATGATGATAAAGGATTTCGAAAGATACTTGTAAGCTTTATATGTTCTTACTCTCAGTCATGATTAGAAGATAACTGAGATGAACTTCACATATTTAGTTCAACAATCTTTCAACAGTTAGCAAAATATATCACATCAAAAGCAAGTTTATTATTAACTCTCCCCTTTTTTCATTATCAAAAAATAGAGGGAAAAGAACTAAATGGTCAAAAAATACCACAAATATGTAAGATAGTTTATCAAAGATTTAAACTTCAATTATGCAAAGCAAAATATATCAACTTTCCCCCTTTGTCGTTATTAAAAAAAGAACTTATTTAACCTAATAGGGGCCTTCTGTTTAGAAGGAGCCTGCTAATACCTGCAAATAAGAGTAGCATAATATATTCGAACACAATTATATTTCAAATAATCTGTACCTACCAAGCTCTTTTCTTAATGAATAGAATCTATCTTCAGAAAATGGCTTAGTAAAGATATCAACTACTTGATTTTCAATATTAACATGCAAAAGACCAGTGGTTCCTTCTAAAACATGATCTATAAGAAAATAATGTTTGACTTCTATACGCTTAGTCTTAGAATGATGCATATGATTTTTTGAAAGATTTATTGCACCAGTATTATCACGTAATATAGGGATATGATTAAAGTTTAGAGAAAAATCTTGGATTTGATGCCTAATCCGTAAGATTTGATCACAACAGTTAGTAACTGTCATATATTCCACTTTAGTTGTTAAAAGAGTTGTGGAGTTTTGTTTCTTACAAAACCAAGAGACTAGACATCCTCCAAGAAATTGACAGTGACCACTTGTGCTTTTTTGATCAACTTTATCACCTACATAATTTCCATCATAGTAGCCAACTATGTTAAAGAATCAGTTTTTGGATACCATAGTTTGAAGTCCATAGCTCCATGAAGATATCGAAAGATTCTTTTGACTGCTTAAATGTGGCTTTCTTTTGGATCTAATTGAAAATGTGCGCAAAGGCATACACTAAAATGTGCTCAAAGGCATACACTAAACATAACATCTGATCTTAAGCTTGTAACATACAGTAGGGACCTGATCATTCCCCTATACTTTGTGTCATCCATAGCCTGGCCTTCTTAATCCTTATCAAGTTTAGTTCCAGTGTACGTAGGAAGGTTTGACATTTTCAAAGTGGTACTTCTTGTTGAGTTCCTTTGTGTATTTGTCTTGGCTAATGAAGATCCCTTTTTTGTTTTTTTTTAATTTGTAATCAGAGGAAGAAAGATAACTCTCCCATTATGCTCATTTCAAACTCCCATTGTATTAATGCTGAGAATTCTTCACAGAAAGATTGATTAGTAGCACCAAAATTTTTTCATTAACATATATTTGCACTATGAGTAAATCATTCTCCTTTTTCTTAATAAATAAGGGTTTATCTATCTTTCCTCTTTCAAAGTTATTATTAAGGAGAAAATTACTTAACCTTTTATACCATGCTCGAGGGGCCTATTTTAGACCATACAGGGCTTTAGTCAATTTCATCACGTAGTCAAGATGATTTTCATCTTCAAAACCTAGAGGTCGCTTAACAAAAACATCTTCATTAACATATACATTTAAGAAAGCACTTTTGACATTGATTTGGAATAATTTGAAGTTTCTATAAAATAAGAAGGCAAGTAAAATTCTAATTGATTCTAGTCTGATAATAGGCATATAAGTTTCATCAAAATCAATACTTTCCTGTTGATTATAACCTTGAACTACAATTACAACTTTGTTTCTTACCACCTTACCATTTTCGTCAAGTTTGTTTCGAAAAATCTAACGAGTTCTAATAACTGACTTATTTTGTAGATGAGGTACTGGATTCCAAATTTTGTTTTTTTCAAACTGATTCAGTTCATCTTTTATGGTTAAAACCTAATTTTCATCAGTAAGAACCTCTTCAACGGTCTTTTATTCTAATTGTAAGATGAGGGCAACAAAGTTATTTTTGAAGGATGACCTGTTTCTTAAACTTTTAGAGGGTTCTCCTAGAATGTACTGATGTGTATCAAGACCTCTCCATTCTCTTGATGTTCTCCATTATATAGGCTCCTTTTGAGAGGAAGGAGCCTTCTCTATCTAGGCTTTAGAAGAACTTTCTTGATCTTGTAATTTCAAAGGTACTATAAGTCTTGTTTGAGTCTACGGTGTATTTTTAGGAGCCAAGGGATGCTCTTCATCATCTGAATCAGTTGTCATTGTCGAAGGTAGTGCTTCATCAAATAATGCATATATTGATTCTTCTATCTTCTTTACTCTTTTTTTGTAAACTCTAAATCCTTTACTAGAGGTACTGTACCCCAGAAAGATGGCTTCATCTAATCTCGCATTGAACTTTCCAATATTGTCTTTTCCATTATTTAGAACAAAACACTTGCAACCAAATGCTTGAAAGTAAGCAATATTTGATTTTCTTCCTTCCTATAACTCAAAAGGGGTCTTGTTCATAATGGGTCTTATAAGGCACTTGTTAAGAATGTAACACGCAGTTGACACGACTTCTGCCCAGTAACCATGAGGTAAACCATTTTTGCATAGCATTGTTTTGGCCATATCAACGAGAGTCTTGTTCTTTCTTTCAAACACTCCATTTTGCTGGGGAGTCTTTGGGTATTAAAAATTGTGAATCATACTATTATTATCAAAGAAATCTTCAAACTTTATGTTATGGAATTCTCCTCCATGTTCGCTTAGAATTGAACTAATGCAGTATCCTTTTTTGATCTGAATTTTTTTTGCAAAACTTCTTAAAAACTTTAAAAGCATCATCCTTATTTAATAGGAAGTAAACACATGTAAATATGAAATTATCATTTACTAAAACAAAATCGTAATGTTTACCACCAAAACTTTTAGTCCTAGTGGGACTAAATAGATCCATATGCACAAATTCAAGCAGTTGGTCAATAAACACAATATTTTTAGGAGCAAAACTGCTTTTAACTTTTTACCTTTTAAACAAGCCTCACAAAATGTCTAAATCTTCTGTGCCAGATAAAAGAATCCTTTTCTATAAAAACAAAACACTTGATATTTTGTGAAGACATATCTCTAATTGAGCACAGTATATGTTCTGATTTCTAGGATCGAAAAATACAATATTGTCATTAAGATTATCAATAATTTCATAATGTGATGTATAGAAAGCAACTCTGTAACCCTTATCATATAATTGACTTATGCTCAACAAGTTATGTTTCAATCCATTAACATAAAGAACATTATCAATAGAAGCAAAGTTAGAGTCACCAATTTTACCAATTTCAGTGATTTTTGCTTTGTTTTGATCGACAAAGGCAACATTACCTCCATCTTTTCATATAATGTAGTTGAAATGTGATGTTTCACCTGTCATACGTCTCGAACAGCCACTATCAACTATCCATTGATTTTCTCTTGTCTTCATTTTGAACAATATCTCATCATCTGCAGATTCAGCCATGAAGCAAACATTGTTGACTTCTTTTAGCTCTTCTTTTTTAAAGTTTTCAAAATCTTCATCTGACTAAGATGCAGTCATCACTTGCTTCCTGAGTTTTCTTTTTTCTGTTTTGTCCTTTTGAAGAAGGGGATATTCTGGTCTTGTGTGTTTAGGCTTCTTGCAGTGATAACATATGATTTGATTGTTTTCTATATTGCTATTACTGCTGTTACCTTTTGGTAGGGACTTGTTGCTTTCGATTTTCCTATTCCCTTATCTTTTCTTCATCAACTTCTTTTTGAAGAAGTGGGCATATTTCTTGACCATGAAATTGAATTCCTCATCTTCATCTATTTGTAACTCAAGGTCGCTTTCATCACTGATTGATTCATCAGTTGCTTTTAGTGCCATTCCTCTTTTATATGAGGATCCTTCATCTCACCTAAGCTCGACTTCATAGATCATCAAGTTTCCTCTTAGCCAGTCGAGTGAGATGGTATCGAGATCCTTTGCAGTTTCCAGAGCTATCACCTTTGGTCTCCATTCCTTTGGTAGTGATCTTAGAATCTTTGTTACGAGTTCATCATTTAGATATATCTTTCCTAAGTTCTTTAAAGTCATGATGATGTTGTTGAACTGTCCTAAGAAGTCATCTATGGTTTCTTCCTATTTCATACCAATAATTTTGTATTGATGCATTAAAAGGCTTATTTTTTGTTTTTTTTACCTCATTCGTTCCTTTAAAGGTGACTTGTAGTTTATCTCACATTTCCTTTGCTATAGAGCAGTAAAATATCTTCTCATATTCTTCTAGAGATAGTGCATTGATTAGATGATGTTTTTCTTTAGCATTCAGCTGAATATTTCTTCTGTCAATATTAGACCACACTTCTACATTTTCTGTAGTGAGAAGTGTAGCTCCAATTATGATGGCTTGTCAGACTTCAATATCTACAGATTGGAGATACATTGTCATTCTCTCTTTCTAGTATAAGTAGTTGTTTCTATTGAAGTAAGGATACTTTGAGACAGATTATCCTTCAAGGCTTCTCAAATTATTTGCCATGATCTATCATATGCTATAAAACAAAATAAATGTGAAACCTCGCTTTGATACCAAATGATAAAGAAGACATATGTAAGAGGGGTGTGTAAAAACAGTTTCGAGATACTTTCAAATTGATAAAATCTTGCTAAACAAAATAAATTTATAAATAGATGGGTCCTATAAACTTTTGAACTGTTGACATAAAAAATGAAAGGAGCCTATTAATTGAAAGGAGTCTGCTAAAGCTCAAAATGAAAGGAGCATGTTTAATAGATAAGAGCTTGTTAGCGCTCAAAAAGAAAGGAGCCTATTAGACGATAGAAGCCTGTTAAATGACAAGAGTCTGTTAAATGATAGAAGCCTTCTAAACAATAAATCCTATTAAAACATTTTAAAATAGGAAATGCCTATTAAAACTAAAAAGAACCTATTGCAAGTTGAAAGCTGAAGGAGCTTGTTATAAGTGAAGGAGCCTCTTGCAAATATAAAACACAAACACTATAATGCCAAAATTTAAAGTTAAGAAGAGAGAAAGAATGACACAATCAATTTATACTAGTTTATCTTATAACCCAAGCCTACATCTAATCCCCAAATATCTGACTTGAGTGTTTCACTAAAATTTCAAGTACTAATTTGATGAGCCTTTTCAAGCTCACAAGTATATATTTTTCAAGGTTCTTCAACCTTTCATATTAGTAGTATTTAACTAACCTCTACCAGCTCTCAATAAATGAAATAGTGATTTGCTCGATATGAGCTTCAATGATTTCTCTCAAGAAAAATTTTCACTTTCTAAGGCATAAGAAATCTAATAAAGGTATGAATTTCAAAAGTATTGATGCCTTTGATGTATTTTAAAAATCTTCTTGTTCATAACTGCAATAGCTCTTTCTTAAATAGACATTTTCTTCAACTAGTCGTTGCTTTATTTCGATTCTATGTTGACTTTATGTCTAATGAATCTTTGATATTATCTCTGCTGAAATCTTCTAATATTCAAATGCTAAGACATAAATATGGCAACATCTTGAAGCTGATTGACGAAATATATGATTATTAGGATCTTTTTAGATAGTGCAGAATCATTTCTAATAAGGTAAGATCATTAAGAAGGTTCCTACAAGAAAGGAAGCATTATTCCTATAATTTTATTTCCTTTTAAGAATTATATAATTGCCTATACAAGGAAAGAAATCCAATTTGAAATTTGAATTATTATGTAATTATCATCAAAATCATTAATAATAAACCTTGAGCTAACATTAATAAGATATCTTAGTCTTAACATTTGTTTTCATCTTATTCACCCATTAAAAACATTTCAGTTCAGTTGCCTAATGGTACTAAAGTTGCAGTAAATAGTATAGGCACGATTAAAATTCATTATGATATTTTATTCAAAATGTTCTTCATGTACCTTCATTTGCTGACAATTTACAATAAATTAGTCTAGGACCTGTCTACCCAGACAATGACTAGAAGTGTTGATTTGCCTGGAGGTTTATTCTTGTTTGATCATCCTTATAATTCACTTTCTTATAAACCTTCATTTCTTCCCATCACTATTTTTTGACTATAGTTGACGATTTCACTAGAGTTATATGGTTATATTTGATGGAAACAAAATCAGAAGTATCTTTAATCATTCCTTCTTTTTATCACTTTGTTTAAACTTAACATGGGAGGTTAAATCAAACAAATTAGGTCTGATAATGGAATATAATTCAATTTATCTCAGGTCTATTTGGAAAAATGGATTATTCATCGGTTAGCCTATATTAGCACTCTATATCAAAATACGGTTGTTGAATGTAAACACTAACATTTGTTTGTGGTTACTAGGTCTCTTTTGTTTCAAGACTCTTTTCCCAAAATTTTTTAAGGATGTGCTGTTCCTATAGCAACTTATCTCATCAATAGAATTCCTACTTTAGTCCTTAATAATCTTACTCCTTATGAGATCTTATTTCACAAACCCCTAAAATATGATACCTTATGAATTTTTAGTTCCTTTTGTTTTTCTTCTGCCCTTGCCTATAACAGAAAGAAAATTTCCCCTAAATACAAACTTTGTGTCTTTATTAGATATCGTCATAGAGTTAAAGGTTATTGACTATATGATTTGGAATCTCATTATGTTTTTTCCCTCATAATGTTGTTTTTCATAAGAGCATCTTTTCTTGTTCCATTTCTTCATCATATAAAATTTCAGTTTCTAGTTCCTCTTCCTCATATCCATCTCCTGTTCTTATTTTATTTTCTTACCTTAATCCAACTTATATTTTTCCTTCTAATTCAAATGTTTTACATGATGATAATGCACATATTACATTTAATCATAAATCTACTTCTTCTTCTTTGCCTACTTATTCATCAACAATAGTACATCACCTTCTTCTTTATCCCCATATGTTCCACCTATGTTAGATAAAGTATTAGAGTCAAGTCTTTACCTACCTATTTTTATGATTACTAATATACTTTACCTCCTTCCCTTATTTCCTATATTTCTAAAACCCTTTATCCTATTCACCATTTTGCTGCTAATACCCATCTTTCTCCTAGTTATAAATCGTTATCTACTTCTTTGTCTTAAATTTCTAATCGTAATACATATTCTCAAGTTGTTCAGTTTTCTCATTGACAAAATTCCATATAATCTAAATTTGATTTTTTAGAGGAAAATAACACTTGAATATTTGTACCTCTTTTTCTTGATCAACACATAATTAGTTGTAAGTAGGTGTATAAGGTGAAGTTGAAAGTTGATGGGAGTATTGATCGATGTAAGTCCAGATTAGTTGCAAAAGGGTACAGTCAACAACTTGATTTTGATTACTAAGATACTTTATGCCATGTGGCTAAGCAAAGCACGGTTTGAACATTTTTAACACTTTCTGCAATTAAGGGTTGACAATTATTTCAATTAGATGTTAATAATGCTTTTATTCATGGTGATTTAGTGGAAGTAATTTACATGGATTTGCCTTTAGGGTATCATCTTAAGAGGGAGTATGTAGGTTGTACTGGTGCAAATTGGTTTGCAAATAAAATAAGTCATTATATGGTCATAAGTAGGCTTCAAGGCATTAGAATATTAAAATTGTAAAATCATTGATAGAGTATGGGTTTGTTCAAAGTAAGGCTAATTACTTGTTTATTAAGAAAGGTTCAAAAAGTGTTTTTGCTTTATTTGTGTATGTGGATGACATAACTATTGCAAGTAACTCAGTTCTAATAGTAGAACATTTAAAGAGGTTCCTTATAACTAAGTTCAAATTAAAGGATCTAAGTACTTTGTGGTATTTTCTCAACATTGAAGTTGCTAGATCAACAGTTGGACTTGTTAAATGAAGATGGTTTTCTTGGCTATAAACCAATTTCAACTCTGATTGATCCTAATCACAAGTTATTGATAGCTTCAGAGAATGGTGACCTTACATATGGTACATAATACAAACAAATTATTGGGAAGTTGATATATCTAACTTTCAATAGGCCAGATATATAGTGCAAGTCCTTTGACAATTTATGGATAAATCTACAAAAACATATAGAGAGGCTAATGTTTGAGTTCTAAGATACATATAAAGAGCACTAAGGCAATGTATTTATTGTCTACTATAACAAAATATGACATGATTAAGTACACTAATAATGATTAGGAAGGATGTCCAAATTTTAAACATTAGTATTAGGGTATTGACTATTTTTTGGGAGACTTATTAATTAGCTAGAGATTAAATAAATGCTCTATTGTTATAGGAAGTTTGACTGAAGCTAAATATAAAGCTATAGCATTTGGAACACGTGAAGTTGTTTGGCTTCTATCCTTAATGAAGGAATTTTAGATTGAACATGAGAAGTCTATAATGACGTACTGTGATAATCAATCAACATTGCATATCTAAAAAATTCCCATGTATGACCAAAGATCAAAGCATATAGAAATAGATTGCCACTTTATAATAAAGAAAGTTCGAGATAGAATTATTAAGCCTGTATCTTATCTACTTTCTTACAGATAACAAACATATTTACAAAGGCCTTGGAACCAATTCTGTTTTAGAAGGTATTAGCCAAAATGAGCATTATAAATAAACACGCTCCTCTTGAGGGGGAGTATCAGAAGATATTAGTCAAACCACCATAATCATGACATATGGGCTACTAATGATCACAAAGAAGAATGCTGAGTTGGTAAATTGTGTGGCACTTATTGTCAAGTCAATGTAATTAATTCACCTAATTAGTTTTGGTTATTTATTAAATCTAATTAGTTAATTAGATATTTTGTATAGTAGTAACTGGATAGATATTTTTGTATATATATTTTATAACACTTTTCTGGAAGTTAAGTGAATATACAAGAACTTTCTATTGGTTTATGCCCCATAGCCAATCCATTGGTTGTAGTTTATTGACAAAACAATTTAATGACATTCTTTATCTTGTACATATTTAGATGTCTATGATAAAGTCCAAGAGACAATACAAATGAGATTATAATTATGAGATTTATATTGCATTTATATATTATCCCTAAATTATTCTGAGTTATTTTTCTATTAAGATTAGACATTAATAGAACATTAAAGACTAATACACGTTATGTTTTTCCTTATGAAGGTCGATATTATAGATTAAAGTATGGAGATACTTAAACAAATGTACAGGTGCTTGTTAGAGAACAAGTTCACAGAAGTAACCCCACATGAGAAATTCATTTGAAACATTACTTATATGTCTATGAAAATTCTCATTGTGATGATTGTATAAATGATCATTTGATTTGAGATTTTCAAATTTATCTTGTATAGAGATTATTTTGTTTTGATACTACTTATATCATGTTCTAGTCAAGGATAGCTCATTTAGTAGTCATTAGATATAACATGAATTATATGAAGATAGTTAAGTGATTAATATAAGATCATCATCCTAAATAGGTGAATGTTGTATTATTCTTAATTAGTATTGATTTTAAAATCCTTAGCCAAGTTAGAATGATATTTTGTAAAATATTTTACAAATGTAATAAATTGAATCAATTACTAATAGTAGAGAACTAAAATGATTGGACTCAAAATATAGTATACATTAATTCCATACTCTATGTCTAGTGAGAACATTTATGATAAAATAATTGAATTATACGCACAAATGATGCACAAAAAGTTAGTCAAAACTACTTTAACATTTCTAAATATTGGGTGATCATAATGTGTTGCTAGACGTTGACATATGGATATACATTGTTTAATTAGAGAATTAAAATATATCCACTGTGAACATATTTGAGAATTTAATGGGTTCACATACAAAGAATGAGTTTAAGAGAGAAAAGATATTTTAATCAAGTTAAACTTGATTGTAAAGTTTGAAAAACTTTATAATTAAATATGAGATATTTAATAAATAAGGATCAATATAAGATATTGAATCTTATTTAGGTATAATTAGTATTTAATT
>JANSVA010000217.1:40371301-40387563 GCA_025504915.1 Erythroxylum reticulatum | reverse complement strand
TGATCACATCATAATTTCCTTCATGCTATGTCATATATCATGGACTTCATTAATTTGCTTATAGATCAATATCAATTTATAAATAATGAAAACCAAATTAATGAAATATGCCTTTCTTTATTTCTGAAAATAAAGTTTGTACATAACTTTGTACAAAACATGCTAAAGGTAATTACCTTTAGGGCATTACTTTAATAGAGGCTATATTGTCTCCTTATCTATTAGAATTCTCCATATTTTCTTGACCATTATTACCTTATTTATAAAACTTAATGAAGTTATTCCGAGTAGTGCTACATTAGTTGCTTTATATAGCAAAAGTCCAGTTACTTGCTTAATAGTAACTGAGAATGAAGTAACTGAAGATAAAAGGGGGGAAAATTAGAAAATTTTGAGAAGAACGTAGACAACTTAGCTCAAGATCTAATATCAGATTATGACAATGATGAAAGTGGCCTAGATGATAAAAAGGAGAATATTTACAAGGCTTACAAAGCGATGTATGAAAAATGGGTGAAAACATGTAGAAAGATTGAAGGTTGAAGGAAGAGAATCTCTCTATGAAGAATACCATCCAAGAGTTAGAAAAGAAATTGATTTTAGCATTAGATGATCTCGGTGAAGCTAGACTGAGAATAATAAGTACCGAAAATGGATTGAGAATGTTTAATGGAGGCACAAAAAAGGTATAAAAGTTAATGAAATTGGTAAGGTTAAAGGGGATCTTCAAAGTATTGGCTATAAAAGTGAGTGCTCTAAGGTGAATGTGGAGAAAAATGATATGTCCAGATCCGTCCAAGAAGAAGAAACATCGAGAAAGAATCAAAGATTTGTACTCACATGTTATTTTTGTGAAGTTATCGGGCATATAAGGCTAAGATGTTACCAGTTACTGCAAATGTTGTTTCAAAGAAGTCAAAGCTGAAGAATTCTACGTCCCTTACAAAAATATCAATATTAGCCCTCAACACCGAAATCTATATAGGTTAAAAAAAGTGAATTACAAGCTCTCATAGTTCTTAAATCAATGAAAGAAACTTTGCAAAATGGTTGGTATTTTGATAGTGGATGTTCACGCCACATGACAAGGGAAAAGAATTACTTAACCATTATCAGAGTTGTATGGATGGTCATATGACCTTCGGAGATGGAAAGAAGGTTCAGTAATTGGTAGAGGAATATTATGCATAAATGGATTGCCTCCCCTCAAGAATGTGCTCCATGTTGATGGACTAACAGACAATTTGGTGAGTATAAGCTAACTTTGTGATGATGGTTTGTTAGTAAATTTACAAGTGATGAATGCAAGGTGCTAACTGAACAAGGAGAATGTCTTGTGAGCAACAAGCGATCAGCCGATAATTGTTATATGTTACAGGTCTTGACCACCTATAAATCAATTATACATGCTAATAACATTGATTTATGGCATCAAAATCTTAGTCTTGTAAACTTTGATCTCATTAGCAAGTTGACAAAATTGGAAGCTGTGAAGGGTTTACCCACAATGAACAAAGAAGGGAAATCAATTTGTAGGGCATGCCAAATAGGTAAACAAATAAGAGTGCCACATTAAAAGGTTAGACACATTACCTCATCATGCATACTTGAATTAATTCACATGGATTTGGTTGGTCCAACACATCATGATAGCATTGGGGGAATGAGATATTTTTTAAGTTGTGTTGATGATTATTTGAGATATACTTGGGTATCATTTTTAAAAGAAAAATTAGATGCTTTCAAGGCTTTTAGAAGCCTATATGTATAAGTCATGAATATGAAAAATATGACTATATTGAGAATTATATCAGATCACAGAAGGGGATTTGAGAATTCAAGCTTATGACTTTTGTGATTAGTATGGTATCATATAAGAATTTTTAGCACCTAACACTCCACAACAAAATGGAGTTTCTGAAAGAAAAAATATAGCAATTTAAGAAATGGACAGATCTATATTAAATGGAAGAAAATTGTCTATGCGATTTTGGGCTGAAGTAGTTAATACAACATGCTACATATGTAACAGAGTTTACCTTCGAAGCATCTTGAACAAGACATCCTGTGAACTCTGGAACGGAAAAAAACTAGATGTGAGTTACTTTCATATTTTTAGCAGTAAGTGCTACATTCTTAGAGATCGAGAACAACTTGAAAAATTTGAGGCTAAAAGTGATGAAGGAATCTTCATTAGTTATTCAACTCACAGTGAAGCTTACCGAGTGTCTAATAAAAGAACCAAGAAAGAGCTAGAGTCCATAAATTTTGTGATAGATGATATATCTCTATTGAATGATCAAGTGGCAGAAGAAAATCCACATAACCAATCCTCAAAATCAACTCAAACAAGCAACCAGACAAGATTGAAGAATTGCCTAAATCTGTGGTTAGTTGATACTGAGGAAGTAATTGCGCAAATTGAATAACTGTCATTTATTTCAGATGATGAATCAACCAAAACACTCGATGTAGAAATTGTTCCAGTAAATGTTCAAAACTCGAGAGAAGCTAACTTGAACCGAGACCCCCCCCTTGGAGATGTTAATGAAAGAAGAAAAACAACAAATGGTAGAAGGGTTGATTATCGAGAACTTACGAGTTATTCATGCTACACTTCTTCTTTCCAGCCAAAGAACATTAAAGAAGCTTTACAAGTTAAGTTCTGGATAGCAGCTATACAAGATGAATTGATTCAATTTTCACGAAATGATGTATAGGAATTGGTGCCAAGACCATCGAATGCTAATGTGATTAGAACAAAATGGGTGTTTCGAAATAAAACAAATGGAAAGGGTAATGTAACAAGAAATAAAGGAAGTTTAGTAGCTTAAGGATATTCTCAGGCTGAAGGAATATACTTTCACGAAACTTTTGCACTGGTGACATGGCTTGAGTATATCAAACTATTACTAGGTGTAGCATGCGTGAACGGGTTTAAGCTTTATCAGATGCATATAAAGAGTGCTTTTCTGAATGGTTACAGGAAGACAAGTATGTCAAGCATTTAAAGGATTTATCAATTTAGTTCATGCAGACCACATCTTTAAGCTAAAGAAAGCTCTTTGCGATCTCAAATAAGCACCAAGAGCTTAGTACAAAAGGCTCACACAATATCTAATCAAGCAAGGATATGAATAAGATAGTGTTGACAAACCTTTGTTTATTAAAAAGGTTAGATCTAACTTGGTAATTGCTCAAATCTACGCTGATGACATTATGTTTAGTTATACTCATTCAAAGATGGTAGATGAATTTGTTGAATTAATGACATTTGAATTTAGTATGAGCATGGTAGGTGAATTGAATTTCTTTTTGGGCTTGCAAATTAAACAAGTGAAGGATCGAATTTTCGTTTCACAAACCAAATATGACAGCAACCTAATAAAGAAGTTTGGTCTTGAGAATGCAAGACATATGAGAATACCTATACGTGGCTCAATAAAGCTAAACAAAGATAGGAATGGTAAAGCGTTGATGTTAGTTTATATTAGAGCATGATCAGAAGTCTATTGTATTTGACTGCAAGTAGGCCAGATATTTGTTATAGCGTCGGTGTATATGCTCACTATTAAGCCAATCTGAAAGAAATACATCTAACATCTGCTAAGAGAATTATCATATATGTAAGTTGAACATATGATTTTTAGATATGGTATACATCTGACTCGACATCTTATCTAGCTCAATATAGTGATACAGATTAGGTTGGAAACTTAGATTATCAAAAAAGCACTTCAAGTGGTTTTCTCTTCTTAGGAAACAATTTGAGCTCTTGGTACAACAAGAAACAGAATTCAATCTCACTATCGATTACAAAGGCAGAATATATCGCTGCAGGTAGTTGTTGTTCATAACTTCTTTGGATGAAACAGATGTTAAAAGGTTATGAGATTGATCAGAAAGTGTTGACAATCATTTGCAATAATAAGAATACCATAGACATCTCTGAGAATTTGATTCAACATTTAAGAACAAAACACATTAATCTTAGGTACCACTTTATTCGTGAGCTTATGGAAAGCAAAATAGTCACCTTGTCACATCTATCTACAGAAAAGTAGTTGGTGGATATCTTTACAAAACCTTTTGATGCAGTCAGGTTTGAACTTCTTCAAGGGGCTTTGAGACTTTGTGCTTTACATTACTGACATATTATTTTATTTATTTAAAAAATTGAAAAAGAAAAGGAAAATAATGCTTTTTTCATCCAAGGGATTAAAAATCCCTAAATGTCTTTCTCCTCTCATCAACGCCTCTCTTCACCTCTCTATCCATATAGTCCAAAGCTTCACATCACTAACTTGACTGTGTTGAAGACATATTCATTGTGGGCATTGAATCTATATTGGATTTAAAGGGACATCACCACTGAAGCTTCATCTATTTCTCATTTGTGTTAGCTCTCAAGCTTCCAAGCACCCATTAAATTTGGTTGAAGCTTCATCTACTGTGAACCTAGTGTATTTGTGGAATTTGTGAGCCTCCATTAAAGACCCATATCCTTTCTCTACAAAGACAGTATCTCTAACATGTCGCTCAAGTCGATTAAAGTTGAACCTGACATCTAGAAGGAGATTCACTAGGGCTGGGTCATCTTCGGTGGTTCCCATTGATATTCCCGACACTACTTCTATTCAGGAAAAAGTACCATATCTAGATGATGATGTTACTCAGGTCATATTATCCATGGTTGAAGACTCTACTTCAGATTCTGATGAGACTCCCGTAGCACCTGCTCCACCAACTATGACTCCTATGGCTCCTCAAACACGTACAAAGATCCAGGCTCAAAAAATAGTTCGGCTACCTCAACATAATTCTTCTATCCACCTGACAGTGGATAATGTGATTTCCTTTAAGTTCTATTCTTCTTCGGCTAAATAAAAATAGGCGACTCTCAACACTGTCAGGTTTGTTCTCAATCGCCTAATCAACTTAGAAGAGTTTCAACAACATGGTCTGGAAACTTTATTATCAAAGCAACTTTTACTACAAGCCTCACTGCTTCCACAACACTACGATTCAGATCTGGTAAAAGAATTTTACTGCGATTTATCTTGTGATATTCTGAATAAGACTATTATGAGTTATAGAGCACTATATATAAGGGTCGAGTAGTTTGTTTTGATGTTGATCGTTTAATTTTGTTTCTAGGATTTGATAATTTGATTGGTGATCTACTTTATAATGATTGGAATGTGTCAAATGACTTAATTGCTATGGTACTGTCCGATGAGAAATTGACTGCATGGCCATCTAGCTATGTACTTCATTCTTTAATGCTTACCTAAAAGTATTTCATGCTCTTTAAAATGCTGAGCACACAAGTTGTTTCTGTCTACTTGATATAGTCGAAATTGATTTATGTGATCAGTACTGTGGTGTGATTCAATCTTGGATGCCTCATTATTAAAGCTATGTTGGCCATTGAGAATAAGCCACATTCTTTACTATACTTTCTATGCTTAATCTTGCATTTTTTCCATACCAATGAAGTTCTCGTGATAGAGTTGAGTTTCCTTAAGTTAGTGGCCTTCATGAACATCTCACAAAGGATTTTTCGTCAACCACGGGTAGTGGATTTATCATACACCACATGTGGCCCCTCGGATGTCTCGGGGACAACCTTTGTTAATCCTGATGCAGCTCTTTTTACTAAAATTGAAAAGATTGAAGGCTTCATTCAAGTGGATAATGACGCTCTTTGCCACTTAAAGTAGCGATTTCTACGATTTTCTAGCGCTCCTTACGTTAGTCCTTTTGGCATCTGTTATCTCAAAAGGGAGAAAATAAGACTTGACTGAAGTTGTATTTAATCTTTTATGATTTGTTGTTTATGCTTAACTTGTGCTTGTGTTACCTATTTCATCTTGAATTGAGGGGGAACATTATTGACTAAATATTTCTGTGTCCAATTAAGTTATTTAGGGGGAGCTTAATAGTTGTGACAAAAATGTCAAAAAGGAGGAGCTTGTTAAGATATATGATTTTTTTTTTATTTAGTTTTGACATCTTATTTCTTAATTGGACATATAAGATATTAATTAAACTTGGATTCAAAGAGATGTGGTTGTTACACTTATAGTGTGAAAGAATCCTACATAAAATTGAAGTATATTTTCTGACAAAATTGTGTTATATCATATTGGTAATTGATATCCGTACTACTGGATTTTGTAGATAGAATATAAGGGGAATTTGTTTTACATGTTAATGAAGGGCTCTTACTGGTGAATATCGTGTATGTCTCCATCAATGGCATAGTTGAATCATGTGTGTGTTACATCAACTGTGTAGTGGACGTTAATTGAATTCTGGAAAAACATAACTGAAGTAATGCGTGTGTTTTAGGTTGGTAATACACGGAGGTTTAACTTTTAATTTTCCAGACTTGTCCTTCTTGGATTGTGTGTGAAATATATATAGGTGACTTTTGATTTTTTAGTAGATGGTGTGTGTAGTGTCCCATATGGTTTAATTGGAGTTGTTGAAGTTGGACAATTTGCGTGAGTGAATAACCTTAGGATTCTTGTTTTAATATTGAATCGTTGGAATAGCATACTATTGGGAGTCACTTAAGCTAAACCTTCATCTATCAAAGTGGCTTTCGACTAGAAGATATTTGAGCACTGTGTGCACGTTCTGTTGTGTGTCTTTTGTTAATTGAGCAGTTGTGGTCTGGTTCTGAAGCTGGCATGAATCAGTCTAACTGATGGATGTATTTTAGGAAGTCCTTCTTTTATCTCAAGTATATCATTGTTCTGTTATTGGTTGATTGATTACTTGAGTTATTTTTTAATTATCTTTTATTAAAAATTGTTTAGAAAAATCCTCTAGCGAGGCTAACACGAGTCGGTTGTGTTATTGGTTATGAAAATCTTTCATGGAAAGTGAGGTTGAAAGATAGTTATAAGGATTGAGTAGTGTTAGTTCAGTGTGGCCTTGTGTAAATCTATTGTACTTTTGTGAAATTTATTTAGCTGGGTGAGGGCCCCAAAGATATAGGTAAAATGGGTCGAACTTTATTAACAAATCTCAATATTGTTTAATTTAGTACTTTTAATTTTTTTATTATTTGTGTTTGTCATAAACACAAAAGAAAGTTTGCAAAATAACCACATATACGGTTTTATCATTTCACAATATGAAATGATTCATCCAATGGACTGCAACCTCCCTATATAGGAAAGCCATCTTTTTCCCTAGTTATTTATTCTTTTATGAAGTGCTTTTAGAAGTAATTACACTCACCACAAGATAACCTATTTGTGGTAATAGATATCCCTAGATATTTAAAAGGTAGGTCTTGTATGTTGAGCTTTGTCATTGTATTGAGACATATGACATACTTTCTAGCACTCCTAAAGATGGATATCTGACTCTTCTTTGTGTTGACTTCCATCCCTAGGAATTTTTTAAATATTTAAGCCTCCCATAAGGTTATTATATATGCTTTAGTAACACTACATAGCAGTAGGAGGTCGTCTATAAATTCCAAGCTTCCAATCTTGAAGTCCCCACATTTATAGTGATACACAAACCTAGGTTGTGCATGAATGTTTTTAACAATCATACTGTTGAGTTCCTCTAAACATAAGGTGAAAAAGGGGGGAAAGAGGGTCCCTCTGTCTCACTCTTTTAGCTCCCTTAAATATTCCATCAAGTTCCCCATTATAAGTACATTACAAGCAGTTGTCTATATGCATTAGCTAGTCCATCTTTTAAATATTTGTAGGAATCAAAATGCTTCTAATGCAAGTCGTACGAACTGTCAGTTGAGGGAGTCATAGGCTCTCTAGAAATCTATTTTGAGAGCACAACACTTGGGACCCTTCTTCTTATTGTAGCTTTTAAAGAATTTTGAAGCAAGCATAATATTATCTCCTATGTTGCAGCCCTTAATGAAAGAAATATGGCACTTGTTGACAATGGAGTCTAACACCTTTTTTAATCTATTTGTAAGGAGCTTTAAAATTACCTTATATATAAAATTACAATAAGAAATGGGCCTACAGTCTCCTAGGCTCTCTGGATTCAATTTTTTTAGGACTAGGGTTATATTGGTTTTGTTTAGCTCTCTAAGCATAATATCCTTATCAAAGAATTCTAGTACATAATTAGCTACCATCTCCCTAACTTGGCTTCAAGTTTATTAGAAGAAGAGTCCATTAAATTCATTTGGACCTGAGGCCTTAGTTGGTTTCATTGCCATTATCACTTTCCCCACCTTATAAAATGAAAGGGTTTTATGAGTTCTTACAGTTGATCCTCACTAAAGGAGTAGTTATGTCTTGAGAGCATAAACTAAAGAGCGAGTCCAAGTAATAGTGCCTATTATTACCTTGAAATACTCATAAGTATGTTGAGGATGCCTCCTTATTTTCATACTAGTTCCCTATTCCTCCTTGTCATATTTATGATTATGTTAGAATTACTCCTCTTAAGGATTAACCTGTGAAAGAAGCTTATGTCCCTATCCTCTAACCACTATACTCTTGATTTTTTTAATTATGGAGTAGTGGTTATGGAGTTTCTACATATATAGGTTAAGGGCTCATCTCTTCCTTTCTTTATAAATGTTTAAGGTAAGGCATGTACGTATATGATTTCTTCTAGGCTTCCTTTAGATTTGCTCTAACTCTTTGTATGTCAATAATGGAGGTTCTAATTTCCACATGGAAGAATTTTAACTCTTTCTTGATAGACTTCAACTTTCTAACACATGGATAATCATAACTTTCTTATACTTGTCTCTCCATTCCTCTTCTGACCACTTCCCCATATTATAGATTCCCAAGTATGTGGTTGTGAAGTTTGAAGAGTGTTTTCCTCTGACTCTCTAAGTAGTTGGCAGTTCATCTCTATAGAATATTGTCTTAATAGAGTTTGTTAGTGAAGGAAGCTTTACTAAATGGGATAATTCGTTAACTACCGCTATGTCTAATTTTTTTCTTATTAAATTTAAAATTAATTATTACAACCATATCCATTTTACTAACTTTTTTATTAGATTATTCTATTTGATTGAATTAATTAATTTAAATTCACTAACTTAATCATATTTATTTTCTATATAAATATGAATTATTTAATCACAAATTCACCTTATATTAAGTATGAAAATTAGACGAGTTATGTGAAAAGGTTTATAAAATTATTTTTACAAATATGCCAAAGAATGATCTATGCAATAGATTATAATACAATACAACAAGGTAAACATTTAGCTACATTTTTTTGGCTATGTTTTAAAAATCGTTGCTAAAAGTAACCATTTGGTGACGATTTTGAAAATTGTCACTAAAAGGATCCACATTTAGTTACTATGTTTGAAAATTGTCACCAAACGATTCACATTTAGTGACGATTTTAGAAAATAGTCACTAATTGTGGATTCTTTGGTGAAAAGTCTTTTTAGTAATGATTTTCAAAATCGTCGCCAAATGTGTACCAAATTAGTGTGAAACCTTTGGTGACGATTTTCGAAAATCATCACTAAAGGGTTTACATTTGGTGACAATTTTTTAAAAATGTCATTAAAAAGACTTTTGGTGATGATTTTAGAAAATTGTTACCAAAGGTTCCACACTAATTTGGTACACATTTGGTGACCATTTTTGAAAATCGTCACCAAAGGGTTAACATTTGGTGACGATTTTAGAAAATCTTCACTAAAGATTCCACACTAATTTGGTACACATTTGGTGAAAACTTTCGAAATTCATCGCCAAAGGGTTCACATTCGGTCACGATTTTAGAAAATCATCACTAAAGGTTCCACACTAATTTGGTACGCATTTGGTGACCATTTTCGAAAATCATCACCAAAGGGTTCACATTTGGTGACGATTTTTGAAAATCATCACTAAAAAGACTTTTGGTGATGATTTTCGAAAATCGTCACTAAAGGTTCCACACTAATTTGGTCCATATTAGGTGACGATTTTTAAAAATTGTCATCAAATGTTCCACATTTGGTTACGATTTTCGAAATCATTGCCAAAAGGTTGACTTTGGGAGGATGACCTTTTGTTAACAATTTTGGAAATCATCACCAAATGTGGACTCTTTGGTATCGCAAAAAGGAGCTGAAGAAAAATTCTCAAACCAGAAGGTAAAAGACAGCTTCAGGTTTCTAGAAAAAGTCTTGCACAAGAAGAGTAGGAGAAAGAAGTAGAAACTGAAACAAGTAAATTTGAAACTGTTGGTCATGAAGTTACAAAATGTGAAATTAAAAATGCTACAGATTCAGAATAGGAGAACATCGATGCATCCATGGATGCAGATAATGTGGATTCTGGAGTGGGCAATTACACGGCACTTTCTCCTGATCTTGAATCCACTGAAAATGCAAATTCTATGCTTTGGTGACGATTTTTTTGAAAATTGTCACCAAAACTCTATGAAGGTGATTTTCTAAATCATCGCCAAATAATTATAGGAGGGAAATGAAAACTAGAAAGTTAATGGTAGTGAAAACAAATTGAAAAGAAAACGAGAAAGTTTATACAGGGTAGGAGATTTGTTACCAATATACTCGTAGGTGTTACTTGAAGATCTCTGAGAAAACTTCCACTACTAAGTCCACCATCATCGTTTCCTTCTCCAACATTTCTTAGTTCTTGGATCTCTTCAATTACTATGTCAATTTTAGTGATCAGGACCTATTCATCAAGGAATTGTAGCTCGACACTAAGGTAATTTCTTTTTTTGCTCCTCCTAACTCTTGAAACTATTAATAGTAATTTTAGTTTCTTGCATTTCTTAATCCTTTTTTTTTTCATTTTACAATCCACAGGTTTTCTACTTAGACATTAATGAAAATAGAAGGGACCGCTTCTTGAAGGTTTAGTATTTAGATCCTTTCCTTTTCCCCTCCTCTTTCTTTTCTGGTCGTTGTATTGACTTTTGCCCCTGTACTTTGCACTCTTACTTCATTATTCTAGCAATTATAGGTTATAGCAGGATCAAATGTAACTTTCCAGTCTTGTCTTCTAGGTAAGTCCCTTCATTCTATAATGTAACATCTCGTCCCTATATTAAGGGTCAGAACCCATATTTCAATAATGGAGAGATAGAAATGTGAGAGTTAGAAAATTTTCATTTCATGCTCAGCAAAATGTCAGCATACATGCATATGAAATTGAACCTTTGCACACATGAAAATAATTATACATGCACTCATTAACATTTCGGGTATATTGAATAGTAATGGGATAGATTGAGGATTGTGGTTATAGTGAATGAGTAGAATGAAATGGAGTAGAAAGACTAGAAATAAAATTTAAGGGTTGGATTTAGTGAAGGAAAATAAGTTAGAGAAGTTTACTGAGAATATTTAGTATGGGAATTTTAGATAGAGGAGTAGAAACTTATGGTCTTCATAAGGGGGAGATGTTCAGGAGCATAGATGTATCGCTTGTAAAGACGTATCATCTGTGATGACGTCACATTGTCTATGATGACGTTATTTCATCTATAAAGATGCATCTTCTGTAAAGATGTATTATCTGTGAAGATGTCACATCGTCTGTGATGACATCATATCGTCTTAAGAGTTGCATCGTCTTAAGTTGACTTTTCTTTGTCTTAATTTGACTTTTGTTTCGTCTACCCTTCTTGCTTTGTCTGCTTATTGTATTCGGCTGCTTTGCATTCATCTATTTCTTGCTTCGTCTACTTATTGCATTCGTCTACTTATTGCCATCTGCTTTGCCATTCATCTGCTTATTGCTTCGTCTACTTATTACATTTGTCTGCTTCTTGCTCCGTCTGCTTTGCCATTCGTCTATTTCTTGATTCGTCTGCTTATTGCATTTGTCTGCTTTTCCATTCATCTGCTTGTTGCTTCGTCTTATGTGGACAGAACCTTGCTTAATTCTTTTAGCTATAACTTTGTTGTTCGACCTCCAAATGACCTGATTTTTGAAGCATTGAATTCATAACACATTTCTCTACCTCTCCATAGAGATTATACCTTTTGATTTTTGAATTGAAAGAGATTAATGTAATCAAAGTAAGGGTATCGGTTGAAGAGCATGAACTGGATATTTTACTAAACATGTTCCTGTATTTTGATGATATCTGGATCTATAGGGTTCCAAATGAGATGATTTTGGTTTGAAATAAACTAGAGACATAATAAATAAGGGAAAATGTTTTAGATGAAAGTGTTGCAAAATGACTTCAGTGTCGGGGTCAAAAAGAATATGTAAAGTTAACCTGAAATGATGTGTTATAGGAAAATTTTGAAAGTGAGCAAAGGGTTATGATTTGTGATTATAGTGGTTTTATCAAGTCATAAACTTAAGTATAAATTATACTTAAGTGAGTTTTAATAAAGAGAAGTGGATAAGAAACAGACAGGTCTCCTAACCAAAGTTAAGATTTTTATTGCCTTAAAAGGCTAGCTATTGTCCTTATCTTTATCATTCTTGAAACTTCTTTCCTTAGAGTTCCTCCAACCCAGGGCTTTTCATCAAATATTCATCGAAGTTAAACCTTGCTTTTCTCTGCTTGTCATCCCTTCCACTCTAATATTTCTTTCTTCTATTCCAAGAAAAACTGAACTTCCCTGTCAACATTTAAGTTGATGTACGTGGGTGCGTGAGAGATTAGGGTTACATGATTTTGCAGAGATTGGAGCTTCAAACAAGTAAGCTTGTTATGCTTATGTAGTTTTTGCATGAAATGAAGCATGCATCATTAGTTCATTGCTAAATGGTTAAGAACAGTGATATTCTTATTTGCTGGAAAGTGGGTGAGGAGATTTAGTGTGCCGTACATGGTGATTTTCTTTGGATTGATGACTGAAATATTATGCGATAGTATTAAAACAGTTTTGGAGTTTAAAGACCAATGAAAATGTGTAATGAGGTGAAAGAGCAATTAAAGTCATAGTTGGAGGAGTAATTGAAGGAAACACAATAGTTAGATATGCAGAAGAATTGAAGGTAAAGAAGTGCAGAAAAGGTGATAAAATGCGTGAGTGTTCTGATTTTTGGATGATCATGAAAAGTGATAAATTTTTTATTGGTTATGATTTAAAGAATTGATGAGTGATTAAGTTATGAAATGGGAATGAGCATAAGATGTGAAGTTTGTTACAATACCCAGGATTGTCAATGAGCATGCATTGTACATAATCCATTTATACATTTGTGCATAAATAAATGCTTATACGTGTGCAATTATTGATGAGTGTGTAATGTGCGTCTTGCATAAATGAGTTGTGAAAGTCAAGTGTCCACGTTCGAGCATTTCCAGAATTTGGAAGCAAATGTTATTTTAGAGCGCACTGTGAGTAGACCGAGATGGTCTCACTTTATTGTTTGCTTTGTTTCAATTTTGTATTAATTGACTACTGAATGTGATTGATTATGTTGGTTTCTGTACAGGAGGTCCGATGATTGTGATGTTAGATTTGGATATTGAAGTGCTACTTGAATGTGAATTGGATGAACTATGTGTGCTTAATATCATTGTTGAATGTGTTTCGAATGTGCATTTGCAAATGAATGAAAGTGCGAATTCTCAACTCTAATGTTGAATGCTGGACTAAAGTACAATGATATGGGAAAGTGATTGAATAAGATTATGCAAATGCGAGTGATGCATTCCATCTCATGAATGCATGAAATATAATGGTAGTTGTGACCGGATAACCACCGAAAGTGAAAAAGAGCTTAAAGCTCAGAAAGTGAAAATGAGTCTCGAGCTCCACCGAAAGTGAAAAAGAGCTTAAAGCTCAGAAAGTGAAAATGAGTCTCGAGCTCTAAAGTGATTAAAAGCCTAAGGCTCTCTATGTATAATGAGTCCTGTATCCCCCAAGCGGATAAAGGATAGTTAGTAATGAGCCCAATATCTAATGGATACGGGACAGTTTAGGCACCCGGTCATAAAAAAGTAACAAATAAAAAGTGAGTCTTATATGCATTGCATTAAGTGTATTGAATGTGAAATGTGCAATAATGTGAGATGTAAAATAATGTGAATTATGTGCTATATGACTGGGTGAGTCATCGATGATGGTCACTCATTGAGTTCGTAAAACTCACCCAAAATTTGCAATTATTTTTCAGGATCAGAAGAATACCCCGTTAGGCCAACGAGAGTATACGTACAGCATACAACTGAAGGATAGAGGTCAGAATCAGTTCGTGTCTTCACTGCATTTCTTTAATTTGTATTGAAGTGTTTATTCCATAACTTTTTGTATAAATTTGTATTCCGAAGCAACCAAAGTGTTTTGTATTTGTGAAAAGGCCCAAATGGCTATTGAAAATATTGTTGACTGTATTGTGTTGATTGAAAATGTTTATGAATTAAAGTGGGGCCCGATTTGGTTATGGTTTTCGCATATCATGTTTATGGTTTCAAAAAAAAGGGTTTATACCAAGTTTTAACTGATTGAGTGCTCTAGCACACCACCTTTGCGGGGTATGAGCTCGGACATCACCCATTGATGTCAGGTTCGGGTGTTATGGGAGTGGGGTGCTACATTTATGTGGTATCAGAGCCCAGAAGTACTATCTTATATGGGCATTCTAAAACATTTGTTAAGTCACATGCATTTTTGTCATTTCATAGCAGAAAGCGGCAACTGATCCCTAGTATGAGTCATATGCATGAGCATTCCTTAAGAGTCTGAGCTGTTAGAAGCATTGAGAAAAATGATGATCTGACAGAATGTGAGAAAATAAAGGTTTATGGACATGTTGGAGATGAGAAATATTATTTGGTTTTGTATGATAGACAAAGGTTCACCAGAATGGTATATGTACCCATAAAGGTGGTATAGGTGTGAATAGGTATATTGCCTTAGGTTAATTGAGGAAAATAGGAATATGAGTAGAATGAGGAGATTAAATGTACAGACAGAATGAAATGAAATCATAAAATTGTTATGATCATAAAAGGATGAATTTAGAAATGAAATGGTTATGTGAATATTATGATGAGAGTTTGTAATTCAGTATAAGAAGTTATTAAGGGAAAATTGAGACCAGAAATTCATAATGGTTATGTATCGGTAATTCTGAATTGGTTGAAGATATATATATATATGGGGGGGAGGAAATAGTATATTGTTAGATATAATAGATAAAGATTCAGTGTATTTATATCGGTGGATGTATTATTGCATATAAAATCGATATTGCATTATGGTGATATGTCCTCGAAGGTGATACAAATGTGAATGCACTGTTATGGATTGTTTGAGGAAAAATAAGGATAGAAGTAGAAATGGTGAGAATAAAGAGTACAGGCCAAGTTGAAAGTGACCTTGAGAGGTTGAACTTGGACTTGAAATGATTGTTTGAATTCAAAAAAATGTGACAAGAGTTATGATTTAGTATAAAAATATGTTTGTGAAATTGAGATCAGAATTTTTGGATGAGTGCGCATCTATGATTCCGAATTAATTACGAACATATGTATGCATGATGATATATGGTAATTGGAAGGTGAGATAACAACAATGTATGAAAAAGTTGTTGAGTTTAGGTTGTTTTGCCATTGTGAATACACATTTGATAATAGGGATTACCATGACAAGTGAAAATATTAAGCCTATGGGTATGATATGCATGGAGATGATATAAGAAGCAATCGGTGATTTATTGAATAAGTGCTAATCATAGTTCCTATAGTTCAAAGTCTAAGATGAGTTAGAGTAAGACGTGAAAGTACTTTTAATGATCAATAGGGAAGTAATTGAGATTGTTAATGATGTTACCATATGTGATTAATTTAAGGAAAAAGAAGGACACGATTATGACATAATCCCCACGATCGAGCACTGGCACAAAAGGAGAAGAGTTATCTAGAATTGAATGGGACTAAAGTATCCTTAGCATAAGCTACTAATTGGTAAATTGACACAAATACATCTCTAGATAAGATGCAATGATTCTGGCGATATATGCTAAGGTATTAGAGTAAATGAAATTGTTTAGTGTCTCACTGAGCCTTATATTAAGGGGTGTTATGATCATGTAGGCTATGGCATAAATTGATCCTATTGAGATATTACGAATATGTTTTCTTGAGGTACTAAGAATGACTCACAAGCAATCATGGAAAATAGTTTATTGATGAGGATTCCATGAGCAATATCAACGATGGTATCAAGAAATTTGCTTCCAAAGAAGAATTTCACTGAGATAGGTTCAGGAAACTAGATGATTCAATTTAAGAGTGATCAATGAAGAAACAAATCAGAAATGAATATGTAATAAATCAAAAGTGAATAATGG
>JANSVA010000217.1:40333097-40354777 GCA_025504915.1 Erythroxylum reticulatum | reverse complement strand
AATTGTGGTTTTTATGTGTTGAAAATTGATTTGGAGAGTGTATTTGTTGATTTAGAATTTTTGAAGTTTTAGGAAAAAAAATTTGAAAATTGTTAGGTATTTTTTGACTAAAAAAATTGCCAAGTGGCAAAATTATTAATAAATAGTAGTAGAAATTACTGTCTAATGGCAATGAAAATTGTGATAAGTGATTTTAGGATTAATGACAAGTTTCATTGAAAATTGGGAGTCAATTGGATTAGAAATTGGAGACAAAATAGAGTAGTTATTAAAATGGACCAACTAGAACCATGCGAAAGTGACATGTGTCACTTGCCTTGCCACATCTCACCCATGATTTTTTTTACATCTTGCAATCCTCAATTTTATCTTTCATTTAGACAAAACACATTTTCTCCTTCTCTCTCTACATTTGCTCTTCATCTTCTCCATTCTTCTTCTCCATCTACGACACTCTCCTCTCCCAAGCATTAGTGTTGAACTTTGCTCTTATCCTTCACTTGCTACTTCCATTTTTGGTTGTCTTCATCATCTTGCCACTAGAAAACCTAACCTACTCCACCTCCACTTGTGATGATCATATGTTGGAGAGCTAGGGTTTCATGGTGATTGAAGAAGATTGGGGTAAATCAAGTAAGTATAAGCATCCTTCTTTTCTTGATTTGTTGGATGAAGCATATTTAGTGATAATTAGAGGTGGACATGAAGTTGAATATGTGTAGGAAGTTGTTGATAAATGGTATATAAAAATGTTTTGATCTTTTTGGTTGATGAACAATTATGAATTAGTTTGTGAATGATATTGGAAGTTGAAAATAAGTAAAAGAGATGGTTTAGGTTTAAGATAGGTTATATGTGAAAGGTGGGAAGTGAAAATCTAGAAAATGAAACATGTTCTGCGTATGCTTCTATTAAAGTTTGCCGAGACCAACTCTCCTTGGTTCGTCGCGGTCAACTTGAAAGATGAAGTTCACCGCAGCCAACTCGGGGATTCACCGCGACGAACTTGTAGGATTTCACGCAAACTTTTCCTCTCTAGAAAAGTTTGCACAGAATATGCTTCGATATTTTGAGCATAACTTTTTCTTTTGTTATCTAAATGGAGTGATTTTTATTTGGAGTAAACTAGAGACATAGGGCTACAAATTATCTGAAGAAATCAAGTTCTAATTAGGACTTTAAGAATTTCAATTTCTGGGTGTAAGTTGAGTATAGGGCACTGTCTCAGAATAAAAGCAGTTGGAAAATATTTGGAGTATAACTTTTACACTACTAAACCAAATTTAATGGTTTTTATGTCATTAGAAACTTATGAGATAGAAGGACAATTTTCAAAGAGAAAGTGTTCCTAAATTACTTCATTTTCATTGTCTAAATGATCAGAAATAGTAGACTCGAAAGTTAGTGTTTGCAGAAAAATCTGAAATGATTCATTGGGTTATGAAATTAGATTCAAAGTGTTTAATTGAGGTATAAACCCTAAGTACAAATTCTTCTTAGGTGAGTTTTGATATAAGACTGATAATGTGACGAGAATAATGGAAAGATACTTGGGATTGTCATAAACATGGATTGTACATATTATCAATACACACATGTGCATAAATGAATGCTTATAATTATGCAAAGTTATTAATATGTGTGCAACATGTGTATTGCATAATTTTGATGTGCAGGATAAATGTCTGCATCTAGACGCTTCCAAATCAAGGAAGCAAATGCTAATCTGGAGTGTACTGTGAGTAACCTAAACGATTTCTCTCAATTAATTGTTTGTCTTAAAAATATGTTTTAAATGATGATATGAATGAAAATTGATTTTTGTGTTGATGCCGGACAATGAAGGTTCGAGATTTAATGCATGTATGTGATGCTGAAGTGCTACTTGTATGTGAATTTGATGAAATATGTAATACATGATTTGATTGTAAAATCTCGCATATAATAAGTGATACATGATTTGATTGTAAAATGATTTGATATGGGCTATAATAAATGATAAGAGCGCTTAATTTTGTAGCAAACAATTTGAAACTCTATTATTCAAATATGGAGTTAAGCATTAAAAAACCTTAACTTACCATCCGCAAACTTATTATTAGCTTATAGTGAATGTTATTGCCTCTTATAGTCTAGAATATAAAGCTCATTCAATTAATGACTACAGAAGCAATCTTTTGAGCATCTATGCTTATGAAATAAAGACTTATTTAGATAAAAAAGAATGACTTGGACAACTTGTGAGTGTTCAATCATGTGTGATGGTTGGACAAGTAGAAGATATGAGCCAATTATCAAAATTTTGGTTTATTCTATTAAGGGGACAATGTGTTTGAATTCTATTGATGCATCTGGCCTTATAAGAAATGCTAATACTTTGTTTTAGATATTTGATGAAATTGTGAATGAAATTGAGCCTGAAAACATTCTACAGTTGATTACTGACAATGATTTTGCTTATAAAGCAGCTAGAAAAAGGTTGTAAAGTAGGTATAATGTTTCTATTGGACTCTTTGTCCTGCATATTACATGGACCTAATATTGAAAAATATAAGAGATACTAGATATTTTTCTATCATTGATAAAACTATGCAGAAAGCAAGAAGAGTGACCAAATTTATCTATAATCATGTAGAGGTCCTGAACATGATGAGAAAGGATTTCACCATTGGTAAGAATTTGTGTTGTCCTACTATTACAAGATTTGCAACTAATTTCTTATTACTTTAGTGTTTTATTATAATTAAGAAGGATTAGAGGAAAATGTTTACAAGTGATAAGGGATTGTATCTCAACATATGAGATCTAATGTTGGATTAATGGTTTTTAGAATTATACTTAAAGATCTAGAATTTTGGTCTTAATGTCCATTTGTCATTCAAGTTTGTGAGCTTTTGGTAAGAGTATTTTGTTTATATAACAGTGATGGGAAGACAATAGTGGATTATTTTTACAATACTATAGAAAGGGTAAAAAGAAAAGCAACTAAGGCTAATATGAAAAATCGATCTTCTTTGTATACAACTTACTTGCAATCATCAATGAGAGATAAGAAAGACAACTTTATTCTATGTTGTTTGCAGTTACGACATTTTAAATCCTAATGTTTATTTTAGACTAAGTTGTACAATGAACGATGAAGTTAATAAATGAGTATTGTTAGCTATGACAATATTTGCTACCTATGATATGATAAAAGATCTCCTAAGCTCACAAATATAGGTTTATAAGGATATATATATATATATATATATATACAATTTTGTTACATGTAAGAAATTAATCATCACTTTATTTTAGTTATAAGGTTACTATTTTTGTTTTATAGTTTCTTAGTGAGACCAATTCATAAGTGATGTTCCAGAATTGTAAAGGTTTTCAATTCAAATTCTAAGTCAACATGAATGTGAAATGATAGGTGTGAGTTATAGTGTGTTTTATAGGTTCAAGAGTGAGTTTTTAAGTGTTCTCTTAGGTTTTAATCATATATTTAGGGCTTAGATTCATTTCTTGTTAGTGTTTATTTGTGTTTTGTTTGATTATGACAAGAATTTAATCTTAAAATTTGCTTTAGCGGATATTTAATATGTTTTGATGATAAGTGGAGACTAAAATTTCCAATAAAAGATGAAAAAGAAGCTAGAGAAAGCAAGCAGTCATGCTCATGCATGTGCATGATCATGCAGGAATGGAGGATGGAGAGCTAAAGAGACTCTTTCATGATCATATATGAGAAAGAGTGTATGGGCAGATAATGCACGATCATGTAACAGATCATGCCAAGTCCAACTTTTCTAAGTCACAAGATTTTTGTATTTTTGAAGATTCAAAGTTATTTTTGGAACCAAAATAAGTGGGAAAACCTTTAAAAGAACCCTAGAAGGATCAAGAAGAATTGACGAAAAAGAAAAACGCAAAAGAGGCTGCTATGAAATACTAAAAAGAGAACAAAGGGAGGAAATTCTAAAAAAACACATGCTACAAAATTTTCGAGCTCAAGCCAAAAAAGGAGAAGACATTTAGACTTCACATCTCTACTTTTTATTTTCTTTCCTTGTTGTTTAATGTTAATGATGAATCAATTAAGACATATGTTGGATATGAATTGCTAAACGTTCTTTAGGGATTACTCTTGAATTATTTTTCAATCTTTTACATTCTTAATTTGATTTTCAATATACTTTGTGATGTTTATTATTTATTTTCAATTTGAATTGAGAGATTAGATTAAACTATTTGTGTTGTGCTACACAGTGAGAGCTAGTACTGTAACAAACCTATAAACATCAAACTAATAAACAATTGAGGAGAGATCTTAATTATTTACTAGGTATTTATAGAATTGCTTCAAATCCAATATGATAGTTAGGAAGAGTTTTAATAGATTGAGAAGTCACAATTCAATTTCTATCTATTTAATTAGGAATATTATGTTAGATCTTGAGAAAGGGTAATCATAATTATTGGATATCTAGGAGTATGATTAAAGCAAGAAGGTGAAGTGAAAATAAATAAGGATAAAAGTAATTCCTAAGTTTTCATCATTAATTAATCAACTGTTCATTGCTACTTGTTTCATCATTCAATCATTAATTCTTTTATTTTTTGGTTTAGTTCTTAATTATTCATTATATTTTCTTACCTTAAACAATGTGTTATAAGAATTATTAGGTGACTAATACAATCCTCATGGGAACGATACCTTTTATACTATATAATATAATTTGTATACTTGTATTAAAGAAATTTTTAATTTAAAACTTCAACAAGTTTTTAGCACTATTATTAGGGATTATTGTAGTATCTATTGTAATTTAAGCTACCTAGAGTTAAGGTTTTTAGCAATTTTCTTGTGTGAATGCAAGAACTTAAAAATAAGATCTATAAGGAGTTTAAGCAAACTAATAGACACACAAGTTTTCGATATCACTAAGTAAGAGAGGGAGATTCAAAAATCAAGAAGTTAAGAAGTAATAGAGTCAACAATGGTAGAGGAAAGGAATTAAAGAGAAAAAATTTAATTCATGAATCCAAGGTTCAATACCAACCAATAAGGAATAAAGAGACCATCATTGTAAACCAACACTTTTGAAATTAAATTGGCGCTACTAAATATACTACAAACTAATGTCCAATTTTATAAACTAGCCAATGAGGATCCTGATGCACATTTGGGCAACCTTTTGGAGAATTGTGACATGCTCTTATATAATGAGTTATCAAAGCATGTAACTAAGATGAGACTCTTTTCGTTCACACCTAAAGACAAGGCATAGTTGAATTCTCTTAGCCTAAATAATAACACAACATGGGAGTAGCTAGTGCAAGCTTTTTTTAGCTAAATATTCCCTCTTGATGAATAACAATAAGATCATAAAGGAGATAACTAATTTCTAGGAAAGCAGAGGGGAGTCATTTTATTAAGCATAGGAGAAATTCAAATAGTTACAAAAGAACTATCCACTGCATAACTTGTCCAAAGAGTTCCCTTTGTGAACTTTCTACAATGGTATGAATCCACCCATATGAGACACCTTTGAGTAGTGCTTAGAGGTTCATGAATAAGGAAGACCATGGATGTTGCACGTGATTTGTTGGAGGAGAAGACACATAATAGTTGTTTATAGATGTCGACGAGGAGTAAACAACAACCATCCTACAGAGATCAGAAGGGACTGCTTGATGTGGATTCATTTACAACTTTACAGATTGAAGTAGCCAACTTGGCCAAGCAATTAAACAACTTAAATGCCACTTCTTTTAGCCTGCTTAACGCAATACATTATGGATGTGAATTATGGGGTCAAGAAGGTCGTGTTACTACTGATTGCTTTCAAGTGGACCATAATAATACAAAGTAGCTCAATTTAGTGGGAGCACAATTAGGGTGGAAACAATATGTATTATAATACTTATAATCCTGGGTAAAAAAAAACACCATGCAAAAAACCCAATGAAAGCACAAGGCCACTAAGATTTTACCAAGATAGGCTCGATTCATTAGAATCTAATATGGATAAGTTAATGGATTTGCTGAATTCCAAGTTCATAAGAAAAGATGAGAACTAAAACAAGATGGAAGCTAAATTTGACCAAATTACGAGGAATTATGCTTCTTCCATTCATAATCGGAGTTTCAAGTCAGGCAATTAGTAACCCCATTGTCCACACGAAGTATGAGGAGTCTCTTAAACAATACATAGTCTAATCTAATGGAGCAACTAATGGACATTACACTTAGAAGTGGAAAAGAATTGGTAGAACCTATCGAGAATAAGGATAAAACGCATACTAATGGACACCAAGAGAAAGATGACAAGAATGAAGAGAAGAAAGAGGAAGCTCTATATGTCCCTTCCCCTCCATATGTACCAAAGATCCCATTTCCACAAAAAGGCTGAAGAAAAATTAAATGGATACTCAAATTGCAAAATTTGTAGAAAAGTTGAAGAAATTGCAATTAACTTGTTTTTTTTTTAAGCTTTAGAAAGCATGCACAAGTACACAAGGTTTCTAATAAGCAATTAATTGAATATATTTGTATACTCATATTTAGTGTGTTTTGCTTGTTATTTAAATTTGATACCTATTTTGCTTTAAGTGTTTTTTAAGAGATAATTGCCTTCATTGACCAAAAGAAGAAGAATTAGCATGAAACCGAGGCATAAAATAGAAGTATTGAAGCAACTTTGGAGATTCACGACCATGTATAGGGACCATGTAAGACACTGTAAAAGTATGAAGCTTTAAAGATATCGTTTATACTTGTGTGAAGTTACACAGCTGTGTATGTTTCCTATGTAAGCTTCTATAATTGTGTAATGTCACAATTTAGAGGATATTTTGAGATCGTGTGAGTGACCATATATATTCCAAAAACCCCAGTTTTCACTAAAGGAAATTATAGTTTTCACCCTTTAATTTGGGAATTTCACAACCTGTCTCAAAGAAACCAACAGTTTGAATAACTATATAATTTAAACATAAATGCTACTTATCAATAAATTTAGGCTAACAAACTACATATATGTATTACCAATGTACGACATATGTTAAAAGACATAAATCAAATGACATAAAAATTGCTTATGGGCTAAATTTTTAATTCAAACAGATTTGTGCAAAACTTTAGGATGAAACTATCAAATTATATACCAATTTCTAATACTTATGGATAAATTAGAAAAATAATTTGATATTCAACCTAATTAATTATTTAAATATAATAAAAATTCCTGTGGGATAAATTTTATTATCTATAATAATTAACTACAATTAAAATTCTTTACACTTTTGTGATTAATTATATAAATATATAATTTATATATAATTAGGGTTGCTATGACTAAGCCCTAATAGTTAATCACAAAAACTTTTTCACTAAAAGTATATTCATAATGTAAAATATAGACATAATATGCATGTGATAATTTGCTTCATGTCAAACATTTATACAAATATAATATCAACGCATAACATATACAAACATAAGCCATCAATTTAGATGGCAGGGGTCTGAACCCGTGCCCTGATGTTTTTATTAAAACAACACCCTAAAATGCACAGCAACTTCTGTGTTGTTATTAGAACAACTCCTAAAGTGACAACATCTGGTTTATAAATGCACAGCATCTTGTGAGTTATTAAAAAGACAAATAAAACGACGTCATCACTACATAGAATTTATCTTCAAAACAACCAAAACAACGTCATTTAGTGAGAGGTCTTCTTCAACTTCCAGTCAGGTCAAACTGACCCGGTTTGCGATCTGTCAGATACCAACAAAGCTAGACTAGAAAGGCACCACAAAAACATATTTTTTTAAATGCAGAAACAATTCCAAAACACTTGATAGAAGATTTCTACCTTTAATCGAAAGAAAAACGTCTTTAAAAAACTCTAAATTGAAATTTTTCGAATCGGAAAATTTTTCAAAATTTTGAAATTCTCCAAAAACTCCAACAAGATAGAGCTTAAAATGTATATATTCAACAATAATATACGTTAGAATAGTATATAAAATAAATGTAGATGCAAAACAAAATAACTCCAGCTATTATTTTTTGCGCTTGAGAAGTCCACGTTTTGAAATTCTTTTAACCTCTCAATTCTCAATTGGATGATGCATGTTTTAAGAAGAGAAAAGAAGTTTAAGGGCCTCAAAATTTGTAAGAAAGCCTATATGAATGTGCTCCATCAACCACACCATAAGTTATCATAAAAACCATGAATCCATACCCACTAAACTCATAACGTTGGATCATTTATGACACCTAGAATATCAAAAGTTCTCACAAACAATTGTTGTTATATATTTTTAAATATTGTTAGAAGGCTTACATAATCAAAACTAGTGTATAAATATGCAAGTTAAATATTCAAACTGAGAACTTGGGCCTCTTGATTTCATATTTTTGTTAAAATAAAAAGATATGAATTTATAGTAATTGTCATTGTGTCATTCGTTCAGTTTTGGTCTATGAAAGTTTGCTCATTTCTATTAATTAACAAAAACCATTTCAAAATGGGCTATATTTAAGATTGATTTAAGGAGAAAAAATTCAAAAGCTAAAAAGAAATAATTGCACAATATTTACATAAGATATCAAAAGTAGGGTTCTCATGAAACAAATTATTTTATATTGAATATTGAATTTAAGAAATATGTCAATTTTACAAAACTCATGTGCTTTAGTTATATGAAGATAGTGATTATTTTGAAGGGTGAAACACTTGCAATCAACTATTATGAATTTTATAAAATTAATAATCTACATCATGTCTAAAATACGTTTTAGATAGATAGAAAACCAATAAAGAAAAAAATGTATAGCATTGGTGTCGTTGTTAATGAATAGTTACTTGAATATGATAAGTTCCTTTTGTAAATACTGAATTCTTTTTATCTTGGTATAATTATTATCAATTAGATAAATAATTGTAAATAGTAAAAGGAAAAGTGACTCATATCTATATTATTGATTTTCTAGAGTATATATTAAATCTTGGATTTAGTAATTGATGTTAGCTTTGTTGGCAAAAAGCTTCCAGCTTATCAACATTTTAGTTGTCATAAAGTAGGAATGATAACAAATCAGATCAAGTATGAGATTTTTTTAGTCTAAGTTCATATTATTTGACTCAGACTTGCCCCAAATAGTTAAGCTCTAAGCCAATGTTAGTTAATATCCTTTCAGTTTCTCGATTGGTTCAATTTTATGCATGAAAATATTATTTTAATTAATAAAGAAATTCTTTATCCTTATATATTTGTTAATTATATTTAATAGTTTAATATTAAAGGTAAAATTATTAGAATAATTACTATGCAATTAAAATTATAATGGGATCATAATTGTAAATTTAAATTTAAATTTATGTGTTATTTTTAAATTATTCCTAGTTGTGGTTTTATTAAGACGAGATATTGATGGAATGATAAAAGTAGTACATGTTATGTTTCTTTCATACAAAAAAGTAATTGATCTCATAAATTAAAGTATGAAGATGCTTAAACAAATATGTGATATGTATTAGAAAATAAGTTCACTGAACTAGCTTAATTACTAAGATCCCAAGATGTATATGTGAATTTCTTCATATGATGTTTGTATAACCAAACCTTGGATTTGAGATTACTAAAGTTTATCATGTCAAAATTATTATATTGTTATGACGTATTTTACTATGGTAGCTCAATCATTAGCATTTAGATATAGTATAAATTATATAAAGATAGTTGAGTAAGTTAACAAAGGATTTGTCACTTAAAAGTAATTAGAAAGAATGTTGTAATGTTCTTAATTAACAGTGATTTAAGGAATTTTATGACTATAGTGAATTGAGATTTAAAAAGGTGTTTTCAAATATTAATTATAAATTAATTACTAACTAAGAAGAACGAATATAATTAGATTTAAAAAAAGTAAACACTAAATTCATACTCTATATTTAATTAGAACATTAGATGCAAAATGATTAAATTATATATGAAACCATGTATGGATAAGTTTAGTCAAACTATTTTAACATTTCTAATATTTAGATGGTTATGACATATTGATAGACATCAATTCTGATTTATGATTATAAATTATTTGATTGGACAATTAAAGATACATTAAAATAAATTTTAATTTATTTAATTATATTTATAATTTATAATATATAATACTTACCAACATATTAACAACTTAATAATTCACCTATAAAAGAATAGTTAAAAGGTGAAAAAAATCAATTTAGAATAAGTTATACTCAATTGCGAACTTTGAGACACTTTATAATCAAATATAAGATATTTGATTTTATTAAAATCAAATTATAATTATAATTAGATTTTGACTTTAATTATAATTAAAAAGTTTAATTTTAATAAGAAAGATATTAACACTCCCTTTACCTCTCAAAAAGTTAATTATTTTTATCTACTCTATGGTTATTGTTATAGGCTACATAATTAGATAGTTTGTGATTCATAGTTAGTTTTTCAAACAGGTAAAACATTTGAAATTTAACTAACTTAATTTGGATTGAGGTAAACCATATTCGAGTCGATTTACTACCCATATCACCTAGTAAGCACTATGTTCTTCAATTTAATAAACAATGTGTTGGGATATCAAGTGCGAGTAGAAATCTCACATTAGAAAGAGATGGAATTAGTGAGGGGCATATGAGTGGAAAGGACACATAAACCTAATACCTTAAGGTTTTGTGTTGATGTGTGTTGTCAAGGCCCACGAATATGTTCCCTCACTAAGCTCGTGATGTAGATCTCCCATAAAAGTGGATTCCCTAGAACTAACAAGTGATATCAGAGCTGTGGTTGGAGGATCCTTGTGTAGGGAAAATTACGGCTTGTTTAATTTAGGGAGGAATTAGTGTGAGAAGAGAATGGGTGAAAATAATGCTTCAAAATTTTGTGTTCCCTTATTTAATAGGAAAATAAACTTTTAGGTATAGAAGAGCATTATTGAGGACTTGTTGGTACAATAAGATTTAGATGCGGCTTTGGAAGCGGACAAGAGGGTTAGTTTGAATGATGCCAAGTGGGCATCGATAAAGAAGAAGGCGATTAGTACGATTCAGTTGGATATAGCTTCGAAGATCAAGTACACCTACTTGAGTGAGACGGATCCAAAAGCTTTGATAAATAAGCTCCAAAGTGTGTATGCCTCCAAATCGTTGACTAACATCTTATGCCTGAGATGACAGTTATACCAATTGAGGATGGAGGAGGGTACAACCTTACAGAACCACATTAATTTGTTCAACCAACTAGTAGCCCAGTTGAAGAATGCGGATGAGAAGATCATCAATCAAGAATAAGCTCTCTTGATGTTGACTTTCACTACCCAAGTCCTACTGACCCATTATTATGGTGTTACTCTTTAGTAGGGAGAAGATCATGCTAGATGAAGCTACAGTGGTATTGAGGGAGAATGAAAGGATGATGACACATGTTGATGGAGGTTCTCTATGTGATGGTGATCGAGCATTATTTGTGAGGGAATATGAGAGAGGGAGGAATCAAGAGAGAAGGGGAGATGGCTCAAGGAGTAGATCGAAATCACTCGCAAAAGACTTTAATAACATGGAGTGTTACTACTATAAGGAGAAAGACCACATGCAAAGACATTGTCCGAAGATGATGGAGGACTTGAGGAGTCTCCATTTGATGCAAAAGAAGAAAGGCAAGACTAAAGTAGATGATAATGATGATTCCGCTAATGTGGTCATAGGTGATGGTGATGGTGATGATGATTTGTTATTGGCTATTCATGGTAAGGTCAAGGAGGGTCAAGAGAGTTGAGTGTTGGATTCAACTGTGTCAGTCCATGTTTGTAGAGACCAAACCTTGTTTGATACTTTGCATTAAGATTGAGAGTATAGCGACATCAACATAGTGGGTGATCAAAAATTGAAGGTCCAAGGCATAAGAACCGTGATGATGAAGCTCAATGATGGTATGACTTGAATCATCTATAATGTGAGGTATGTGCCAAGTGCCCGTGCTAACCTTATTTCCTTGTGTGAATTGACAAAGTACGGGCTTAGATATGTTGGTAGTGGGAGGTGGTGCAAAGTGTACCACGATGCTCATTTGGTGATACAAGGGAGGAAGGTCAACAACAACATTTGCTATGTGGCCATTGCACCTGAAGGGACAAGACTGTGAAGTAGAAGATCTGATTCTCATATGAGGTAGAGGTGTTTAGTGATTTGGGTCTCCCTAAATTTAAATACTATTTTACTTCCTGTTATGCCAAAATTAAGTTCTAAAAATTACCTAGATTAACTTACTCGCAAGTATACGAAGTAGTTGTAATTGATTACATAGGGTCGTCTCCCACAGAGGAAAAATTGGTTAACTCGAATTAAGTTTCAATAAAACTAAAGAAAATGCAATCATAAACATTCTATCCCGATTTGTTGTGTGAAGACTTCTAAGGAAAATTAAGAAATTGATTGAAAAGTAAACGAAATCAACTAAGAGCAAAAACGAATAGGTTAATCGAAATGGAAGACTCTTAATAATTAATTTCACTAATTTAGTCTCCTATACATGATTAAGAGGAAATTATTGGAAAGTTCTCATACTAAAATTAATAGTTGGGTTCTAAATCAACTTGAATAATGAACTAATCTAACTTTCGTATTCAACCATTTATTATCCAAATTAATTATGGAAGCCCGACTATTAATTGCCACTTAAGTTAACATATTTGTAGTTCTTAACCTAAACGTCTATAGTTTCTCGATCTATATTAAATTTCTCCTCTCAGTCCTTCATTTAATATTAGAAATGTTGCAAAGTTCGGTATTTTATTACATCTATTTAGCTCAGAAACCATAGAAATAAATAAGACAACAAATCCGTAATTCAATCAACTATGATCAACTAAAATAACTATATTAATTCTCAAGAAAAAAAGGTCAACCCATCATAGCATAAACACAGTTTGTCATCTTCATACACTTCAGTCCCATGTTACTGTCAATGGAAGTATTAAAGCAATAAAACAATGAATACTAAATGAACTATGAAAAGATAACAAGGTAATAGTTGGTTAAGCTAACAAAGTAATAAGTTTAGTAAATAATCACTGCAACAGATGAATAGCAGAGCAAGCAAACAGAGATCGGGTGAATGAGGTGCAATGGTCTCCTACCCCTCTTAAGCTTCCTGCATTAGCTCTTGCCTTTTGCTTCAGCTTGTTCTCACTAGATGGTCGAAGACTTAGATCTGCTTCCAACTCTTTGTCATGTTTCTTTCTTCTTCATCAACTCTCTCTGTTATCTTCCCTTATTCCCTTCTTTCTCTTTATTTTCTCTCTCCTAAAGTGTCTCTGGTATGTTGCGTGAAGAATGAAAAGTGAATGATGAATAATTCTCGGCCACCACCCTTTCCTTTCCTTTTTGTAGTATGCTCCTATGTCGAGGGTTTTTTGCCCTTAATATATGCAACTGCCACATCATAGAATAATTAAAAGAAGAATGTCTGGGATAAGGGGAGTCATAGTTGTGACTTATAAGTCACAATCGTGACATGTCACAGTCGTGACATGTTCAATACCATAGACGGTTGTGACTTTAAATGTCACATGGTTTATAGCATGCGATTGAGTCATACAAATAACATGCAATTAACTTGTGTATGATGGAATTAACGTGTGTATCATGCAATTAACATGTGTGCCCCTCCAATTAATGTGTCACACCCATTTGTGTGCACAATTATTCTTGTCTTAAGTCATGTCATGTTCACAAAATAATCTAATTAAGATTCATGCAACATCCACACTAATTTCACTCAATTCTTATCAAATTTGAATTAAATCGCGACTATTTTTAACATATGAAAGCAAGCAAAATCAAACAGAATTAAACATATCACTTACAAGTAGGGGCTCACTTAGTAAAGATTTCTTTGATTGTCCTATAGGTAGTAGGTTTTGGTGGCTTATTGGAGAAGTCAATTTATGATAAGATAAATTGTATTAGAGAAGTTGTATTGTCTTAAAAATCAGAACGGAGGAAGGGAAAAAAGAGAGATCTGCTCCATTGTTTTGACGTATGAGAAAGCAGCTATTTGGTGAGATAATCAAGAAGAAGTAGATCATCATTGACAGGTATTCGGTGTTGGTGTCTCTTGGGTTTGTAGAGAGTACTAAATTGATTATGGTTTTCAATTTGTACTAGAACCTAGAGATAATTGTACTTATTGTTGAGATTATTATTGTTGGTTGCCGATCGTACTCTTGATTATTATAGTGGATTGATTTTAGTTCGTGGAGATCTGGACCGTGGTTTTTTCCCTAGTTAAGAGGGGTTTTTCACATAAATTACGTGTGCGTTGATTTAGTTTCTTGCACTTTATTTCTCTTGCTATTATTGTTGTTGTGGTTCTGGTAATTTTCCTCAACAAATGATATCAGAGTCAATGGTTCGGCAAGGAATGAGTGTGAAGATGGTAGTCAGATCCCGTGATTGCCTCTCCACAAAGAAGAGCAAGGAGACTCCTGTTAGGCCCAGACTAGTGGAGTTGATCGGCTTTTAATTATTCCATATACTCAAGTTGCTAAGAAAAAGACTTTTGCTCAAGGGGGAGTTTAAGTTCAATGTGGAAGTTCACATTTAAAGAGAAGATTGTTGGGATGTCAAGTATGAATAGGAATCTTAAATTAGAAAAAAGATGGAATTACTAAGAGGCATATAAGTGAAAAGGATCCATAAATATAATGTCTTAAGATTTTAGATTAAAGTGTACTATCAAAGCTCACAAGTATGTTCCTCGCTAAGCTCATATTATAAATCTCCCATGGAAGTGGACTCCTGTAACCACCGCAATGATCATCACTAAAGCCTAGAGCTTGTAAACTCCTTATGGTACTAAAATTTCGGGCACTCATCTCATTTTGGTGACCCAAATGCGAATGTCGTTAGTTGCACTGCTGGCTTATGCTTACACTCTTGTTGTCTTTATTGTCATCCACAGTTAGCCTTTTGTACTCATTTCTATCATTTACAGAAGAGACTGGAGAAGAAGGATAAAACAGCTTACAATTGAGTAAATGTAATTACATTTCATGATCTAGAACTCAAAAATTGAAGCACAACATGGTGTACCATTCTGATTTTCCTTTCAACATCTTTATCAATTTATCATTTGGTTGTATAACAGAAAACCTCGAAAGTCCCAAATTGAGAGTTTCAAAAACATCTCCGTTTCATTTAATGAGGATGTCAAAACCTGAATTGCAAGCATCGTCAAAAGGAAAACGATGTGTATCTTCCTCGGCTATACTTTGACGTAAACAATTTTCCGCTCCAAGAAAATGATCTCTTCAGTGTATTTGGTACAATAGGCGAAGACTTAGCCATGGAAGAGTTACGATGTCCACCAACTCTGCTTGAAATAATATATTCGTCGAATTCGTTACCCTTAGCCAGTTGAATACCAGAATTTCCATCAGATTGCTCTTTAAGAACATTGGTAAGAGCGTGACGGGTCTTAGAAGCCGATAAAGAATCCAAAGAGACCGATCTTCTCATTGGCTGAAATGGAATCCCATCAACATGTTCCCAACTTTTTCTCCTGCTCTCACCCTGCAATTCACCATCCATCTCTGATTCAATACTCGACTCACCATCTCTTTCTTCACTTCCTCTGCTAGATTCTGCATCATTTTCCAATCTCAATATCTGGTTTTCGTCTTGAGTGCCCAAATTATTAGTACCAGACTCTGACGTTGTTTGTGCGGCCGGGTTTGTGATAATTGGGGCGCGACACATAGGGCAATTGGTGTGTGACCTAAGCCAAGTATCAATACAATTCATATGAAAAGCATGGCTGCACTTTGGTAAGAGCCTGAGAGTCTCGTATTCTCGAAATTCATTCAAGCAAACAGAGCAGTCCGTCTCTTCAACAAGACCATCGCCTTTGATATACCTACAAACAGTAATCGAACTAATGACCGATGGCTGTAACCCCAAGGTGTTGATATACCAGATAGGATGGTCAACGACAGGGCCGTGATCTTCATCGATAAACTCATCGTGAGTTGTAAGATTTCTTTGCTCCCATGACCTTCTCCTCCTCGGCCCCGAATAGAATTTAACATACACACCGTAACAACACACAAGAACAAACGCCGCGGTCAAAACAGAAAGAGCTGTGATCAACAACTTGCTAAGCCTGTGAGAATGGTGACCTGAATCTAAAACAGAAGGCGAAGGAGCGAGGGCAGAAGGGCAGTAATAGCCACAGTAATCCAAACACTGTTCTTCGCAAAAGCCTAAATCATTTGATAGATCGCAGAACGGTTGACAGAGTTCTACCAGAGTTTGATTGAACCCATTATCATAAGTCAACAACTTTCTGTGCTCTAAACCCATAACAAATGAAGAAGAGAGGAGACTGCAAGAAGAGAAGAGAACAACCTTGAAGATGCAACCTGCCCAAAGTCAAGGAAGTGATGGAGTGGAATACTTGGGGGAAGAGATGGATTGGAAAAAACTAGGGGAAGTTGGTCCGTGTTTTGCTTAGTGAATTGATATACAGTATTGGTTTGATGTTTTCCTGTTCTGTCTGTTTGGGCTTTGGATTTCATGGCGGCTGTCCATATTGGAAGAAAATTCACCTACCTGCTTCATGGTTTGGGTTGTTTTTTCTTTGGTTTCAAAATAATATTTAAGTTGAAAATGTTAAGCATAAGTAGTTAAACTATATAGAGAATCATCTGATTTCCTTCCCTTATTATCATATTTTGTAATCATTTTTTAATACCTTACATCTAACTGCATAAGAATAATAAGTTGGGTCGTGAGTATATTAGCTGTATAATTTGACCACTCACAGGTGATATATATTATTAGTTAATTACTATGTACTACGATTGCACAAGAGACCCTTATCTAATATTGTTCTTTATAATTGGGTTGTTACTCTATCCTAAACCTAATAAAATTTATACCTTTCACGAAAAAGACAGGCAATTCTCCATATCACCATTCATTCATCCCTATAAGTCAAAGTCTCGTACTGGAAATAGAAATATATTCCTTTTCTCAAAATTAATATGAAAAACACGGATACTCGGTCACCAACCTAAACTAGAGATTGAATGATACACGATTTCTTCTTTCTTTTTTTTTTTCTTATCCTTATCCGTGTACCGCGCTAAGCCACTGGATGACATTCAAGAAATAAAAACAAGGCGCCCTCTGTGTAATCATGATATAACATTGTAACTACACCACTTAAAAAAGTATTATTATTATGTTGTGACTCTTATTTCTATTTTTAAACAAAATTAAAAATATGTTGCTTGTCAATATTAAAATATATTATTCATATTAAATAAAATTTTAGATATTAATTATTTTATATATAGAAAGCTTTAATAAGTTGCTCTAATAACGGGAAACAAGTCAAACATCTCAAGGTTGTTAGTTGTATATTAAAGAAAAAGACCTCTTGGCATTTTAAAGGCCAGGGAAAGAGACGTGAAAGAAAAGGTAATAGAAATAAGTCGCCATAACTGTTACGGAGTGTTTTCCACTTTAAATATACGTAGACTGCTCGTCATTAGTGATGCTTAATTAGGTACCTTATGTTTTTAAACAGTATTCGTTGCAAACGAACGTAAAGCCCCGGATGGTTCAAGTTTAATGAAACACTAGGTATAATTAAAACTGAAACAATAGCCCCAAAAATTACAAACGCGGGAAGTAGATTTTCGACGCTTAGATGCGTAAAAAATGTATGCTCATCTAAGAAAATCGTCAAAAATAGTTTTTGTGACATTTGTTTTTCCACGTTTTATAAAGCGTCTAAAAACTCCTCCTTGAAGATAGGAGTTATTTGTGTGCAATAATTTAGTAATTCTATTTATATCTTAATATTTATATTAAAAAGAATAATAATATCTAATGTGTAACGTTATTTATTTTTATTCATATTCAATAAATTAAAATTTGTTTATAGGATAATAAATAATGATATTAAGAAATATACATTTTATGTTTATAAAATTAATAATTAATTTCACTAATTCTCACAAATTGTAAACATCCTTATTATTTTTGTTGAATTATCATATTTATACATTATTACAAAATTAATAATATTTTGATCGATTTAATATGATAATAAATTAAAATTCGACAATCTTTAATTATTATGAAACAATACTAGTAAATAAGAATAATTTCTTATTTTATTCATAATACTTTATTAATTAATAATAATTAATTTGATTAATTATTAATATTAATCAATAAAACTAAAAAACTATGAATTGTAAAGTTTAGGGATGACAAAACCAGCCCGGCCAGCTTTCGGCCAGAGTTGACTAAACTATAGGCCAAATATAGCCCGCTAATTATTTCCCAAACTAGGTCGTTTTGAAAATTTTTTGTTTAAAAAAATTAGTCCGGCCCGTTAACATCTTTGTAAAGTTCTACCACTAGGTCCACCGAAGCGTCAGATAAAAGAATTAGTTAATATTAGCATTTAGTTTAGCAGACTCATATAAAAAATAATTAATATTAACATTGAATCTAATCAATCAACAAAAATATGAGAAAAGTACTTAGCATTACACTAAATTCAATGTGTCAATATGAAAAATATTTAATCTTGTGTTTTGAGTATAGTAATTTCATACAATAAGAAATTTTTATTAATAAGTACTCATTAAAAGTACGATTGAATCAATCATATTTTTATATTTTTAAAAATTGTGAATTATAAATAAACTATAAGAAATTGATCATCTTACTTTTTTATATATATAATTGATCATCTTACTTAAAGTTAATATTAGATAATATATAAAAATAATCAAGTACATAATTTATTTTCATATAAAACTAATAAATATTATACTAAATGTCACTAACATACTATAAGATATTAATAAAATGAAACTAATATTACGATAAAAAAACTTATTATAATTTTTAATATATGTAATAAGATATAAATATGATAAACAAAAAAGATAATAAGAAGTTTTATAATTCTATTTATTAATTATTAATTTTTAATTATTTGTATCCTAATAGTTTTAAAGGTAACAAATATAGCAGATGGTAACGTCAGAGATCAGACAACATTACATTCATGGATTTTCTAACCATGGATTTTTTAACCAAAGTTAGAAAATACACTAAACTAGAGGCCAAATTCTACCGTATTGAAATGACGCTTGCAAGAAGTTTCTGTGAAAATAGCTAAAAGTGTAAAGTGTTCGCCAACGAGGAAGAACCCTATCCTAGTTGCCTTTTACCTTCCTCGTCGCATCACCCTCAACATTGACGATAGGAATTTTCTGCGATAGTTTTGGACTGTGTTGCTGTAAGTGCGGCTACAACTACATGTGTACTTATGAATTGTTTCATCAGAGGCCTTTTCCTGTAACGTGGAGTTAATTTGGTATGATTCGGGGGTGTTCCTTTTATCAGCCCACTGAAACAACCACTTGGGAGAAATCGGTTGGTTAACTAGGGCTGATATATTCAACCGCGAAATATTTGTTGTAAACCTGAGGGAGTTTGCTTCTGTTTTCTCGTGATTCTGTGCTGTCCCAAGTGGGTCAAACTTGGACGTGAAAGCTAAAATGTCCTTATCTTTCTGGAATCGAAGCATGTTCTTTTCTTCCAAGGTCACTAGTGCTTCAATTCCATCGCCATTTTTGGCGTCCATAAGGAAAGCCATTTCCAAAGGTCTATGTGCACAACTAACCCCTGCTGGTTTTCCCCATCCAAAATCAGTTTCATAGCAAGGGAATTTACACATGCTGCTAACAATACACATATCAGCATCCCCTTTCCTTACTTCTTCGTGTACCTCTTCCATTCCATTACTCACCATTGTTATCATATCTCCAGGACTCGCCGCTTCAGCGCATTCTTCCGTGGCCTTCTTTAGACTCTTATCTACCAGATTCACTAAGTCATTCAGCTCCACATTTTCCTGGTCATTTGGCTCAAATCTGGCCACGACCAACATGTAAAGATTTCCGCAAGAATTCTCTGTTAATGGAAGTAGAGTTTTTCCACGAAAATTTAATGACAAGGTCAGCAAACAAGGCCTTAATTTCCCATGTTTTGATCGAGAAAATTCAATGAAAGCCTTCCATATTAGTGCAGTCACCACTTTTACTCTGGAAGGGCTGTTTTTGATGGTTCTGGCTTTGTGAGTGGAAATCGCATGTCCACTGAACACAAATCTTCTTGTAATAAGCTTTTTCCCATCATATGTGTGGACCGGAGTAGCAAACCTTAATCCATACCTAGCTGGAAAAAGAGACCCTGCTTCGAAACTAGGTCGAGGAATGGCTTCATCTATCCCCGTCCGACAAGCTGCACACCATGCATTAGTGAACAGACTAAGGGAAGCTCCATCGACAACCTTATGCGATGCATTTATGCCGATTGCCAATCCACCACATTCAAATTTATTAACTTTAATTGCGAGTATTACAGGACTAAAGTCCATTTCGTTAGGAAATGGAAGCAATTGGTTCAGCATTTCTTCTCCCTCTTGTTGCCCCATAAATTGAGGGAGTTGTATATCTACTCTAGCTTCCAAGAACAGGGCACCTTCATCATTGCAATCCACCAATTGACAATCTTCAACATATCTTCCTGCTAGAGGGTAGTAAATGGCTAATGTCTCTGACAATGAATTTTCCAGTTGTTTGCACCTTTCTTGGATAATGTTTGCATTGTCGGCTGAGTAATAGAAAATAAGAGGCATGTATGCAGCAGGTGCGAGTTGATCAATGAAGGATATCTTCAGTTTCCTTAGGTGACATGGGGTTGGAATTGATGGTTTTACAAACTTCTTTGACAGGAGTTGAACGTTCATTTTCCCTTGCTAACCGGAAAAATGGAAGTTTTTTGGTGTTCTGCTAATAAAGTTCATCTTCAGTTCATAAAAATAAGGAGCTTGTCGTATTTTCTTTCGCAACTAAAAGCTCATGGAACCTACTCCAAATTTCATAATTCTACGGACGCCATAACTGTTACGTTCATTTGCAAAGAATACTGATTAAGAACATAAGGTACCTAATTAAGAATCACTAATGACTAGCAACTCTCCCAGTCTATATTTGAAGTAGAAAACACCCCTAACAGTTATGACGGCTTATTTCTATTAAGTATTACCTTTTCTTTCACATCTCTTTCCCTGGCCTTTAAAATGCCAAGAGGTCTTTTTCGTTTTATTTTTCTTTAACATACAACTAACAACCTGGAGATGTTTGACTTGTTTCACGTTATTAGAGCAGCTTATTAAAGCTTTCTATATATATATATAAAATGTTGTTTCATTTAATATATATTAAGAAAACACACAGGTCACGACGTCTCCACAAGTAAAACAAACAAAGAGAGAAAGAGGGCTCACAAAGAGCTATGAGGTGTGGGCGGTTGTAGAATCCTCTATCATTTGCTCTTTGGTTCTAATGTTTTCCTTTTATTTATTTTCTTTTGGAGCTTGAACTTGAAGAGAAAACAAAACATACTAACTACACGTTTTTAAAACATAAATACACATACTAAATAAAAAGTTTTTAAAAAGATATAACCCCAACTTACCCATTTTGCATTCAGAAAACGGTCAACATTTATAACTTATCTACAAGTTAAAACTCATATTAACTAAA
>JANSVA010000217.1:40295720-40309948 GCA_025504915.1 Erythroxylum reticulatum | reverse complement strand
ATTTATTCAATTAGAAAATAAACTAACGAAATTAGTTTATTTCTAAGTTTAATCTAATTTCAACTAAACAAATTAGTGTGTATTTAATTAGAAAATAAACTAACAAAATTAGTTTATTTCTAAGTTTATTTTAACTAAAAAAATTAGTTAGTTTTTTTATTTTTATTTTTATTTTTATTTTTAATTTAACTAACTTCATTAGTTAGTGTAAATTAGAAAACTAATTTCTAATTCTTTACATTATATTATGTATAAGTCCATTCTAATGTGGGCCATAAATAATTATGGAGTGCGTGGGGCCGTGGGAGGCGTTGGGCCATGGGAGGCAGCGTCTGGCGCGTGCAGTGCTACGACTGGTTCTTTAATCGTCTGGCACGTGCACTACACGCATCAGACGATGTTGGTTGAAGCAGTACACGCGCCTGACGCTTCATCGTCTTCCTCTTACGCTTCTGGTTCTTGTTTGGTTTTTTTTCTCTTATTATAACTATGCTTTGCTTTATGGATTCTTCTTCATACGGAAACAACAATCAGAAACGCATAACTCAGAAACTCCCTTAACTCATCAAGACAGTGATTTGTTCTTTGATTAACACCAATAAAACAGCACCATTAACAGTGAATTGATGTGTTGCTTTCATCCAAATACATCGGTGCTTTCTCATAAACATGAAACATCCAACTGCGTTGTTTATTCCTTTATGTCTTTATTATATAGCAGTGAAATGAAGAAACAACCAAAAAAAAACGAGAGAAATTTTTATACGGTAGAAACAAAACAAACAAAAAAAACGAGAAATTTTTGGTGCTTTCTCCTACGAAGAAACAAGTAACCACTAATGGAACAGAAAAAGACAATTATATGGTAGAACATATCACCAATCATGCAAAACCATATGCTCTGATACCAATGTAAGAAATATATGAACAGATCATAACAAAAACATAACCACACAGATTGTGCATCTTCCAAGGATCGATTGTATATGCATAGGAAAAAACAAAAACACATACTTGGTTTCTTGTTTATATTCCACCGATTAAGGAACGTAGAATTCCCGTGCTTAAGTTTGCTGGAAAAAATTCCAAGAAGGAAATAACCAACGTTGAACCAAAACCCAAAAAACTCTCAGAGTCAGTCAATTACAAAACATTGCCTTTTCCTTTATATATATCATCTGTGAATAACCACCATTAGTGGTTATTCTTGCAAGATGACGTTTAGACCCATCATGGGTGTAAAAGGTCATCATAATGAGGCAGTAGTTGGTTGCACTGGAGATGGGAGCTTGTGAGGTGCAACTCGAGAAGGTCGTCGCTAACGTTGAAGAAGCAGGTAGCATAGCCTGGTAGGTGGGAGGGGATGATGGTCATAACTGATTCTCTTGCAGATTGAAGTGGTTATTGAACCATGAATTACTTCCAGCTGCGGAGGTGATTTTAGAGGTATGGGATGTTGCTGGAGTGACTTGGAGGTGTGCAAGAAGACGACTGCACATGGACGACAATGACTACTGGTGACACAATGCTGCTGGTGGCAAGTTATGGGTGGTATCTAGGGTTTCATCTTAAGGAAACTACGACTTCTTATCTTGATGAAGCAAGATGTTTGGCAACATGCATGGATAATACTATCCAAAAGTTAGAACAATTGTTATTTGGCAATTGGGACAGGATATTCTATGGTTCGAATAGGATATTCCAGAATTATAATTAATCATTTTCAATAAGAATGAAATTAATTAATTAATTAAACTACCTAAAATTAAGAAAAGTGTTCTCATAAATAATTAAAAATTTTGTTTTTAATTAAATTTATTTATTTCCATTTGATTAAGATAATTAAATTTAATATGTTATTTAATTAGAGAATTATTGTTCTATTTATTTAGAAATAGTTTCTTATTTATGAATAATAAGTATGTTGATTTATTAGAAAAGGTGTTTTCTTAATTAAATTTAAAAAGATTTTTATTCATTAATTAAGAAAATGGGCTCTCTTTAATATTTGAAAATAGTTTTCTAATTTATTAAAGAACAATTTTCTAATTAATTAAGAAATTAATCTCTACATAAATAATATAAATGACTTTATTAATTAAATTTAAAGTGTTTTATTTAATTCTGAAAGTAGGTTCCTTTAATATTAGAAAAAATTCAAATTAAAGAAAAGTAATTTCTTTTTAGATTAGAAATAATTTTCAAATTGAATTAAAATGTTTTATTTATAAAATTTTTAAAAAGAATTTCTTAAATTATAATAAGCAAGAAGTGTAGTTTATTGAAAATTGTTTTCAATTGAATTTTTTAACAGGGTCAAGATAATTGAAAATAGTTTCCAATTGAATTTCAAAATTGTTTTCAAATCAAATTAAATTTTTATTTGAAGTAGAAATTTAAATCATTGTATTTAATCTAATTTAATTATCTAAGGAGTTGGATGCATATTAAATTATATGTTTTACATGTATTACATTTTATATGCAATTTTGTATTTGATGAGACGATAAAATTAAATCTCTCATTAAAATACTAAGTACTTGTTGATAATATAATTGTTGCTTTCAATTGTTATAAGAATGAATTAGAGTTCTGTTTACTATTTAGATATTAGGTAAACTTAAGGTTACTTTAACCTGAATATATTTAGTTTTATAATACTGGGTCTTAAATAAATTTGTATGATTAAGATGAGCAAACTCATAATCACTCGAATTTAGAGGTAAGGTTAGGAATAACATATAAGATATGTTTTGGTAAGAGTTGTCACTTTATAAATTGAAGAGTTATATGAGATGTGATTGATGAAATTATTATCTACCTAATTTAAGTTTAGTTGGTTTGTTGAGCAAACTTTAGATTAATTAAATTTAAATGTGAACCTAGCCCAGTAGAAAGATTAGAATAATCTTTTCAAGTAGTAGTGAGGGTTCTTATTTCCAATAAAATAGAGGGTGTAAGAAAATGTATGATTAAAGTCCTAATATTATTTAGTAATGATGGCATATAATCTGTTGGACCCCGAAATTTCTTTTTCTTTTTTTCTTTAAGTTAAGTATGATTTTAAATAATTTTTGAAGTTTTGATAGATTAATTATGTTGTAGTTATTATTATGTCAAAGTTATTAGGATTTATTGCATGGGTTAATGGAATTAAAGTGTTAATATAATAAGAATGTTCAAGGACTTTTTGGGAGATCACTTAAGCAAAAAAGACCTAAGGCTTATAAAGAAGGGCAAAATGAACTTTGCACACTCATTAAGGGTAGAAATGGAAGAAGAATATGCTGTCTTGCTTGTTAAAAAGAGAAAAACATGAATTGAAGGGGGAGAAGAGTGAAAAAAGAAAGAAAATAAGAGAGAAGAAGAGAGGTTTCGGTGAAAGAAGAAAAGAAGAGAAATCAAACTTATTAAGGTAGGTTAACCATCTTTTCTTCTTGCTCTATTAAAGCAATGGGTTGTGTTGAGGATGAAGGAGTTAAAGAGAGAAAGGGGTTTGTATAGAGTATGAAAGGTTTGTGTTAGAAGAAGATGAATTAAGAGAACCCAATTGATTTTAGGGTTTCTAAACTAGGTCTTAGATTTTCTAACCTAGATGAACTATAGGTAGGATAGGTTTGAGCTTAATTTGTGTTTATTGCAATTTTGTGATTTTTGAAGTTTATGAATTTTATTGGAATATTGTTTTGAATAGAACCTTGGTTGTTTTAGGATACCAAGGGAATCCTACCTAAGAGCAAGGGGAAAGGCAAGCTTGACTTGAATTTTCGTAAGCTAATTAGGTGGGCAATATATTTATAGTTATTGTATAATTGGGTAAGTTCTTGCCTATGTGTGTGTATGTTGCTTTGCTTGAATTTGAAATAATTGTGAATGTTTGGAAATGCATGATGCATTTTCATTATGTTATACCTTGAAAGAGGTTATAACATTTTGAATTAGATGAAAAGAAGAAAAAGCATGAAAGTTTGAGCATAAATTTCCTTGTGATTGGGCAAGTGAGTAATTAGTCACATGCATGTTGACCTATAGCCTTCTCCCGGCTGCTTACTTGAGGCTACGAGATCCTAAGAATTCGTTCTCGTTTTGTTCACAGTGTAATCTTCGATTTCTCTGTTTCGTTCCACGAAACTCTTGAGTTATTTGTTTGTGCATTGCATCTTTAAATTGTCAAGTATGTTGTATAATTGAGTGTTATGTTTAATGGATAAAGTCTATGTTGTATGTTATGAGTTTAAGCTAAATTGATTAAATGCTTAAATTGATAGAATAGATTGAAAATGCTCGAACTGCTAAATATACATGTACATATGCTTAAATTTGTGGTCAATTGCCAATGGCTATAAATATATTGGCTACTGAACTGTATACTTGACCCTATTATTCCCTTCTTAGGTACAGAACGAGAAGGTTATCAATCCTTGCAAGGCATCGGAAACTCCAAGATATTAGAAACTTTTGTAAATAAGTTAGTTTGATCATTTTTGGATAGCTTTATAAGCATATCAAACATTGAGCATCCAATGTATTTTGTATTTTGTATTTTGTGTTAAGCCTTTAATTATAATGTTAATATATAATTAAAGCGATGTATGAACATTATTTGATTTAGAAATGGATTGAGAAGTTTTCCAAAGTTTTCAATGTGTATGTCCTCATTTATCTTGTAGTGATACATTTCATATTTCAAGTCTCTCATAGGTGTAGAAATTATATTTTGACTTCAGGGGAAAACTGAATTTTATATAGGTTGAATTGGACAAAGTTATCTTCTAGAAAGTTATAGTTTATCTTTCTATCTTTCAAACGATATATAGTATGAAAATTTTGGACATTTGAGTCGAAAGTTATGATCTTTATAAGTGTAGATGCTTTGGAGAGTGTAGTTAGTGATTTAGAACTTTTGGTGATGTGAGGAAGACCTTGTAGAAACCCTATCGTTTGGTGCACTGTAGATTGAAACCTTCCTTCTTATCCATTGTAAACTGAAAACTTCCTTCTTATCCACTGTAGACTGAAACCTTCGTTCTTATCCACTATAGACTAAATCATCTGGCCTATTGTCTAGTCCAGTTCTGACCTTTTAGATGACAAAATCTCACTTTGATGTCTCATGAAAGCTGTAGATCTATAAGTCTTCTTTAAAACTGTCTAAGAATGACCTTAATCTGATATCTCTAGAGGAAGTTATGCCAATTGTTCCAAAATAGGTCATGAAGAAGAAGAAATGTGATTGCTCACATTTTATGACTCCGAATGCTGGGCTTCGGAAGCGGGGTCCAGCATAATCAATACTTGCTTTTGTTACATTTATATTTTATTATGAGTAGAAATTATCTTTGCTTATTATAGTTGATACTAAGTTAATAATGAACCAAATTTGCTGGATGTAGATTAAGTTTAAAAAGAGTTCTTTAAGTTAGATAAACAAGTTGTATGTTCGTTATGAAATTTTACTATTAATCCCTATTAACAATTTAGGGATAAAGTTTTAAAGATATGTAAAAATTATATGGATGCCAAAATATAATGGAATTTTGAGATGACTAATGTCTCATAAACTTTGATGATAACATGTACGGTGTACATCAACATGATAATAGCAAGATGTAAGTGGTTGCATAGAGTAAAACTGAAAGGTATAGTATCTTGATGGAATTATTCCACTCAATTTAGCCTACTATAAGCAAAAGCATGAATATCAATTAAAGGTTTCGCTATAGTACGATAATAGTTTTCATAAGAAGAAAATAATTGCATGCCTTTTTCTTGCCTATACAAAATATGATAGAGATTATATATGACAATCCCCTATCCTGAAATGAATAGGCAACGTATGCGGCTCTCCACGATGGCCTTCTAGTCGATATCTGAATTGGCTACAAAGTTCTCGTGAAGCTAAGGCTATTGCTCTTGTTATGGAAAAACTTTAACTCATCAATAAGAAATGTAAACATTGGAGTTTGTTTTTTAATTTATTAAAAATTTCGGTAGTACAACGGTTGTATTTTGACATCCTAAAAATTTCAAAACCCTTATAAAAGTTTAAAACACTTCTATTATCACATCAATTTCTCAATTATAAATTGTGGACTTCAAATCCACTCACACATAACCACAAATAGTTAGATTAATAAACTTTGAAAAGCTAAAACAAAATCATACGTTTCATTTAAAAACCTTTATACACATCCATTCTTTACACAAATGTACAATCCAAAACATGTTCAAAGATATACAATAGTTCTCAAAGGTATTTACAAGAAAAATGCCCATACAGTAGCACGGGAAAAAGTTGACTACTTGTGAGATAGAGTCCCTGCTACTAAAGCCCTTGAGTGTGCACCTGGAAGGTTTTATTTAAAAACAGAAAATAGAGTGTGATCTAAACAAGCTTAGTGATTGTAAATAAAATTCTTTGTAAATCATTTGTAACCATTACACCTCCCTAAAAGGAATTCATTTCATTTAGTATAAGACAATACCAATACAAAACATATAAGGCTCTTAAAACCAAATTTCTCAATTTTAATTTTAAAGTAAATAGTGGCGGCATTATTTATTGTCATGAACTTCTTATATGATCAATATAAGGTCACAAAACTAGTTATGCATTGCTTACTCATGACTAGTTAACCACTAGTTATAGAGCTGGTTTTGCATCGCTTACCCGTAATAAGTTAATCACCATAGACCGGTAGTTACGGAGATGATTCTGGATTGTTTACCAATAACAATTTTGGCTAGCAATTTATATACTCCATACGTGCAGAGGGTGACTCACTGGACCAGACTACTGATAAACATAACTATCATGCACATTTTGGAATACTCTAACCGATATAATATCATGTAATGAGCCTAACGATGTACCATAGGCTAAAAACTTAAACCATTTTGTAAAGTAATTTGTGCAGTTTCGAAATTTAAAAAAAAAGGGAGGTGTCTAGAGCCTGTCATTACCATAACACTACATTTGGTCTATATACATTCAAAATTTTCAACTTCTTTCAATCTCATAATCAAACAATTGAATGCATAATTTAAAATCACATGCCATCTATTGTTTTGCAAAGAAGTTATTCATACGCAACAATTAAAATACAATCATCATTTTATAAATTTATTGTCGCGCACACTCACTTGTTTTGTGCCTTTCCTTTACCTATAAAAAGAGCATTTTTCTTAGGCATTTATTTCCAATTTAGAAACAAGGCATTAGCACTATATATTTGGTTTAATTGATCGTGACTCTTGTGTCATGATCATGAACCCTATCCAAAATTCATACCTCCCCTTGTTCCATAGTTTTCACATAGAAAACGTTTACATTAGGTTCGGAGATCTTCTAAAAATTTGTTCCCTATGTATATAGTTTCTATAGAATTAAAAATCATGTCCTTTAAACTTCTAAATTATGAAAAATATACCAAATATCACAAGATGCTTCAACATAGGGGCAGTATTAGGTTACCATTTTCAATCTCAAATACCAATATCATTTAGCTAGAATTAGGTTAGGGTCTCTATAGATATTTTTATTTCTATATATTAGGTTTTATTTCCAGTTGAAATCGTCCAATTTGGAGGTCTGTAGGATGAGCTATATCCAAAACAATAGGATAGGTTCAAGTGAACTGAGAACCTAAGACATAATTTCACTAAACGTGGCTATCACTCTTATCATCTTCCACCAAAATTGACTTTTAGATTATATCACACTAAAAACCTTACCCATGGTAGATTCTCTCTAGCTTGATTCTTTAGTTTACTTTCTTGTTTTCAACTTTATATGCTTCCAAACTTATTATCTACTTTATTGCATATCAAAATCACCATTGATCTTACACCAAAACCATTCCATGCAAAATCCACAAAACTATAAATTAAAGCTAGAAAAACTTACTACTTTCCCTTCAATCTTTTAGGCATTTTTGAGCACCTTTATCTCTTTAAATGTCCATCAAAACCCATCAAAAATGGAAGCTTCCTTCTTCTCCTTCTTCTTGGCCGTGAGTCACCCTTGTTTCTCTTCTTTCTCTTTTATTTTTTGGTCTCATACGATGGTGGTGAAAGAATGAAGCAAGTTGTCTTGTTTTTTTGGCTTTTTCCACTCCTTTAGTGCATTACACATGGCACTCTCTAATTGGTCCTCTTTTATGACTCATCAATCCACTACCTTCTTGTAAAAAGACCACATTGCCCTTACATCATATAAAAAGACCAAATGGGCCTTAATGAGTTTAATTCATCAACTAACCGAATTAAATTCTGAAATTTTTCTGCAACCATCTTTCCATCAAATTGATCATGAAATACTCTAATTCGGGTCAATATGTATTGACTAGATGGTTTAAAAAAAATTTTAATAGGCTTTAAAAGTATATGTACCCATTATTTTCAAAAGGGGCATTTTAAGTCCTAAACATTTGAAATTCCTGAAATCCATCTAATCAAAATTATTTTCGATCCGTTTCAGTATCATTATGACTATATTACCTATTTTGGATATTTTCAATTTTTTCCAAAATTTGGTCCCCAAAATCACTATTTAAGTAGAAAAATACTATTCACCGAACGTAACAATTTGTATTCATCACAGGAAAAGTTTCAGGGTTTTACAATATGCATTTCTGTTTCATGCTTATGAATATTTGATACTACATTTTGATTTAACATTATTATAAGGTTCAAGACATGTTAAGAAATAGATTGTTGAGTAAAAGTTGTTCATCTAAGTTTATACAAATTGTTTATATGTATTGGATCAAAGGAGACTTATGCTTAACATAAGTAAAAAGAATACAAATTTAGATAATCGTGACTATGCCATGAGAATTATATGTTACAAGTAAGGATAAATGTATCCTTTTGATTATGAATCATATAAAACCTATAAAACTTGTTAGGTTAAAGAAAATCAAATTAATCTTTATTGAAAGAATGATGATGGTATTGAATTGTTAAATCTTATACATTTGATGTAATGATAATTTATGAAAAGATGATACTTATATTTCAATTGGTTAATAATGACTTTGTCTGATATAATCATATGTATTAAATGAAATATTGATTTAAAATTTTTGAAGTTTAGATTATTTAAATCTAAATATAAATTAAACATTAAGAATGTTGAACCACTTCAATGATTAAATTTTCTAATTATCCATAGGGAATGAGATTCTCTAGTGAATACCTCAATAACTTCATAATAGTATGGATTTGTATAAGGAGGGTTCTACAATATGAGATAATGTATAATGCAATATTTATTTCTTTTATAGCTATGCCAAGTATAATTACTTACCTTTGAAAGTTCCTATTACATTAATTAGTAAGTTTTCATATTAGATATAAAGTGCCAAGACTTTAAAAGAGTCAAAGTTAATGATTTTGGGATTTGGTGCTTAGTTAAAGCGTATATTATGTAATAAGTTTAAAACTAAATTGAATAATAAAAGGATATGAGATATCCAAAGGTTAGGTATAATCTTACAGACCCATTGAACAAAATTTTTGTTTCAATGAACACTTATAGGACAATGGATCTTAATAAAAGTAATGAAAGTAAGATGAAACTTGAAAATTTTAAATCTTATGACAATACGTCTAATTAGAACTAGTGCTTTTGGTGATACATTTGATACATAGCTAAAAGGCTATAAGACGTTGAAAGATTCACTTTCATGATGAATTCAAAAAGTTTATTTAGAGATGATTATGAATTTATCATGTGTACAAGAAAGATAATGGGAGTGTAGTTATACTATTTAATAGAAGTATGTAAAGACATACTACTCATAAAGAACAAAATTCACATTTCCAATTATTAAAAGTATAATTGTCTAAAACAACTCATATTGGATATGAAAAAATTAACAACTCAATCCTAGAATTAGATTATAAAGATAGATACAGAAGTTGTTTACCTATTTTAGTCAAAACACATAAATAATGTACTAAAAGTATTTAGCATTTGAAATATCTGATACTTGTGAATTATTAAAGATATTCATTATTATATGTATGAGTTGATATTTGAGTTCAAGGTTATATAGTTATTAACTTTATAAGTAAATCCTAATTAATTTATGTTTTACTTAAAACAATATTAATTTGAGAGTAGAAAGGTATCAATGTAACATTAATTGCTAACCAATCCATAATACATTTTTCATTTAGTCGAAATGATTAATTGGATCAACAAATTCGTTAATAAACTTAGTATAGTTCCTTGCATTATTTATATAGTAACATAGTGTAAAACATTAGATTCATTAGGCATGCAAAAGGAGCTAATGTCTCATCAAAGATCTAAGTATATATTTAAGTAATTTCTCTTACTTATGATGATAATTAATAGGAAAGATTTAAGCATGTGTTTACTATAGAGTCTCTTATATAATTTTTCACTAAACCACTGTCCCAATAGTAGCAAGATCATCATATAGAGATATGGTATGAAATATTTAAAAGATTGACTTAGTACAAATGGAAGATTGTTGATTTGTACCCTACAGCCAATCAGTTAGTTATAGTTTAGTGACAAAATAATTTAAAGTCATTATTTATCTTGTAAATATTTAGATGTATGATAAAGTCTATGGGATAAATTTACATTACAAATGAAATTATGATGAGATCATAATTATGAGATTCATATTGCATTTATATATTATTCCTAAATCGATTCTAGTTATTATTTTATTGAGATATGACGTTAATAGAGCATTAAAAAAACTAACACTTATTATACTTCTTCCTTATAAAAGAAGTAGGTGATCTCATAGACTAAAGTATAGAGATAATTAAAGAAACATATGGGTACTTATTAGAGAACAAGTTTACTGAAGTGACCCCATATGATAATTCCATTTAGAACATTACTTGTAAATGTCTATAGGAATTCTCATTATGACGATTATATAAGTGATCCTCTGATTTGAGATCTCTAAAGTTATCTCACAGAGGAATTGTTATATTTTAATACTACTTATGAAATATTATAGTTAAGGCTAGCTTAATTAGTAAATTATATGGAGGAAGTTGAGTGATCAATTTAGGATTCATCTTAAAGTGATTAGGGAGAATGTTCTATTATTCCCAATTAGTATTGATTAGAAAATATATTGCATTTATATATTATTCCTAAATTGATTCTAGTGATTCTTTTATTGAGATATGATGTTAATATAACATAAAAAGACTAAAACATATTATATTTCTTCCTTATAAGAAAGTAGATGATCTCATAGACTAAAGTATAGAGATAATTAAATAAACATATAGGTACTTATTAGAGAACAAGTTCGATGAAGTGACCCCATATGATAATTCCATTTAGAACATTACTTGTATATGTCTGTAGGAATTCTCATTACGATGATTGTATAAATGATCCTTTGATTTGAGATCTCCAAAGTTATCTCACATAGGAATTGTTATATTTTGAAATTACCTATGAAATATTATAGTCAACGGTAGCTTAATTAGTAAATTATATGGAGGTAGTTGAGTGATCAACATAGGATTCATCATCTTAAAGTGATTAGGGAGAATGTTCTATTATTCTCAATTAGTATTGATTCGAAAAATTCTTGGCTAAGGTAAAATGACACTTTAAAAATAGCTTCAAATTTTATTAATTAGATCAATTACTAATGGTGGAGAACTAATATAATTGGACTCCAATAGAGTAAACAACAATTATATGCTCTATGTCTAATCAGCATATTGTATAATGAAATGATTGAATTATATTAAAAAAATCATACACAAGAAGGTTGGTCAAAACTACTTTGACATTTCTAAATATTTAGGTGGTCATAATGCATTATTAAATGCCAATCTCGATCTATAGATTTAAATTATTTAATCAGAGAAATAAAGATAAACTAAAGAAGTCATATTTATCTAATCCTAAATATAATTTAGGGTTATAATTTATATCTATTACCAAAATATTTGTGAACCTCATAGGTCACACATAAAGAATGAGTTAAAGAAAGAAATGTATTTTAATCAAGTTAGATCTGATTGTAAAGTTTTAGAAACTTTATGATTAAATATGAGCTATTTAATAAATAAAGACTAATGTTAGAAATTAGATCTTAGCTAGGCCTAATTAATATTTAGTTAGAGTTAATTGAAATTAAAAATAAGTTTAGGCTTCAAGGAAATTATCACTTCTTTCCTAACTCTCTTTGTAATTGTTGCAGAGTTCTTTCAACATATTCTGCGAATATTGTTAAAGGTCAAACACTTGTGTAGCTATGATAGTTGAGCCAATTTCAAAAATGGTTAGAGCAAAATATCAAGATGACCAACACAATCTGCAACTACACAAAGTCGTTTCTAGTACCTACAAATCGAGTACTCCAAGTTCGTCTTCCACAAGGACTAAGATACTCACTACATAATTAATCCTAATTACTTGAACGAAAGTGACAATAAACTTAAAAGATGATTGGATTTGGGTAGACAATAAATTGCAAAGACCGGAATTAAACAAACAGGAGAAATTTGATGATTTAAACTTAGGGCTTTGGGGTTCACCAATTCAAACGATTGATGAATAAATTATAGAATTGATTAAATGACAGGTTATAATAACAATTGCACAACTATACTCATATTCTCTCTTAATACATATAAGAACACCTAACTAGTTGATTACCATCTCTCAATGTGAAATCGAACTAGTTGAATTCATAAAAAATAAGCAATCATAAGTTATCATACTAGTTTAAGATATTTATATCTCTAAATCTAATGGGTTTATCTTCCTAGTGCATAAATCATACTTCATCTCTCATTTCACCATATGATTCCTAAGATTGCACCTATGGCGATCAAGCATAAAGACAACAGTGAAATGGAAGAAAGATAAACATAACCCATGAACTTTCATTCATCACCAATCAATTTATAAAATATAAATCTATCCCCTAAATAGGCTACATCCCTCACCCTAAATGGGGTTTAGTTCCAAAACATGGTAAATAAATCTATACATATAAATACAATCAACATCCAAGAAAGAGTAAAGAGAGAAGGTAGAGAGAACATAAAACAAGGTTGCTTTCAATGATTCATTCCTCCTTCTTTTCCTATTTTGGGTGTCTTTTTAAGTTGCAGCCTCGTTTTAGTGTTTAGCCCTTCTTTGGGTCCTAAAAATGAGTATTTATAGTGTTTTAGGTTTAAAGAAACCTAGTTTTTGGTAAACAATGGAAGGCAGATCATTCTTGGGCCGACAAAGTCTGTTAAACAAACTTAATGTTCGTTTACCAGACCTTCTCGAGTCTCTGAGCGAAATGGAGTAGGAAATGTCTATTAAGCGGACATCATGTTCGTTTAATAGACCTTCTCGGGTCTCTAAAGTGTCACTGGCCAGGCAATGTCCACTAAACGAACATCGTGTTTATTTAACTGCCCTTCTCGGGTCTCTGGAATAGAAGGCCTTTACACTATCATGCTATATTGACCCTTTAGACAACATAATTTCTCCTTGGAGTCTTCACGGAAGTTGTAGAACTCAGAGTCCTCTTTGAAAGAGTACTTGAATGACCTTTATCTGATATCCATATTCAAAGTTATGCCTCATGCCCAAAATCTATCCATTTGCACCTATTAAGCAATAAAGTTGAAATGTGCGAGAAATAACCAAAGAAAGCTCTAAATAAACATCAAGATAAGTCAAATGAGTTCCAATTCATCCCAAAATCACATATGCATAATTTGACTTATCAAATTTCCCCCACATTTAAACTATTGCTTATCCCTAAGCAAAAATATAAGAAACTAACTACTAAATCCTTAAACAAATTATTGATTCCACTTTCGTAGGTGTACGGTGGCATTTAGTGTATACCACCAGCCTTTAAACCACTAAGCAGCCATAATGGAGGAGTTGTAGTCTCCTATAGGTTTACTTAAAAATGAATGATACCCACAAACATTTCCTTTCCATCATTCCAAACCTAATTATCATCATAGCTCAATCCAATCAGTTGAAAGCATTATAGGTAAGTATTGAAACATAGACATAAGGCCACATAATACTTCATAAATTAGATCACAACTAAGGAAAAAAAGACATCATAATGCTTCAATTAATCAAAATCACATGCCATTAACAAAGTCTCTCATAAAGCATTCACCTTCACATAAGTGTTTAAGGGTTACTCTCAATCATCTTCTCATGCATGTCTCTTACCATAAGCTTG
>JANSVA010000217.1:40278568-40292784 GCA_025504915.1 Erythroxylum reticulatum | reverse complement strand
AATTTAATCATATTATGCATCTTATTTAAGATCAATCTTATCCATAATGCAATTAACTCATTAAATTGGATTATAGCGATAATTAGAGCGTGAAGATGTACTAGTATGCAAACATGCCTAATGAAAATACACACAATTAGCTAATGCAAAACTTTTTTTAATTGGAAATTGTAAGATAATTCAATGCAAAATAGTACATGCATGACCATCAATTTATCCTCCCCCACACTTAGAATTAACATTGTCCTCAATATTAGGTCAGATAAAAAACTTTAATGCAATTAACAAGATAGGGAGTAAGGGTAGAGAAAACCCCTGAAATAGCCGATTGACCAAATTTTGCATCCTGTATTCTTGTCTTCCATCAAACTATACAAATTATGGAGATAGATCAAAATAATACTGAAGTTATTCTTACAATTTGCCAACAAAAAAAATCAAAGATAGGGTGAGATTAAAAGTAAATTATACAACTACATGCATAAGAGTTTAAATGCAAATACAATCCAATGACCCTATGATATCATTGTCTCTAAGGAGGTGGTTGTTGCTCCATGAAGTTCCTCAACATATTTTCTATTCTGGCTCATGAAGTCGCGAGGTTACCCACTTCTATTCAAAGATCCCTAATTTCTGCTCGGACTTCTTGCATCTGAGCCAGAATCTGATTATCCCCTGGAGCTGAATTGGCTCTTGATGGTCGTGCAGTAGGGGCATTGGGATTGCCTCTCTTTCGATGTAGATTGACCCACCAATTAGGACCATTTTCTCTATATTCAAATTCTCTCATTTTATCGACATTAATGACATCCACCCCAGTAGTATAATCCACTTCTTCATCTCTTTTGAGGACCTTGATATGCCTTAACATCTGGCTTAATAATACTGGAAATACAAATCTCTTTGTCTCTACCTTGTGGTGCACCACTTGCCACATAGAGGTCATTATCATCTTGGCAACAGCAATGCCGTGAAATTGATCATCTTGGAAAAACATTTCATCCAGAATGTATCAGCCTTTGTTGTGGAGGTATCCTGAATCACTGGCTTTGGGCATCACATTGTATGCCAATAGGAAAGCTACCAACCTAGGTCCGATGTCGAGGTATTTACAATGTATAAAAAAGAGCTTATTTGTAAATCACTGAGTGGCTCTAATCCCAAGTCAAGACATATCCTCATCTTTATCCCATTGACTATTACTTGAACATTTTGCTCGTTTGTCAAAGGACGGGACATTGCCTCCCCCTGGTAGCTTTAGATGTCCATTAATTAGCTCTTCTGTTATAACCACTGCTCTCCCATTGACTCGTGAAGTGAGCATAGGTAGTTGTTGATCAGCTTTCGCACTGAAGTTAGTGTAAAATTATTTGACCGCAGTTGGGCAGTATGCACCCTTGATGATCAACAGTTTGCCCCAGTGAAATTTTTCTAAGTGTACCCTCACATTGTACGCTACACCAAGACCCTCCTCCATTGAAACTTTGAGTACAAATTTGTGATTCTTTTTCTTGTTAAACCAAGCTTTACATTGTTCATTAATGAACATGACTTGCTCAGAAGCAGGTTCGTCTACTTCTTCGACAAGATTTTTACCCCTAACAAATTGAGAGGATTAACCTATATTCTTCCTCACCACTTGCTTAAAGTGCGACATTGAGTGATAGCCTTACAACCTGCTACAATTTCAACCAACTGACCTCAATCCCACAAAGCGACAAATCTCAATCCAACAACTTCAACACAAACTAGCTCCTTTCAAATTCAAACACAACCTAGTATCTCACTTCCTTCTCAATCCCACAACTCCAACACAACCCATCCTTTTCAAATTCAAACACAACCTAGTATCTCACTTCAATTTCAATCCCAAAATTCCAACACAACCTAGCCCAAAATCACTAACAACCACAATGTGCAAAACAAAATTGTTAGTATGACGTACACATTGTAGTGCCACAGTAAGAGAACACTTACCCATACCAAATCAAAGTATAAATTGTGTATACTTCGCTCACAACCTCAAGAAGATCCCTGGAAATCGTCAAACATGAAGTATGAGGGCATTATCTTGGCAGAAGAGAGAGGGACGGCTTGAGAGATAAGGATTTGGTTGGGATGGAATATTATGGGGATGGGGTCTGTGAAGGCGGAGAAAGGGAGAAGAATGAAGCAAAAGAATAGAGAATCTTGGGCTAGAAGATGGTTGGCATGGACGAAGGAAGGAGAGAACGTAGGGGTGACGATAATAGGTTAAAAAGAAAGTGCTAGAAAAGGGAAGAGAACAGGGTATTTTAATTCTGAGTACATGCAATGTTCGTTTAGCGGATTTAGCGGACAGACTGTTTGCTAAACGAACATTGCATGTACTCAGAATTAAAATACCCTGTTCTCTTTTTCGGGTCTCTTTGGTTGTTATGAAGTTGTAGGTCCATTAAGTGGACATAATGTCAGCTAAACGGACTTTCTCGAGTTTTTCTGTATTATGTTTAGTCTGTGAGTCCGTTAAACAGACTTTATGTCCGTTAAACAGACTTTCTTAGTGAATCTAAGGTTCTCTCACCTTGTTCACTCTTCTTTTGTCCCTTTTACCCACTCAATGATATCATAGGACTATATGTATGATATATGAATGCCAATAATGAAGAGATTAAAGAAAACAAAGTACCAGTGCCAATAATGGAATATGCAACAAAATCAGTGGGCAGCCTAAAACCCCTCTCACTAAAAGAGTCCCATCCCTAAACAATTCAGCTCCATTCACGAAATCTTGCAATGTAAAACATTGATGCGAAAGATTGAAAGTACTTTCCAAAAGGTAATATTGAAGATCAATGTAAAAGGATAAAATCAAGGTAATTTTCTTCTTCTCTCCAGTGATATTATTATTCAGTGGAAATGATGCGTTTCTTTGTTTTTTGGCAATTAGAGATTAGTTAAAAGCAATAAGGACTTGACAAAGTTGCATATATAACTGGGATTCCTCGTATTCAATTTATACACCTTGAGGAAAAAGAATGGATGTAATTATAATCTTGTTTTTAAGTTAATACAAAGAGCAAAAGATCTCAAACTTTGTAAATCATATCCATTGGAGAGCATCATCGTTCTCTATTGTCAAAGCAGAAGTTTAACTGATTGGGGATGCTCTATTCGTTTGACTCAGCATTTGATGTATTGTCCACTGCAGAGTCACCGTTGCTTTTTATCAGGTTACTGAAGCGGCCATTGAATTCCACTCCATATATATGGCCCATTTTAACACGTTTGGTCTCCAGGTATCTCTTGTTTTCCGTGGTGATCGGTGTTACTAGAGGTACTCTACCTGCAACTGTCAAACCATAACCCTTCAAGCCAATGTACTTTGCTGGATTATTCGTCATAAGCTTCATCGTCCGCACACCCAGATCACGTAAAATCTGCTCCAACAGATTTAGCTTCAGAAACATTTTAACGGTGGAAAATAATCACAGTAATACTAACAAGTGAGATTTGGGGGGTGTGAAAAGGATGGAAGTTATTATCTTATGAAACGATTCCAACAGACAATTTCCGTAGAAGATTGTTAAAAACATCAACTAGGAATACCTGTGCACCAATGCCATATTCTCGTGAATCAACAGGAAGTCCCAGTTCCTCGTTTGCTTCCACTGTATCTCGACCAGCATCCTGCAGATTGTAAGCACGAAGCTTATGACCCAAACCAATGCCTCTTCCTTCATGGCCGCGGAGGTATACTAGTACACCTCTGCCAGCAGCCTCAATCTGCTGCATTGCAAGTGCTAGTTGGTTCCCACAATCACATCTGGCAGATGTAAATATGTCTCCTGTGAGGCATTCCGAATGCACCCGCACAAGAACATTCTCTCCATCTCCAATTTCACCCTTTGGGTAGCAAAATTACTTGTAAGCAAGTTGCTTTTAAACAAAATAACACAAGCATCATGTATGTTGTAACACAAGCAAGCAGGATATAATCAATGTTATCACTCTCCACAGTTGCTGGAAATTCAGCTTCTGTGAATTCGCATGTAGCCAGAAATAGATACTCGTGCCTAAATGACTAGCTTCGGGAAAACCAAGTGGTGTTTCACTCATTTGAATATGAAAAGAACTAGAGTTAGATCCCCTCTAGAAGTCATCTCCTTCAACCATCTCCCTTGATTTAAAATCCTCATATTTAACCAGTTTCTGACTATAGAAGAAAACAATAATTTAATGTACGAGCATTTCACAAAAGAATCAAACAAGATAACAGCAGATTTTATGTATGGTCTAGATCTCTCTTCAACGTCAAGTTTACCTCTCTCACTTACAGATATTCTGCAACTGTGATATATAGGAAATTCAATTAATCATATGGTCTATTCTGCAACTGTGATATATATGAAATTCAATTGATCATGTGGTCTAGCTTTCGGACTGGAAATAACGCAACTTCCGTAAGTTTATAATAAATAGGAAACCTGCTGTCTACTAGCTAGAGCTTGATCACAGATAAGACTGAAGTAAATAAGCAGAAAAGTAAAGAATCAATAGATCATTGCCGAAAGTTGCAAATACTGCTCACCTTAACCATGGCAATATGCTCTATACCATCTAAGACTGATCTATAACAGTAAGCTGTGAATGGTCCCCACATTGTCGGTAACCGAGCAGCAGATGATTGATCTACCAATTTATCTCTCTTCCTCCTATACCTGTGAATTGTAATCCACATAGACATCATAAATGATACTATCAGGATACCCTTCCCTTGAGGATTATACATACAGAAAGACACTTCATTTCCACATATGGACTTAGCACATCAAACTCTACAAAATGATGATAATCAAAAGAAGCTCAAACCTATACCTGGAAACCATTTAAAATGCACCAATAGAATATAGCCTTCAAACCAAGAACATCATGTAGAAGCAAAATAAGACATTGGTCCACAATAATTCCACGCTCTTAATTAACTTCTACTCTCAAATGACTACCTTAAATGTTACAGACCAATATTAGTGAGCAATATAACTGTGTATCAGTAAACAAAAAATGCAAAATGACAGCTAAAAACAACAGTACAATTTGATCTTCATAACTGCTATATTGTATGTTCTAACTTGATCGACACATAAGCAGAAAATTCAAAATAGTAACTAAATAGCTTCAGTTTATTCAAAGGCATCAATGTTAGCTTTTCACCAGAAAAATTTGTTTCCTTTCGAAAAGAAAAGGCCATCCATTTAGTTGCATATGATGGACCAACCCATGATTAAGTTCCAAAAGTATAGTGCTTCCTTCCAAGATGAGTGCAAAGCACATAATCTAAAAGAAGAAAAAGATAACCTACCTAATTAGATCAGCAATTGAAATAATTTTCAGATTCTCCTGCAGTGCAAATTCACGAAGTCTTGGTAATCTAGCCATGGAGCCATCATCATCTACAACCTCGCACAGAACTCCAACAGGATCAAGTCCAGCTAAAGCAGCAAGATCAACTGAAGCCTCTGTATGCCCAGCTCTTTTTAAGACACCACCCTCCCGGTACCTCAGTGGAAAAATATGGCCCGGACGATTGAAATCATCAGGTCTCGAATCTTTGGAAGCAAGAGCTAACACTGTTGTTGCCCTATCATGAGCAGAAACCCCTGTGGTTGTACCATGTTTGGCGTCCTACAAAAGCAGATGCAGGGAAAAACAGAACTTACTAACTGCCACATAGATTAACAGAATGGCATAAGATGGTTCAATATCCCAGTCATGCTGCCTGGCATCCATACTTAAGGCCTATTCTATTTCACGAAAGGTGTACAGAGAGCTTTTCAAGAACCTTTTTTGCAGTTCTAATATAAGAATGGAATTAATTCCTCCATCTAATATAAAAAATATTTCTCCACTTGGAGATATTTTTTTGCTTCCCATGATGAGAAGCTGAAGGTGTAAAACATATGTATCGTATGAGTATAATCATTTCCGAATAATGACAACAGGGAGAAGAAAAACAGAACTTCCCTGAAAAGGAAGTTTAAACTTCTCAAAGGGACTCAGTCATCCTACTGTACGATGTCAATTCTCCAAATAATTTCATACTCTCCATGACTTGAACAATTTGTTGCTCTTTACAAGCTTTACTTTGTTAAGAGAGTCATTTGCCAAATATTAACGTAATATGGAGAAAACATCAACACTACATTTGTTTTTTCTCAAAGGAAGATTCTTATTGCTTCCAGCAAGAAGTTATCCATGCAAACATCATTCCTAGCATAATATAAAATTTTCCAGATATGAGTAAAGTCAGAAAAACACACACCACTGTAACTGTGAATGCAGTACGAAGCTTTTCATCATTTTCGTTTTGGGAAACCATCAAAGGTAGTTTCAGCCTGTCTAAATCGTCTCCTTTCATGCTCACACAAACTATTCCGGTACCATGCTTCACAATGAAAGCCATCGCTTCAGGTGTTGCCAACTCTGCTGCCATGATAAGATCTCCTTCATTTTCTCTGTCCTCATCATCTACAACAAGCACAATCTGCAACAGTAGATCCTAGTCAAATAACTGGAAGAAAAGCTATAGTTTAATAAAGAACTTGTGAAAAATGAAGTTAAAGAAATGGTACTGAATAATTCACTATCTACATAAAGTTGGGCAAACTCATAGGATAATTACCTTGCCTTGGCGAATGTCTTCAATGGCCTCAGGTATGGAAGAAAAACCTGCTGTGGGGCGATCCAGATCGAATTCATCATTCTTAATGGGGAAAACATCCCTAATGAGGGTGGTATCAACTGACAGAGTTCCAAGTGCTGTTGCATCACGATGTACCTCCATGCTGACTGAACCAGCATTAATTGCAGCACGCTTTGCAGCAACATTGTTGCCATTAATGTTGGACTGTAGCGTACCTTCATCAGATATTAGTGCTGCTTGAGTTTTGCCAACAGCCTTGATGCCCAAATGGGTTTTGCAATCATTAAGTCGGATCAAGGTGAAATCAGACGTGTATCCGTTTACAGAGAAGGCATTCATTGGACGTAATCCATTGAATAACTTGAAGTTTCTGCCAAATGCCACAGACGAATGCAGGTCAACACATATCCCATACCACTATGAATAAAAGATTTGATTGGTAGAGAAAGAACAACGGTAGCAAAATCAAAAAAATAAAGTGTGACTTTATGAATCCAAGCCAGGAACAATTAACAAGGTTTATACCTCTCAAGAAAATGTTAATTTTGTGAACAATCATACCTGCATTACAAACGACTTATGAGGACATCTCAAGCAAGAGTGATGTTCAGAGCTTTCAACTGAACCTAAGATAAGCATTTCCAATTCGGAAAATTTTCGGTATCTAATTTCAAGACACCAGAATGGCTGGTAATAAAATTTTGATTCTTTTGAGTAAGCTTGGGCGTTTCCAACCTAAGAGACGAGTGCACATTGCTTATCAATATTTAAAAGGCTTCCACTTAATTCATTGTCTTCCTATATAACCAACTCCATAAAAACACCTGAATCAATTTAAAGTATCGGGAAGGAAGACATCCCATCTTTGACACACCAGATAATGAACCGAAAGGGTCAACTAATCTATCAAGGACAAAACTTGATCACCAAAATGAAAAAGGAAAAGTAAGCTCTTCGAGACTAAAAGAACAAAGTGAATAACCCTCATTAACTAAAATGTTCAAAGCTCGAAAAGGCAATCAAAAATGAAACGATCATCTATTAAAAAGCTGATTACTAAAGGTACAAAAAGAATGGAACTTTCGAACCCAAAACAGCTAAACATTGAAACCCAAATGGAAATAAACAAACTGAGTACTCACTGAGGGCATGAAACAGATTTTGTCGGAGTGGTTGTTGAAGGGCATGAAGAGAAGTTGATGGACGCCATTGCTTGTTTTGGCTTCTTTCCTCTAAAAAGGTAACGATATTTCTGAATTATAATGCGAAAGAGGTCTCATTCGCGTGTATTTATAACGGCTGACAATGTATGATCATGAAGAAGAGCAGTGGGCAGCGTTGAAGAGGAAAAAATATGGTAGGAAACTGATGATGAAACGACGAACTTGTCCACGGAGAAGGGTCTTACACGCGGGTGACACAGGTAGGCATGCGACCAACCATGTTACTAGTCATGATTTCCTCGCAGGTCAGGGTCTCGTGTTTTGGAGAAAATCTGTGTTTAATAATAAGGGCAACTTGCCGAGCTGTCCGCTTTCAACCATTTCCCATTTTTGTGTATTTCTGCAAGTTTTGTTTTGCGTACATTTGTTCATGTCCTATTCTTAATTTTTAATCTTCAGAATTACGAAAGCGCTAAAATTGATATAGGTTTTAGGATTCTTTCATCAGAAACACTATAATTAAAGTTTAGGATTGGATTCATAAGTATAGGTTTAAGAACTGCACACATGATTATGTAATTTTAATATTGTTTCCACTTGATTCCTTATGATTCTGTAAGCTTTCAAATGATAGATAATTTATGGGCAGAGGCAGTTGAAATTTGATATTTTTTTATATCAATCTTCTTCTTTTATAAATTATCATTTACTTTTTAATGATATTTTTGAATTATCACAAGATTTTTTTTCATATTTTATGATTGGTTTATTTATATTTTAAATTTGATACAACTACTTCATTATGAAATTATTAAAAATTAAAATATAACATAGAAAGTTATGTGTTTTTATCATATTTTATTATTTATTTATTTATGTCTAAAATAAAATAATATTAAAATTATTAAATTTTAATACGAAACCTTGTTATAAAAGTAGTAATAAATAAAAATTTAACATAATGTAACATAGAAAGTAATATCACTTAAAGATAAATGATAATTTTAAAAAATAAGAATTGAAATAAAAATAAGTTAAATCATATAAATCTAATGTACTTAAGTTTAAATTTTATTTAAAGTAAACTAACTAAAAACATATATAAGGGTGATTCTTGAAGCAACTAGTAAAATTATTTTTTTGAACATAAGGTCACGGAATCAATTCATGGAAACATTTTCTATATGAAACGTTAAAATAAAGATCTACTAAATGGAAAAAAAAAAAGTCAACTCTCTTGAAGTTAATTTTTTTTAGTTAATGAAGACGATAGTTTTAAGACTTCCATCTTCCACGTCTAGATGGTCAAAAAGGATGGATCTCATACTGTTCGAAAATTTTTCTTTTTTTTTTTTTTCATTCAAACCCAATTCAGGGTTTTGGAAGTCATGTCATTGAAAAATGAAAATGGTTCCAAAGTGTGTTCCTTCAAATAGATTAATTCGGTGCTTTCTTTATAAATTATAATCATCATTTGACGCTAAAGTTAATTAAAAGAATCACGTTAAGTGATTAACCATATAGGAGTCGGTCTAAGAGACATTAAAAATAAATAAACCAACATCATCAATGGCTTTTATAGTCTAACCAGAACTCATCACCCAATCGCATGAGATGGGGTGACCTTAGCTACGTACCCGACGGGTGTTGAAATGAACCGGAAGCTAACGACGAAAACACTAGTCATATTCGCTACACGTTAAACGCACCCAAGTGACCGTCGTCATGCATCACGTTTTGGACTTCGACCGTCTGGTGTTGGAGGATTTCTTTTTGTTTCGGAAGTTTGACTGTCATATTGATGGAACTTGGAAATGACGCTTTCATAATATCCTATCATATATTGCACGTGATTTAGAAATTTGGTACCTCAAATTCATTCAAGAAAATTAAATGGAAGCAACCATCGGGCCTTGCGATGAGTGGATAAGAGACTTTAAAAGATCACGTCTATGAATAAGTAAACTTTAATAAAGTCGTCTTTTTAAAAGATAGAAAGCTAATAGAACCATCTGGCTACTTTCACCAAATTTCTTGCAATTGGTCAAAGTGATCTTTCGTGTTGGAGACCATCAACCGATCCAAGACTAGATTAGAAGAGATGTACCAATGTGGCTCTCCAATTCAAACATTTGACATATTCATATGCATGGATACAGGGCACTCTAATTACCTTTTTTTTCTTTAAATGTAAATTCATTATTACTATATTATGAAAGTATAAGTTTGGGCTAAATCTTCCTTCGAGGGTATCGCTTAATCTTTTCTTGGACTTTTTACTGAACTCTTCGTCGTGGAGCATAAACTTTATCTTTACTATCAAAATATTCATTCATTTGAACCACACATAGATGGATTTATATCTCATATGAAATGTCAACTAGCATGATTGACATATGTCTCATATCCATCTAGATAGATTGGAGGATTACTAATGCCTTCTTTATGAGAGAATGTTGGAGTAATCATTAACATTTGCTTAAAAGAGGCTTTGGGTAATTATGGATTCTCTTCCTCAAGCTTGCTGAAAATAGATTGACTGTATTATCTTTCAAACTTCTCAAGATTCGGGAAGTGATAGTATGAATAGAACATCAATGAAAAATATGAAATTCATTCTCATTATTTGTTATCCACTCTATAAATTTGAATGGAATTAAATATTATGTTAATAATGTAGTAACCAATGATTTTAAAGTCAGACTGAACCGACCGATTCGATCAAAATAAATATAAATCAGATTGATTTCTTGTCTAATTTGTGATTATAACCCTTATGAAAAAATAGTCAATTAAGAAATAAATCGACCAATTTTCTTGAACCATGGAGAATCAAAAATTTGAAAAAATGAATAACATAGAAAAAGTGAAAATGGCAATATCTTTGTTATGAATGACAATTCAAGAAGACGAAGAGAGTGAAGAGATGGTAAGATGAAGAAGCTTAGAGAGTAAGAGCAAGAGGAAGAGGAAGAGTTATCGCACAGAATCAATTGATTAGGCTTTCAATCATGTAATTCCCTCGGTCTTAGTATCAATGTTCGAAGATGACAATTCTGTCATATATGGTTTTAGAACTTCTTTTTGTTTGCTTTGGAAGCAAGACATAGTATAACTCTGTAAAAACATATAGATAAATCTATATGTTAAAAGTCAACAATAATTATCATAAGTCTATTATTTTGTGTGATGGAGATTTAAAGACTTGACCAAATATTGTGTTATAGAAAGATAGACATTTGGCATAAAGAAAGCCAAGTTAAGTTTGTGGTTGAAATTGTTTGTAAACTAGTATAAATAGATTTATTAGGCCTTGGTTAAAATCATCCCAAAATTGTGAGTGTGAGAGCTAGAAGTTTTCTGGAAAAATATTGTGAAAGTAGTAACGTGTTGTAAATTAATAGTATTTGTGCGATTCAAATTATGCTTTGTACTTGCCACTTTGATAGATCTTGTACATAAAAAATAATCACTATTTTACTACTTTCTTTATGATTTAAGAACCTATTAATAAAAGTGCATATTTGGTAGTATTTTTGTTATCAAAATTCTCTCCAGATAACCAACAAGTGGTATCAGAGTAGGCGGTCAAAGACCAAAATCAGAAAAGGTGAGCGTGGTCAGACACCGGTGTACCAAAGGAAAGCGCATAGTCTGGGACTGTGAAGTTATTGTCAAGGAAAAAACTTGGTTATTTGAAGACATTACGAAGTCACTATGGCAGATCTAGCCGATTCATCCAGCTCAATTAAGAAGTTCAATCACATTAATTATAGGAACAGGAGTATCTGTACCCATTTTTATTTGTTGGGCCGGTATTAATGGAGTGTTGTTGGTAGTCAAGAAACTACTCCAGTTGATTTGGAGGAGCTCAAAAAATATGAGATCAAGTGTGGCAAGGCTATGCACACACTTTTAATAACTATCGAAGATAATCCTTTGTAGTATATCAAAAACGCTAAGACACCAAAGGAAGCTTAGGATGCTTTCGTGATATTATTTTCAAAAACAAATGAAGTAAAGCTACAGAGGCTCGAGAATGAGCTTCAAACACTAACACAACGGGACATGACAATTAGCCAATACTTTAATAAAGTAAAGGTAGTATGTTCCCAAATCTCTAAATTGGATCCAAAAAAATGCAATTGCTGCAATGAGGATGAGAATAAATATTATTCATGGTCTACGACCATAATATAATTCTCTTGTCATTACTAATCGTGGATGGTCTCAAGAACAAACTCTGGCAAAGTTGGAAATTTGTTAGTTAATAAAGAACCACTAGCTAAACAAATGTTTGGAGTTACAAGTAAAGATGAGGAGAAAGCCCTCTACACCAACAAAAGAAATTTTAAAAGGAAAGAAAAGGAGCAAAATGCCAAGTGGAGGGTCTAAGAACCATCAAAGCAAAAACTTCAAATATAAAAGAGTAAGACAAGACAAGTGCAACAATGAAGAAGATGATAAACAACATCAGGAAAAAAAAAAAAGATAAATGCTACAATTGTGGTAAGAAGTCTATTTCACTTGAGATTGTTAGCACAAGCAGCCTGAAGGCAATGTTGTGGCTTCAACCCAGAATGACAGTGAGAATGAATGGAATCTTCATTCCTAGGAAGCAATAAAAGAATAAGTAAAAGTTGAAGAGGAGGAAAGTGTCCTCTCATAGTTGCAAGAAAATCATGCCTTTGTAATTGATCATGATAAAGTATTAAACTACAAGAATGATTGGATTGTTGACTCTGGAAGTTCCAATAATATGACTGGAGATAGCAACAAGCTTCTGAACCTATCAAAATATAAGGGAAGAAGAGTTGTGGTGACGGCTAACAACTCCAAAATATCGATCACTCACATTGGCAAAATAGTAATTATACCTCGGTTCAACTCACACCAAGTACAACTACCAAATGTTTATCATGTACCTGGAATGAAAAGAATTTATTGTCAATATCCCAGTTGACATCTTTCTGGTAACTTTGTGGTGTTTGGTCCAAATGATGTCAAGGAGTGCCGAAGTGTGAAGATCATAAGTGAGTCACTCATGGAAGGAAGACAGCTCAAGTCCATCTATATGATGAATGCTCAAGCAACATATGTGGATAAAACAAGAATGAATGAGACAATTGATCTTTGGCATGCTCAACTAAGTCATTTCAACTATCACAAGCTAAAGGCAATGATGAAGTAGCCAGTGATCAAAGGGCTTCCTCAACTTGAAGTTCGAGAAGATAAGGTGTGTGAAGGATGCAAGTATGGTAAAGCCCATCAATTGCCATATGGAGAGTCTAAGTTCAAAGCTAAAGTACCAGTGGAGTTAGTTCACTCAGATGTGTTTGGGCCAGTAAATTAATCATCAACTAGTGGTTTTTGATACCTAATAAAATTTATTAATGATTTTTCTAAATATGTATGCGCAGACTTTCTAAAAGAGAAGTCAGAAGCTTTAAGCAAATTCAAGGAATTTAAGAAGAGGGTTGAAAAAGAATTAGACAACAAACTACAATGCCTTCCCAAAGATAATGGAAGAGAGTGCACATCAACAAAGTTTGCACATCACATAACATAAAGTCATTAATAATATAATAAAATACAAATATCATCTTTTTATGAATTGTTATTACATCCAATACATTACATGTATAAGATTTAACAATTCAATACCATCGCCATTTTTTCACCAAAGATTTATTTGGTTATTCTTCAACTTAATAAGTTTCAGAAGTTTGATATGATTCTCATCAAGTTAATTTAGCCAATATGACATAAAAGGATAGTCTTGGTTACCTAACTTTGTATTCTTACCACTTATATTAAGTATAACTCTCCATTGGTCTAATATATATAAACTATTTGTATAAATTTGGAATAAATATTTTTGGTAAATAATATATCTCTTATCATGTCTTGAACATTATAGTAATGTTGAATTCAAATGCAATATCATTTATATAAACTATGAATTAAAAATATAAATGATCTCTATTATATCACATATAGGCAAGAAAAATCACTCAATCATTTGCTTTCTTTGCAATTATTAAGTAGTATTAAAACATAGCAATCCTTATATAGGGTACTTTGGAGATCTCAAGTCAAAAGATCATTTATAAAATCATCACAATAGAATTTTCATAGATATACAAATAATATTCCAAATGAATTTCTCATATGAAGTTAGTTCATTAAACTTGTTCTCTAATAAGCAATCAAACATTTATTTTAGTATCTCTATAATTTAATATATGAGATCAATTACTTACTTTATAAGGAAAAATATAACATCTGTTAGTCTTTTTACGGTCTATTAATGTTTAATTTTAATACAACAATAACTAGGAATTGTTTATAAATAATACATAAATGTAATA
>JANSVA010000217.1:40255568-40269794 GCA_025504915.1 Erythroxylum reticulatum | reverse complement strand
TCCTAGGCTTGGGATGTTACGGGTGAAGCTACGAGGAAGAAGAATAGTTTATAATCATTCAATAACAATATAAAGTCGGGAACAAAAATCAACTGATAATAATTGGAAAAATATTTGGCCATCTGTTTGGTCTGATGAGTTGAAGTTACAATCCAAGTAACTGAGATGGCAACAAATGTAAGAGTTCTGTATGGTCAATAAAATCGGACAAGACCAGTTGCCTATCTTCTGCCAATCAAGAGTGTGTTGAACTCTTATGCTCTCTGTCCCTCTCTCCATGTATATACACCCAATAGTCAATAATGGTCATGCCAAAACAAGTGAAGAGGCTCCAACCTCTTCTGAATGATTCAAAGAAGATAATGGGGTGGATCAACAATAATATCAACCCAATTTTGGGAAGAAGACTTCCCTTTCAACAGATGCTTGAAGGCATGCCATGACTTTAACCAATGATAACCAGACAAAAGGGGCACAACAGAATGCATAACCAAAAATGGCCAAAGCCCTTATAATCCCGCTTGCATACCATGGACATGCCATAACTAGAAGAACACCCGATATCCCCACCCAAGGAGTTAAAACTTGTAATGTTGGCAGCATAAATGCATTGATCGCCACAGAGCTAAGCGCGAATGAGCCCAGCAAATACAGTCCCCAGCCAAGAATTGGATGAATTGTACAAGGGATGACGAAGAAAGGTACTACATAGGCTGCCAGGATCGACCATATGGCCAACAGTTTAAGACCAACTTGAATGAAGGAGATGTTCTTGTCATTCCTTCGATAACAAAGCTTGGAGATACTTGGTCGTGCTAGACGTGTCACGGCTATTATACCCAAGTAGACAATCGCCTGTATAATTACCATCGGCAGTTCTGCTCCATATCTGCATAAGGACCTGGTGTTACAATGTTTTTGCTAAAGAAGAAAAGAGTAGGTTGAGAAATGACTTTGTATTTACCCGAGATTTTGACGACGTTGTTCGTGCCACTGAAGGCCTAATGGTAGAACAGGCCAAGACCACCAGTACCAAGGTTTCAACCATGGTGCACCCGGGAAGGTAATCACACTGTTTGGTCCGCATGGTACATTCCAACGAAGTCTAAGATCTGAGATCAAACATATACACAAGTTAGATGTTGTCAGGTGAACATTGTTTTGAAGTTCTCCAAGCAACTAGTGGTATTTGATATTATACTCACAGTAATAAGTGGCATCCATTTGGTAGCCTAATGGAAGTCTGTACTGCCCGCTGAGTTTGGTGCCATTAGAAGGTGGATTAAACATCGGCTTGTCAAGCAAATCCGGGAAGTAGCCACCAATAAAACCTTGATCTGCACCATCTGGGTTATCTTTGCCAACCTCTAATTGATGAATCATGTCGTTGAAAACTACCTTTGATGGCTGGAATACACAAATCATTAGCATAAAATAAATTGATGTTTCTCCAAGTTTTGCTAGCAAGAACCATCATAACTTGGATTAACAATGTGCTTAAAATAGTTTTGACAGTTATGGCATCTTAATGACTTGTACGCTTTGATTTTTTGTTATTTTACATATCAAATAAATGACATGGTTCATGAAACTCGAAGAGAAGTAAAAAGAGAACTCACCTCTAACACGAATAGGCCAGTGTGGAAGATACACGGGTTGATGAAGACAGCACAAAACTGCCCACACTGGAACAACTCATCAGTCTTTTGCAGGAAGAGGTTATCAGCGTCAAGCATGACCACCCTCTCATAGTCAACCAAGCTCCACGCATAGAGCTTGTTCAGTGTTAGCTTAAATCTCCTATCAAAATTTGGTTGGGCCTTGTAAGGATTATTCAAATTCTCCACTCTCACCACCTTGGCCCCGTCTTCTTGCTCCCTGTATCAAAAATGCAGAGCTTGTCAATCACTTAAAAGGCAAACTGTTGATGGTTCAGCCCTTACAAATCATGACATTGGTTTGTTTTCTGAAATCCATGAATCTTAGATGTTCATCAATCTCCAATATGCCAATTGTCATTTCATTCCCAATACATATAACAAAGTTGGAAAATGAGACTATTTGCTAAAAGAAGCCATAGAGAGTAGTTGTTCAACATTTATTTGTCAAGACTGGAATGGCCACCTGAAATCATGGCACATGGTAGAGATTTTAAAATAGCATTCAACATCCAACTTAATAGCTGTCTGTATCAATATGAATGGAAATTCGGTATCCGACATATGCAGTTCCCGACCCCACTTACTTTAAAATCCATAATAAAAACTACGTGTAATCCAACTTAGGCTAAGTGGCCATATAGAAAATGTAAAACGTCAACAACTACGTCTTCTGATCGCACCCAAAGAACGGCCCATCTGTCTCCGAGTTGCTTCATTTGAAAATATCTCTTTACTGCTTCTAAGTAGTTAAAGGCAATCGGGTAAGGTAGAGGTACGGACGTCCTCACAATAAAAGATGATAGAGTAGGCAATGGTGGTTGGTAAGAAAAAAATTGCTCTCATCTAACACAAAAGTCTTCCCTCGTTTGGAAGAACATTGGGGGTATTCCAAAATCCAAATACATGTGGGTCAGATCAGGTCAGGTCTCTCAAAGAGCTTCACACTTGGTAGGAAAGAAAAAAGATGCAAGCTTTTCCATCTAACTCCATCCAGCAAATTCCACTAGCTCTTTTTGATTTCGTTAAAAAAATCCTAGAAGATGCAAGAAAACTGCTAAAGCGAGTAACTTTTTTTGTTTTTAGTTAAGAAAAAAAAAACTCAGAAGAAGCAAGAAACTGCTAAAGTGGGTAAACCCCATTAATGAAATAAACAGCTCCTGCAAGAAGCAAGAACCAATTAAAACCCCCCTAGCAAAGAACCAATTCCACCATTAAAGACCTTTACTATTGACACCCAAATCGATCCTAGTGAAAAGCTCTAAACTTTCCAACTGTTATTCACTCCGTTAAAACAACCGACACTGACAGCGTTATAAACAGGAGTATTTGCTCCGGCAAGATGATAACTTTAACCTCGTTAAAGTAACCTGTCACCCGGTGACCAAGAAACGCCGGCCACGGTCAATGGCGCTCACAAACAACTAAAAATTTAAACCCTGGAAATAAAAGGTGAGATGGAGAGACTTACAGGGCTTGAACCCAATGGAGAGGTACGTCGAGAGAGGCAATGACAACGAGATCAGCGTCCACTTGCAGACGAGAAAGCGATCTGATCATAACACGTGTTGCAACATAGAACTCGTAGTCTCTCGGGGTACCCATGTACATCATCGTGGCGTACGCATATCTGTGCCGGCTCGCAAGCTCCTTCTGTTGCTGCTGGTTTCTGCTTCTGATCTCTCCAAAGGCCGCCGTCCCGTGAACAAACAAACCCAATATCACCAACAAGAAGCTGCTCATCTTCATCTCTCTCCAACCCATCAATTTCCTGTTTAACAACTTCCTCTTTTGTTTAAACACGAAAATATCTTGCCTAAACAACTTCTTACAGAGCAGTCTCTGTTTTTTGGCTCTTCTGGGCCTCTGTCTTCTTCTTTTTATGTAAAGTTGCTACCTTTAAGGCAATATATACGCATATATAGGGAAACTGCTTGAAAACTTAATGACACGAAGAAAAGGCTTAGAGTTGGAATCTACAAAAGAAAGAAACAAACCTCATAAAGCGAATATTATAAGCATTTATGTAAAGGTAACAAGGGCTTTAAAACACCGAGGAGGTTTTTGGTTATTTTTATAATGTTTCAAATAGGATTTAACGAAACCGAAGAACAAAGATCCTAGCTGTTGGCGAGTGACCAAACCAAACAGCGATTTTGCCAATACTACAAGTCCTTGTTGTCCCAGCCTTTTATAAGCATAGTTTGAAGTGTTTTTCATTGGCAACTTCCTCTACTACACTTGACATGTGGAATGCTGTGACGAAGATTCTTAAGTTAAGGAGGTTGGTTTGACAAGGTTTAGACTAGCTTTGTTTTCAGGTTTTTGCCTGTATAAAATCTAACTATGGTTTTTCCTTTAACTAAGGAGAGTGCTTGTTTCCTTCACGTTACTGGGATAAGGACTAGGGGTCAAATAAACGAAATGTGATATTCTTTTAATTGCTCTCTACCGTTTTTTGGTGTTGTTTTATGGTAATAAGTTACATGAGTCAGGGTCTTTTACAGTCCGATCTTTGGGTCCCAACGCATATATATTGGAAGTATATTCTTGGGCAACCAAAATATTGGGATAAGGATGCTAACAAATAGTCATCCTTTTCAAAGTGCGTCAATGTATCGACAGGAATTGGTTTTTGCAGTTCATTTCAAAGTTACATCTCAGACTTAACTGATCAAGAATGTCTGTAGCACTCCCGGCCTGAGAAAGTTTATGGTGGGAAGAACCATGAATCATGGATCAGTTGACTGCTTCCACTGCTCCAAATACAAATCCTGGGGGTAGAAAAGGTCAGTTCTTGAGCTGGAGACGAATCACGAGGCTAGCAACGCGGTAGTAACAACATGGTTCATGACTTGTAGGTACATTAGTATTGTGATCTCTTTTAATAATTGATAAGACAAATGTGTCATTACAGGACAACAACACTACTATTTCATTTTTTTTAATCCAAGGATAACGTGACATCAGATTAAGCATCTTCAATAATTTATCCTCTCAAACTAAGTAACGATAGAGGATTTATGAAGAAAATAACAAATTCCGAAAAGTAGGATTCATGATTTCTATGAAAAAAAGAAAGAATGAAAATAGTAATCGAACTCCACTAATGATAGTAAAATTTATTAAAGCTTAGAGTTGAAAACAATCTCATTATAATCGAATTGAAGTCATCGATCAAACCCTTGTTTTTGTCCTTCTCTTCTTAAATTTCCTTCCACTAATGTCAGTTTCTAACTTTCTTTCTTTTACGCTTTCTCCTTTATGGATTAGCATCAAAATGTATGTGGTGGCCTTTCACTCGCACTCATGTCGGGTCATGAATTGAAAATATACAAAGATCAATTTGAATTCCACTTGTGGGAGCCGGAGCACAAAGTGCCCGTTGCCTTCTCAGAAAGATCATCTTCATTGACATTAGATTTACCGTTTTATCAATTGGCTACTTGCGCTGTGACCATGCACGTTCCAATTGCCAATTCCTTAATCCTTATTCTTGAGGATATGCTTTGCACTTATCTATAAGCTAGGGTCCCTATTATGCTGTATTAGAAAATTAAGGCTGATGAAGATCATGTGGTTGCAAGCAAAAGGCCGGCATCTCCTTGAAATCAGCTAAGCGTGCTGTGTTGTTGCACACTAAAGGTTCCGTCCGTTGACAATTTTAAACATAGAATATGACAAGTTATATTTTTTCTTTGAGTTTAGCTTACCCTAATTGAAGAATTTAATAATTTTAGTAATCTATGAATAAAATTTTGGGCTCCATTTCGCCTGGGGACCGTATATATCTTCACTAGATAGCATCAGTTCCATTGCTATTAATTAATTCGAATACATACGATAGGTTAGTCACTGCAAAAATTAGTTAAATAGATATTTATTTAAGGAGAGAGGAAATCATAAAGATTGTCATTAGCAATATTAAGTCATGGCCTTAACCCTTAATATTTAGAAATCAAATATGATAATTGTTTGCGTAGTTCAGATGTGGTGATGTACTGTTTTATTCAGCCACCACCTATCTTTATGCTGCTACAAAATCTGTATTTATAAGGTCAACTATACTACATAGCTCTTAATTACGGAACCAAAAAATGAAACCTCAAGTATTCATATAATTACGCTTCCCTGTACTATCTGAATTTTGTTAAGTGTACAACTAGTGGTACGACAATTACGGAGCCTAATAAAAACTATTGATATATGCTTTTGACATTGAAAGCGTATATACGTAAGATTCAATTTCTGTTTTAAAATAGGGTGCTTGTAGGATATTGTTTTCTTTCTTTTGATGTCTGAATCAATCTTGAAATCACATCTACTCTTTCTTTGCGTATAATAGGTAGGTGTTATACGCTAGTTACTTCACGTAGTAGATGAAGTTATTGAACATAGACTCGGTTAGCTTCTTAGGTTTGTTACTTCAAACCCAATTTCAGGCATATCTCACCTTCTATGTCAGCCTGGAAACAACATTAATTATAGTTTGTTGATTATTACTACTTTAATGCTATAATGTAACATGGAATAAGAGGATTGTTAAGTTATGGTTTAAATTTTGTTATTAAATTGAGTAAACATCTAATTTGGATCATGATAAGGCTGTTGAACTATTTTCTCAGTATCTCAACCATGTCCAGAGCTTGATTAAGTATAGACCATTTCCATTTCTCAACTGCAGCTTTTCAAAAAGATCGGCAATAAGATATAGTTAAAGCGTGTAAGGTTTAAACAGAGAGGAAAATTTCTTCAAAGGTTGACTCATAGGTACGGGCCATCTCCTTGACCAATCAAGAATGGCGGGCACAACGAGTATAGTTGTTGCGATGTCTAACAGTTGGCTTTACTCGCAAAATATCAGGAAGCAGGAAGGAGTCGTGGCTGCAAAGAATAACTGTTGGCTTTACTAAAAAAATATCTGGAAGCAAGCAGGAAGGAGTCTTTTCTTACGCGTCTTGTCGATTTGGTCAAAAGGAGATGCAAAAAACGTTCCTAAATGAATGAAGAATTTAAGAAATAAACTTGACAAATAAACGTAAAATTTTAGTGCAGATTGGATGATTTGTTTAAAGAAAATGTGATGAAATAAAGTATGGAGAATCAATCTTGTTTCGAGTTGTAAAGAGAAAAAGGACTGGACATGAAGTGGAAGGGGCAGGAGATAGATTGATGGTTGAAACTGAGTCCAATGTGACTCACTAGGCAATTGGATCCTCACGCACGCAACACGCATTTGCCCCTTTCGCAGCAATTCACTTCTCTGAATGGGTTTTGGTTGTGCTCATTGGGAAATGGCATGAACTGGTACTACGTCCACCTTTGTCCCAGTCAAAAGAGTAGGCAATTAACTTGTGGTGATAGAATTTATCGCCCAAAATCAGAAGACGTATTTATGTACAAGACTATTAGCTTGTTATTGGACCGTAGGTTGTTAGGTCATAAAACTCTTTTCTTTTAATATACTACATTAGATTACAAGTGGGCAGATAATAATGTTAAGAAACTAGCTACTGCTCATTATTTGAAGTAACAAACAATGAAAAGGAAAAACAGTAAGTACGTCCTCTTATGGAATTCAGAAGCTGCTGGCGAGGAGGCAGGGTGAAAGGTCCAGCGTTGGACTCAAGCCCTGCTTTCATCAATTATAAAAGGGAACGAACAATATCTGGTGAGTGTACATCCATTTTGATATGTGGTTCAGGCCCATGCGTTGTGGCTACTGTCTTAGCGGGTTCATTTCTCTTGACGGACTAATCCATGAACCCTGATTAGTACTTATAATGGGCCAACTCATTTGCAGCTATGTGCCCCAGTGTAAGATATTTGTTTTAACATATTTACGTCCGCACTCTCACCTCTTGAGTCTTGAATTAAGTTTTGTTGGTAGAAGTACGCTGACTGTTAGACGATGAAGTCCATCAAATGGGCGCAGCTTGATATTTGGTTTGGGATATTCAAGTTGGTCATAGGTTTGGGCTTGGATGGAAGGTCTTCGGATTGTTGTTAGTGAATTAGGATTTGCCAATTAACATGAACGCTAGGAAAATTCAATCAAAATTTTTTTCAATGGTTTAAATTTTTATTTTGATTTTTAACTTTTTAGTTCAATTTATTTCAATAATTCTTATTGTTAAAAATCAAAATTTTGTCCTTAAATGGTCAATTTTAGTAAATTAATAAATTTTTATAAATTAAAATAAATAAATTATTTTGTATTTAACAATCTTGTTTAATGAAATTTTAAATTATTCGATATGTAAGAAAAATATCTTTTAATTATATTCTAAATTCTTCAATTTTATTTAATTTTTAGTTAATTTTACGTCGGTATAATACTGAATGAATCTTTTAAATTTTAAACCTCTTGTCTTATTAATTTAAATTCCGATTCTTTTTAAACATTCGGAAGAACCCCTTTGGATGTAGAGGCTTGAAGCAGCAGATCTATTGCTCATCTACTGAAAAGCCATGAGAAGTTGATACATCTTGCTCTCCATTACTTTATGAGAATCCTCTACTCTCCGTTTAATACTCTTCGTCATCTAGCTCTCGAGATCTTGCAATTGTTTTTTATTGCTTCATTGTTGCCTGGTTCTAATCACTTCTTTTTCACATTGCTAAAAAAGTGATATAATACCAACTGTTATAAAATTAAGTGATTTTGACAAAATGTTAGAAAAATGAGTGAACAAATAATGCTTGTATAAGGAGGCCCTTGCTTCCTTATATGTGATAGAAACCTGAATTGCTTCTCTTCTACACCACAAAATTAGACAAAAAAGAAAGGAATAAGTGATGATATTTCATAAAGGAATGTCTTTTTCGTTTACATTTCCCTGTTTATATAACTTACCCATTCTATTACAATTAGAATCTCCCTCTGTCTCCTACAATTGTATGTTTTGTATGTCAACTTAAATTCAACTGTTACAACTAACTAAATCTTTCTATGGCATATATGATCATAATGTGCTTTTAGAATGAGTAATTTTGAAGTTATTAAAATTCTTATTAAATAGGCTTTGGTTGAAGATTAATAAAATGTTATTTTGTTATGTTAGTTGAAATTATCTCTTTTGTTTTGGATATATTTTAGTACTTATAGAAAAATTAATGTTTGTTTTGTTTAGGAGATAAAAAGTTGAGATTATATCAAATTGAACCATTATTGGTCAAAATTATGAATTTTGAAAAAAGTGGACAGATTACAAAAGTGGATAAGGCTAGATCACGCCTAATTACTTAAAGAGTTTGAATTTAATTAGGAAATTTCTTTCCATCCCTATTATGTAAGGATTTGGATTTGTTTTAGATGACAATCTTTGCAAGATAGAAGAAGATTAGGTTTAGAGTAGGAAAGAGAGAGAAAAACACGTCTTTCACCTCTCTAACCCTCTTTTTCGTTTCTTTTTTGTTTTCTTTCAATCTTTCATCTTCCGTCTTTTATCTATTTTTGGTATTGGAACAAATGTCATATGTGATTAAACTCAAATATTATGATTCAAGGAGATTTAAAACTCTAGTTGTAACATTGTGAGGTTTTCTTATAAACTTATATTCATGTTTATTTCAAGTATTTGTTCTTATATTTCATGAATAATTAATATTGATTGATCTGAAAAGTTAGTTCAATGTTCATGAATTCAATAAACCGTAATTGTCATGAAGGATTGTTACAAGTAACAAATAGTTTATTTATGAAATTGCATATTTAACTTATGATAAACAAAAAAATTAAGTTGAATAGTTGTGATTACCTTAATTATTTAATATAGGGTCTCATTTTTTTCACCAAGCTTATTGATGTCATTGAATTAATATGGAATGTTATCATACCCAATCAATTGATGATAAGTTTTGGTTTAAATGTTGAGTTTGAATAAATTAATTTAGAAAATTTTGAGACTTATTATAGCTATCCTACCTTGAATTTGAGTTAAGTACTCTTGAATTTCTCACTTTTATATTCAGTTGATTTATTTTGAATCCTTGCCAATTTTAGTAAATTAGTTAATTAATTATAAACCTCCATTTATTTTATTAATTGCAATTAAGAAACTACTGTTTAGTTCTTTTGAGATTCAACCTAATTCTACGACTACTACAAAAAGTTAGAGAATCGAAATTAATTTTGAAGACTTCGATAACTTGATCAAATTTGGCACTATTGTTAAGGAGCTATTTTAGTTTTCTAGTTTCGTTGTTTTATTTTACAGTCTCCTGCTAATCTCTTGTCTTGTATGACTCGTTCTTCTCAAACAGGTGAAATATAATATAATCTACAAATTGAGAAGACAACGCATCATTTAAGGAAAAAGACTAAGCAAGGACATGTTCGTTCATCTCTAGAAGTGTAAGTTCAGATAGATCTAAAAATTGGTGAAGACTCCAATTTTCAGAAAGTTGAAGAAAATGTGGCAAATCCTAACACTGGAATGTTGAGGGAGTTAGCGACATCAAATTTGAATTAACAATCCTTAAGCATATGATTTCTAGATGTAGAGGTAGATTTTGAGTTGAAATATGGCTTGATTCACTTATTCCCAATTTTTCGTGAACTTGTAAGTGAAGATACATAAACAATTGAATGAATTCCATATCGTCTACTCTGGAATGAAGCCACAAGGGGTGATAGAAGACAAAATTATATCTCAAAGCCTTTCCATTCTCATTGAAAGATAAGGTAAAGGATTGACTATATTATCTTCCCCTTAGCCCAGTAATAACATAAAATGAGATGAAAAGATTGCTTTTAGAGAAGTTCTTTCCTACATCACGAGTAGCCAATATCAAAAAGGAGATATGTGGGATAAGAAAATTCATCGGAGAAACATTTTATGAATACTAAGAGATGTTTAAGGAGTTATGTGCAAGCTTCCTTTACCATCAAATTGCTAACCTACTTTTGATCTAGCACTTTTATGAAGGACTATTACCAATGGATAGGAGTATGGTTGATGCAAGTAGTAGAAGAGCTTTGATAAATAAAACACTTGAAGTAACTAAACAATTGATATCAAATATGGTTGAAAATTCTCAACAGCTTGGGACAACGATGGATGGAGTTGTTAAGCACGTGAATGAGGTAAGTAACATGAAGCTTGAGGATAAAATTTCATATTTAACTACTCTAGTTAATCAAATGGCTATAGGTCAATTGCAATCGACATGAGTGTGCAGAATATAATCATTCTTTGGACTTCTTAGAAACATGTTCCCTATATTACAACAAGACTCCTTTCAAGAAGCTAACATAATAGGGGGATTTCCTGGTCAACATAACGAAAATATGACCCTTATTCTAATCTTTATAATCTAGGATGGAGGAATCATCCAAACTTTATCTATGGAAATCAAAGAGGGTGACAAAGATACCAATCTCACAATTTCAATAGATAACCTTAAGCCTCTACATATGCTCAATCTCTATCTTCAAATTTAGTTATGTCTTTGGATGATATTGTTAAGGCACTTGTTACTTATTCTCAACAATTTCAACAGAAAATAAGAACAAGTCTTCAGAACTTAGGAAATCAAATCAATCAATTAGCCACCTCTATTACTAAATTAAAGGTGCAAACATCTGAAAAATTATCTTCCTAAATGGTGGTAAATCCTAAAAAGAATGTGAGTGTAATGACTATGAGAAGTGGTAAGGAAATTCAATTTGAATGTTCCTTATCAATGGAGGTATAAAAGCATGATGAATGAGAAAAGAAAGATGAACCTCTAACTTAAGAATCAATACAGGTAAAAGATGATTTATCTTCATCGATATCAACTAATGCACATGTTCCTCCTTTCCCTAACAGGTTGGTTAAATCAAAAGAAGAGACACATGAAAGAGAGATCCTAGAAACCTTTAGAAAGGTTGAAATCAATGTACCACTTCTAGAAGCCATCAAGCAAATTCTAAAACATGCAAAGTTCTTGAAAGAACTATGCACAAATAAAAGGACGTTGAAGGATAAGGAGAGAATAATTTTGGGTAAAAATGTATCAGCTGTGATAAATAGAAAATTACACTTCCATGTGTTATTAGTGATAAGAAAAATGAGTGTGTTATGCTAGACTTAGTTGCATCTATTAATGAATGTCTTACTCAATTTATTGAGCTTTAAATCTGAATTCTTTGCAAGAAATTAATGTGATTATTCAGCCAGCTTATTGTTCTTATATACGTCTTATTGATATTATTGACGATGTTTTAGTCCAAGTTAACAGTTTGGTATTCCCAGTGGATTTTTACATCTCGAAGATGGATGGAGATAATATTGAAAATGAACGTCCAAAATGATCCACCCTTTAGGGGAATAAACCCTAACCGCATCATGCCGCGGATTAAAAAAAATATCGTGATAAATAAAGGGAATGGCTTACCATTAATAATGCTAAATGATAAGGGAGCATATATAAAATTTAGGTATTTGTGTAATAGGAAATTAAGGTGTAATTTTATTCGAGCTTATATTACGTCAACATGGAATTCGGCATGGAACTATACTACGTCAGCATGGAGAACACAAGATATAATTACTCATAGGTTTTATTCATCTATCTCCTACGATTTTTATAGATATTGGGAACGTTTAAGAAGTAGCATTGATTCTGTTAGATGGAAAGATCTTTACCCTGGTTCTATCTATGCTTCTACTGGTTTTATATACCCATAACCTCGATCTATTGATTGTGATGTTTTAACATTAGCTTTCATACAATTACTCGAGCAGTATGCTTACAATATTGATTCTGCGTATTTGAAATTTACTATTGGATATACATTCTGCTTTGATTTTGTTAGGAAGGCTGTTTATGAAGATAAACAAGACGAAAACTGATGTGCATAAGGTTACTCTTTCCATTGAGTTTAATGGAGAGATAGTGAAGTTAAATATTTTTGACGCAATGAAGTACTTTAATGATTTTCAATATGTTTACCATATGGATATTGTGGTTCATTTATGTAGGAAATTTTTAAAGAAGAAAGTGTTGACGATGAGTTGGAGTTTAATGTTAAACTAGAAGTGAACAAGTAAGTTGATGAAACGTGTGAAGTTGTAGAATCATTACCAATAATGCTAATAGATTTGAAAACTTTAAATGCTAAAATTGCTATAACTCATAAAATATATTGTCTTTTGTTTTGCAGGCTTCGTGTTAAGTTAAGAGGACTTCACTTCTATTAATTTTGATGACAGTCAAATAATAATAATCTTAGAAATATATGAACTGTATTGATAAGTTTGTTAAGTGTGCAGAAAAATGTAAGTAACACTTAGTCAACACCAGATGAAGCGCAATAACAGACGAAGTGCGATACCAGACGAAAGTACAATATCAGACAAAACGTAATAACAAAAGAAGTATTATTCCAGATGATACAAAAGGAAGATATTCTAGAATGTCAGTCAGTTAGTTAGTTGGAGTTAGTTATAGGACTCAACTAATAATAGTCTCTAGAAGATTCAAGATGCAGTTTCTCAAGAAGGCAGTTAGAGACTTAGGCTATAAATACTAGTTCTAGTCGAAGACTAAATAATGTTTTTACAAGAGAGAAAATTTGATTATACAATACTTAGAGAAATTCTGCATTCAAAATGAGAAAGAAGAGAGCGAATACATCTGTAACGTGAAGCTCAAAAAAATATCTTTCCTAGAAAGAGAAAGAAAGGCTAGAACCTGGAGAGGCTAAGATAGCGTATAAAGAATACTTTCTGTGAGAGACCTGAAGAGGCTCTGCAAGTGTAGAAACAATACTTGTAAAGTTGAAGAGTATAGCGAAATCTCAGACAAACTCTGAGGACTAGACGTAGCCTAAGGTTTAGGGTGAACCAGTATAAAATCACGACATCTATTCTCTAACCCTTATCTTTTAATTTTCTTATTGTTAGACGAGTAGATAATATTACTTGCGATTACATTACTTATTAACTTTAGTAAAGTGTTTTTGTGATCATCTGAACTTTGTAAAGAAATTCAAGAAATCTCGAAAGATTAATATTTTTTTAAAAGATTACATAATTCAACCCCCTTCTTGTGTATTTTACATATTATACCTGATTTCTATATTAACAAGTGATTTGCTTCAGTTGGTATCAGAGCAAGGTTTCCAAGAAACATTGTTATAAAGTGAGGACAAAGATCCATAGCTGAATCACATGTTTTTATAGCTGAAGGTGCCTCGGTCATAAGACCTCCTGCATTCAATGGTAAGGATTATCATTATCGGAAGGACAGGATGCGGCTCTTTATAGAATCCACACATATTGATCTTTGGGATATCATCGAGAATGGTTCATATACACCAACAGACAATAAGGGCAATATCATCTTTCGTGACAAATGGTCAGCCGATCAGAAAGCTTGATTTTAGTTAAACTCAAAGGCTAAGTTTTTTTCTAAGTTGTGCCCTAAGCATAAGTGAATATGATAAGGTTAATGGATGCGTATCCGCAAAGGAAATGTGGGACACATTATCCATTACACATGAAGGCACAAATCAAGTGAAAGAGTCCAAGATCAGTATTCTTGTTCATTAGTATGAGCTGTTCAAGATGAAAGATGA
>JANSVA010000217.1:40235576-40255468 GCA_025504915.1 Erythroxylum reticulatum | reverse complement strand
AGTCAAATATAAAATGGAGAAGGTCAAACCTATGTCAACTCCTATGCATCCTTCAATCCTTTTATCTAAGGATGAAGTAGGTAAGAAGGTTGATCAAACTCTTTTCAGAGGAATTATTGGTTGTTTACTTTACCTAACTACAAGCAGACTTGATATACTATTTAGTGTTTGTTGGTGTGCAAGATTTCAAGCAGATCCTAGAGCATCTCATCATATTTATGTTAAAAGAATATTGAGATACTTAGCAGGTTCTACTGATCTCTGTTTAATGTATAATAAAGGTAAAGATTTTAGGTTAATTGCCTACTGTGATGCTAATTATACTGGAGATAGGATTGATAGGAAAAGTATAAATGGAGGTTGTCACTTTCTTGGTCATAATCTAATTTCTTGGTCAAGCAAAAGACAAAGTTCAATTGCTCTATCTACTGCAGAAGCTGAATACATGTCAGCTGCAAGTTGTTGTTCACAGATGTTATGGGTTAAGTATTAGTTAGAAGATTACTCCATACAAGAAGATCAAATTCCAATCTTTTATGACAACACAAGTGCTATCAATCTATCAAAGAATCCAATACATCACTCAAGGGCAAAGTATATTAAAGTTAAACATCATTTTATACGAGACTATGTACAGAGAGGAATCATTTGTCTACAATTTGTTGAGACGAATCAACAATAGGCAGATATCTTCACTAAACCTTTGTGTGAAAATATATTCAAGAAAATCAGACGGAACTTGAATTTGGTAATGCTAAATGACCATTCTTTTGACACCTCTTGACCCAGACGATTCATACTAGAAAAAAGATAAAAAGTCGTAAGTTTTCAAGTAAATAGTAACGGGAAGTTATGAACGGTAACTTTTCAAGAGTAGGTATTAAAAGGAAATCTTCTCAAGATTCTAAAATACCTTCTACTCTAGAATTTTCTTGAAATACTTTAAAACTGACTTATTTAGTGCTCTCAACCAAGATGATTCAATACTCTATTCTAAGCTTCAAGTTCTTTTCGTTTCACATTCTTACTTTTAGATACTAACATCGCTACTTTGAGCAAAATATATTTGTGTGTTTAGTTTTTAATTGTTACATATCACAAATGGAGCAATCTCTTATCTATGAGAGACACGTTGATTTCATCTCTTTAAAGGAAAATTAGATGGACATTGAACTAGAAATTGAAGCAGTTGGCTAGAAAAATTTCTTCAAGGTTTGTGAAAAAGTCTATTTGAATGAGATATATGAGTTTTGGAAGAATGCAAAGGTGGTCGAAGACACCTTAGTATCAATGGTAGATAGATTGTCGATTATTATGCCACAAGATACTATCAAAAGGGCCATTGGGTGTCCTAGTATTGGAGCAAGGTTGTTTAACAATACAAAATGGATTACTCAGGGTCATGTAGATAAAATGCACATCAATCGACAACTCTATAGAAGTAGTGATCCAGAAGTTAAGAAGGCTTCAACTCCTGTTTTGAAGGCTAGGGTTCTACATTCACTGCTTCTCCATTGTGTTCTACCAAGATTAGGCTCGAAGGACGTTGTGACAATGAATGATGAACATTGTTTGTTTCACCTACTGAATCACCAACCCATTAATCTTCTGTACTTGATTCTGAAGTACATGATGAAGTCAAATGGAGATTTTAACTCCTTACCTTATGGTATGCTGTTGACAAAGATTTTTAGAGAATCTGGAATCTTACTCGATAGAGGTAACATGGTAAATATGGATGTGAAGAGCATTATTAATGCCACTACTATTCATAGAATGGGAATAAAGTTTAAAGATGAGGCGGATATAGGTTCTACATCGAAAGCAAGGTCTGAGGGGGACCTTATAGTAAGATGAAGCAGGAGTTAACGTGTTACGTCTACAAGAAAAACAAAACCTCGATCGACAGGAAGAACATCCGTAGAAGAAAAGACTAAGAAATCATCTGATGTACCAATAAAAGCTAAGATGATTCTACAGAAAGAGGAAAGCTTGGTTCAACAATCATCACAACAAGTGACATTGAAGAGAAAAGCAGAGACACTTCAATCAAAAAAATCCAAACAGTCAAGAAGGTCACCAAGATTATTAACCTTACGACAACAACAACAGAAGAAGTTAAAAGCTCTGATTCTTGGTGGAGATTATGAAAAGCAAGAGAAAAGACAGCAACCTACCAGATCAATTGTCTCTATTTTGCAAAGTCAATCAGCAAAATCATCTGAAGAGATAGAGATAAAAAGGAAGTTAGTATTTGAGAGGAAGAAGCTTCAACAACAACTTTCTTCTAAACCAGCAGAAGAACAAAAGAAGGTGAAGCCCAGTAAGAAAAAGGTTTCTTCATCTGATGTTCAACAGAAGGCGGAGACAGTTGAACAGCAATTGGAACCTTACAATCCTTCTCAGCCAATCAAGAAAAAGGATTTGAAAATGAAAATTATAGAAGAATCAGTACCTGTTTGAAGCAGAAGCTCAATTATTATCAGAAAACCTTCGCAAATCGCGGCATCTATTCTCTAACCCTTATCTGTTAATTTTCTTGTTGTTAGATGAGTAGATAATATTACTTGCGATTGCATACTTATCAACTTTAGTAAAGTGTTTTTGTGATTATCTGAATTTTGTAAAGAAATTCGAGAAATCTCGAAAGATTAATATTTTTTAAAAAAGATTACACAATTCAACCTTCCTTCTTGTGTATTTTACATATTATACCTGATTTCTATATTAACAAGTGATTTACTTCATTCCGAAGATAGAATTAATGGCCTTACCTGATTAGCTAAAATATGTCTACTTGAGTGAAAGAGAGTCATTACCTATGATCATGTCAAAAAGATTGACTACAAGGCAAGAGGAAGGGCTAATAGCACTACTTAAAGAGTACAAAACTGCAATTACATAGAAGTTTAAGAAGGAAAAAAGCCCTATCGAGCATACCAACATTAAATAATTGCATTTTTTAAAGGCAACCCAAATTTATTGGCTTATGGGGTAAATGAGTCTTAAATTTGAAAATACTAAATTTCATAAGGCATGATCACACCTTATGTAATTCAGTTGTCAGGATTAGAGACTTAAAATTTCAGAATATTAAATCTCACAAGACGAGATCACACCCTATGCGAATTAGCTTTATGACCCTTAAAAATCGATAATACTAAATCTCATAAGACAAGATCACACCTTATAGGATTTAACTTTCTTGAATGGAACCCCTAAAATTCCATAATGCTAACATTCGTAAGGCATGATCATGCCTTCACGCCTTATGAATGTTAGTAGTCTGTTTAGGTTTTAAAGAAACTTGTCATTATTTTATTTAAATAATGTTAATAAAAATTAAAAATAATAACTAAGAAAAATAAAAGTGAAACAAAAACATAAATAAATAAATAAAATTATTTGATATTTTCTTAAAAGAAAACAACAATAATAAAAAGCCTCAATATGTTTGTTTCTCTTTGAGCTGGTAACATCACACGGCAGCTCCAACCACTCGCATAAAGCACCAGCAGCACCAAAGCCACCCAACTCCAACACAACAACCCCACCTAACGCTCACCTAGCCAACTAGCGGAAGCAATCAACATCACTTGCAGCACCCACAGCAACATAAGCCACCAAAGAACTAGACGCACCAACCCAGACCCATCTCACTCCAACCGGCTAGCCACTCAGCAATGTCCAATATTCACTAAACCAATACCCACTAGTATTCTTTCAATGTTTTATTTATTTTCCATTTATTTTTACTTCATTTTTATTAATTACTTTTAATTGCTTTCATTTTAATTACATTTTAGTTATTATTAGGTTGTTTTAATCATTTTTTGAATTAGTTTTATGTTTATAATTGTTATAATTATGGAACGATCCAAAGTTACTACTAGGACAATGGTGAAAGGAAAGTCTATGATGAATCCAACTGCACAATATTAATCCGCCACAGAATCTACCACAAGTACTCATCAGAAGTGTGTTTAAATAGCCAAAGGATGTACTAAATTGAGAAATAAAAGAGAATTCAATTGTGTGTCACATCATACCTCCATATCCACTAATACCATAGTACATGTAATATCCCATGTTTGAGGCTAGACCCTATAATTGTGAACTGAGCGTATTGAGATCAATCAGAGTGCATTGCATGCTCATGCATCATTATGTTTTCACACACGTGAATATTTATTGTTGGCATATTTAAAATAGTTGTTCATCCATTCATTGACATTTTTTGGGTATAATTGATTGAATAATGCAATTTAAAATGTAAATTGTGACGTACTGATAGTAAAAATAGATTTTGAGATTGTTAGTATTATTTAAAATTTTTTTGTAAATTTTAGAAATTTCTAGAATTTGGAGTATTTTGGACTAACAAAAGTATAGAAATATGGGCCAATTATAGCATGAAATGTGGCAGTATAGCACAGTGGCATAAGTATTACATGCACAAGGACACGTGGTTACGTGTTTTAGACGAAAGATTTTCCTGCAGCTTATGTTGTTCTTCATTTGGTTTTGATTTTCATTGTATACATCAACACCAAAATCCTTTTAATTCATTAATCACTTAAACATCTGATACTTGACGCAACTTAGCAGTTCAGAGATTGGTCTATTTCATTTATCTTTGCTTTTCCCTCCATTCATTGAAACCTTTTCTTCAATCTCACTGTTGGGTTTTTGTTGAAACATCAAGTAAGTTATGTCTTGAGCTTTACTGAGTTTTGTAAGTAATTTCAATGATGTTTTACTGTATAAATGAATACATGCATGAGAAGTTTAGTAGTGGAGTTTCATTGTATGAATAAGTCGAATGAGGAATTGAATTTGCTGCTGAATTAGGATAACAACAATTGTATCTAGAAGTGTTAAACACATTTGCATTGGATTTGTGTTGTGAAATTGATGTTGATTGGAAATAGGATTTGTTTTAGGTTGAAATGAGTTATGGAAGTGTAGCGCCCCCTTACCGCAGGGTACACACCGGGACGCCCGAAGGTTATTCCGGTACATATCCTATAATAAGGGCGATCTACGTTTGATCACTACCTTCACTTCACATGGCATCATTTCTTTATTCACTTATAAACATCATTAAGAAATCCATAATATTTTAAAACCTAAAATTTCCTCATTTCATTGCATAAAATCGAAATCTACATTGTGTTTTTCCAACACTTCTTACATGCACATCATCAAAACCTAATACAAAAGTACTACATGATAAAGGAACATATATACAATCTATCTAGTCTATCCAAAAATTCCAGCTGACAGACCTTTGAGTCATGACTTCTCTTGCCAAATCACAATCTACATGGTTAGTAGAGCCTCTCAGTAGTTAGAGTCGTCTCTTGGTCCTAAAAAGACAACGTTGCAATTTTGGTGAGTTTTGCAAACTCAATGAGGTAACCATCATCGATGGTCCACTCAATTCATGCAACACAACAATTCACATAACATACAATCACATTTTTGCATAATTGATCATATATCACATTTTCATTTAAGCATAGACAATTTTGCATTTCAATAAATCAAATATAGTTAATAAAATGCATATGAAATGTTCTTGACACTCTTTTCCAATTGTTACGTTGTGAATGAGTCCCTAAACTGTCCTGTATTTATTTTAGATATCGGGCTCATTAATAACTGTCCCTTAGTCGCTGAGGATGCATGGCTCATTTTACATAGTGAGCCTTAGGCTTTTAATCACTGTCTGAGCTCGTGGCTCTTTTCACACTTTAAGCTTTAAGCTCAGATCGGTGGCTACTCTGGTCACAACTGCCGTTATCTGATTGTGCGCTCATGTATGGAATGCATCTATCATAATCGATCATATTATGAAACAAATAGTTCTTCATATTCGCATTCAAGCAACACTTCAATAGACACTCCACATTTCACATTCATCAGAACTTCTGTTCGAAAATCAACACAATTCAATTCACATTCATTATCATTCAAAACATAATTTAAGTAAACAATAATTGAGAGAAACCGTCTAGGTTACTCACAAGTCACTCCCGAAGCTGAAGTTTTGGCAACGTCTGGAGGTTGACATTCTAGTTGCTCCTTTATAACAAGCAACATACACATCCATCACAATTTGTACAATCATAAGTGTTTAACAATGCACATGAATGAAATGAAATATGTACAATGCATATTCATGATAATCCCGGGTATCTTACCATTAATTTCATCACAATATCATTCTCATATCAAAACTTATCTAAATATAATTTATACTTAAGGTTTGTGTCTCACTAACACCATTAAATTCACAATTCATTTCTCATTGAATCGCTTCAGATTTTTCCAAGACACGCTTTTGGGTTTACTGTTCACGTTCAATCAGAAGGTGAAAATGATGTAATTTTGTCATACTCTATTCTACAAAATTGTTCCCCTATGTCTTATGTTTCTAATGACACCAAAATCATTCAATTTGGTTCAGTATTTTGAAAGATATACCTCAAATATTTTCGGACTACTCCTATACTGAAACAATATACTTTGCACAACTTCCATCTAGAATTTTAATGTCTTAAAGATTGAATTACAATTCAAATTCTCCGATAATTTGTAAGCTTATTACTCTAGTTTACTCCAAATCAAAAATCATCTCATTTGGATGTCTATATATCAAGATATAATCGAAATACCCAAGCATGATTAGTGAAATCATACCAGTTCATACTATTCCAACAGATTCCCTAACTTTCCTTCAATCAAACTTTTTCAAATAAATTCACAATGCTACCAATATTTATGTAGAGATAGAAATATGTGTAATATATTACTTCAATAATCACTTCATTTGGAGGTCCTATGATAAAGTTATATCCAAAATAATGAAACATGTTTATATCCTCAATCATATTGTAGCTATCTTGGGATAATTGACATAACTTTCTCAAGAAACCTCGGATTGAGGTCATTCTTAGACGACTTGAAAAAGGACTTCTATATCTATAATTTCATGAGACGAAAAAGCAATATTTTGCCTCTAAAATGGTCAAAATTGCAATTTACTTTAGTTGTCCTGTTATGTCCGTTAAACGGACATACATGGGCTTGGGATGCTTTCCAGACTCGAGAAGGTACGTTTAACGGACCTAATATCCGTTTAACATACATAGACTAGTCTGGGGGCCTTTTTAGATCCGAGAAGGTCCGTTAATGTCTGTTTAACGGACATATGTGACCCAAAACTCCCTTCAAAGCCTCTCCAATGGTTCCTACATCCATTCTAACATCATATTCACCCATAATCTTCTCAAATTCACCTCTTTTAGTGCAATACCACTTCATATCAATTCAAACACCAACTTTGTTTCATTAAGTCTTCTAATCTCTACTCAAGTGATTCATCACATTCAACTACATCTCATCATTCAAAATTTCTATCCCTTTTTCCATAACATATCTTATTCCTAAGTATTAAGCACTTCACATTCAAAATTCATCATTTTAAGTTGATGAATACTTCATGTATACCTAGCTTAGCTCAACATCATCATACCCAATTCATATTCCCTATGTGTTCATAAACACCCAAAATAGAACACAAACATATACATTTATCCAAAATTTTGCTGCATCTAGTTCTCATTTTCACATTAAAATTGAGACTCTAAAAAGCAGAATTTAAATTTGATGTCTTCATAAGAAAGGTAGAAATATGTCTCTGGTTTAATCCAAATTAAGAATCAACTTATTTAGATAACTACAGAATAAGTTATGGCTCAGAAGTATATCAGTGGAAATTTTTCTGCTAACATTTTCCATATTTTCAAACTTTCAACATTTACATCTAACTCATCTTATACCTAGGTTATCTCTTCCATTTCATTTCCTCATCATCCTTTACCCAATTCAACTCAATAAATCACTCATAAACAAATCATGATCTATAATTTATCATTAACTAAAAACAGAGCATATATATTTACCCATTCATAAGCAATTTTCTACACTCATCCAAACACCACGTTGTTGATCATTCAACTTCCAACACATCTCTATAACAAATCATGGGTCATTAAGGATCATTCACAATTACAAAAACAATAAATTTACATAGATTTTTCACCATCCACGTCACACACACACAACACACACAATTAAGTCATCAATCCCACATTTTTCATCATTCTAGTTTCATTTTAACAATACCCATAACATTTAAAACATAACTTACTTGATTTCGCTTCAAATTCTTCAAAAACAACACTAGCACTAGCTCCCAAGCATCACACGTTCATCATCTTATTGAAGGAGGTAAGGATAGGTTTTCTTGTGGCAATGAGGAAGAAGATAGCAAATATGCTAGTAGCAAATGAAGGAAAGTGTAATCTTCAAAGTTGAGGTGGTAGTGATTGAAGAAAACAAAAATGATGAAGGATGAGAGAAGAGAGTCACGAAGAGGAAGATGGGAAGAGACAAAAAACACACCAAATGGACTTTTAATAAGAAGCAACGTAGAAGGCAATAAAAGGGGCTTAAAAAACTTAGTGGACTTAAGACATTGTTTGGCAAGTGACATCTTATAAACTAAATCCAATTTCTATTCTAATTGTCTCCCAATTTTCAATGACTCTTGTCAATAAATCCTAAAGTCATTTATCAAAATTTCCTTTTCCCTTTGACAGTAAATTCTACTACCATTTATCATTTGTCTTGCCACTTAGCATTTTTCCTAGTCTAAAAATTACCTCACAATTTCTAGAAATTTTCTTAAAATTCTCCAAAAATTCTAAGTCAACAATTATACTCTCTAAATCAATTTTCAATACAAAAAGCCACAATTCCAATACGATCTCATTTATAAATAATTATAGTTGGAATGTCAATGAATGCATGTACAGTCATTTTAATGTGCATAGATTCAATATTCTTGTGCATGAGCATATCACATAATGCATAAGCATGAAATGCATTTTTAATCTCTCAGTAAATCTCTCACATTTACTATTTTAGCCTTAACATGAGTAATGAGATGTTACAACTCTCCCCTCCTTAAAAAAAATTTCACCCTCACATTTTTTTTACTAATTGCTTGAACAGGTGTGGATATTATCTGCTCATGTGCTCTTCCATTTCCCATGTGGCTTCCTTAGTTGAGTGATTCCTCCATAGGACTTTTGCCAACGGAATGACTCGGTTCCTCAACTGCTTGATCTGAGATCCCACTATCTTGATCGTCTCCTCAACATAGCTTAAATTACTAGCAAACTCAATCTCTTGAGCTGGTATCACATGTGTTGGATCCAATCGGTATCTTCGGAGCATACTCATATGAAACACATTATGCAATTGAGACATTTCATTCGGTAAAGCCAACTTATATGCCAAAGGTCCTATCCTCTCGATTATCTCATAAAAACCAATGTACCTAGGGCTCAACTTGCCCTTTTTATCGAATCTCAATACGCTGTACTCCGTCTCCTACGCTGTACTCCATATCCCTCCTATACTGATCCACATAACTCTTCTGCCTATCTTGAGCGGCTTTAATTTGACTTCGGATCAACTTCACCTTATCTATTGTATCCTGTATCAACTCTGGGCCTTCAACTATCTTCAAGTCCTCTTCATCCCAATATATTGGCGATCGATATTTTTTAATTCTCAACTGAAAAGTTGAATGTCGGACCTAGTCCAATGACTACTGTTACTGTAACTGCTATTGTGATAATACATGCAAACGAATATGATTGATTTTGATGACTGAATTATGACATGCATTTTATTTCAATACATTTAATATAAAGGCGTTATGACTGGAGTAGCCAGACTGAACGCGCTTACACGTAGAGCTTTGCTCCGTGAGTACTGTTACTACATGTAGAGCTAAGCTCTGTGATTACTATTTTTGACTGAGCCCTATGAGCTAATATCTATATCTGAAAGGCACTCGATCACAACACTGTAAAAACCAATATAAGTCTCATACATATTGTATCCATATATGACTGGAGTTCATTGAATGATTTGTAAAGTTATAATAGATTGATATGTATTATGTAATTGAATGAACTGTGTGACTGTATAATCTGAGTGATTTTATGATGACTAGGTTTTGCTGCATGAGTGAACTATTGGGAATGGTTACTCTACTGAGTTTGCAAAACTAATTAAAATTGCACCGTTGACTTTTACAGGTTCAAGAGCGAGACGACCTACCTTCTAAGACTTCATTGAAGCAGATTTTATACAGTTCATTATCAGAGATAACTCAAAGGTTTGTTATCTAGAATTGAAGACATTGTAGTTATTATCTTTTGTTATCCCTCAAATATGTAACATACTGTATAGGTCGAGCTGTATATGCTCTTTGATGATGTTAAACTGAATGCAACAATGTAACTATGATTTTTTATATAAAATGAGGAAATGTTGGGTTTTAGTAAATGTGATTTATGATTTTAGTTATGATGCCATGTGATAAAGTGGAAATGAAATAGTTAACATGCCATTTCTGTCGGGCGTGTGCACATGTTACCAAAAAAAGGCATGCATGTGTCAGATGGGAGTGGGATGTTACAGTACATTTCATTTCAGATGCTCACAACTCAGGGGAGTCTTCTACTTTATGCTTTATTTTTATGATATGTAAGCATCTTATGCATATATTGGGGACAAGATATGATTTAGGTGTAGGGGAGCGAGCGTATATATGATGATGAACTTTATGATTTGTGCTTGAACTTATAAAGACTATAATTCATAGATCTATTAATCCTCATAGTAGCCTCTTAATTTTCTAAATGTTATTTATAAATAATCCTTAAGTTAGGATACATTTTTGGGTTAAGAAATAATGCATAAAAGAGACAAACATGATTAGTGTTTTTCATCAAATTATTTGAAGTATCTTGTTGGTTTTATTAAATGAAAGTATGCAAAACTTAAAGCATTTTGACATCTATGTGAGATTTGAGCCTAAGAAGATTCATCACATTTGCACTCATACATTTATTTTTGTTATGTGTTATCAACATAGCTTGTTTATGCTAGAACTTGCTTTTGAATATGTGCTGAGACCATATTTTTTATGAATTTATGTATAAAGATGATAAAGATACTTAAGATAACCATTTTTCAGCTAAAGAATTTGAACCTTAATCTTTCTTTTCTTGAATACTAACCTTGTTACAAACCAATTTTACCCTTCTTTTTGTTGATGTCCTTAATGATTTTGAGCCCTTAAATTGAACGAATTGTATAAAGCTTATTTGTATAGGATTATGACTATTTTCATGAAAAGTAAATTAGTTGATTTAAGTTGCATTATTTTGATTTTGATTTTTTACGGATTGGGGGAAGAAGTATAAAAAAAATAGAAAACACATCTCCTCTTTGATGTGTTTGTTAATAAACAAAAAAATGAAAAGGAAAAAAAGTGGTTGAAAAAGATGTTATTTGAATCAAATGAGTTTTGGATTGATTTAAGTTGAAACTTCTATTCATAAGTTTGTACGATTTCCCTTTATTTATTTAACCTAAAAACTTCCCTTTGTAATATGTTACCTAAGCTACATTACAACCCTTATCAAGTCCCTTCGATTTATGCATTATATTCATCTTTGTTAAATGGTGGAGTTATGATTCATGAGCAAGCTAATGGAAATAACTTACTATGCTTTGGTTTGAGACCTTAATGAATTATAAATAGTTAGAGTGTATAGAGTGAAATCTATGAGAGGTGGTCAAGTCTTATTTCATTTGATTTTAATAGAATTGATAAGATGTTATATTTTTATTCTAATAATGTGTCCTATAAGTGCTTATTCTCTATATTGTTGTTTTATCCTAAACCTATAATGTGAATTAGTTTTTGGATATTTCTAGATAACATGAAATAAGATGAGAGATTGTTATGAGAATAATTGATGTATGCTTGAGGACAAGCATAAGTTCGGAATAAAATGTTATTTTGTTATGTTAATTGGAATTATTTTGGTACTTAAATAAGAAACTTAATGATTGTTTTGGATTTATTTTGGTGCTTAAATAGGAAAATTACTGTTTGTTTTATTTTAGGAGATGAAAAGTAGAGATTGCATCAAATTGGAACATTATTGGTCAAAATCATGAATTTTGAAAAAAGTGGATAGACTATTGGAGTGGATAAGGTGAGATTACGCCTAATGCTAGATTAACTTAAAGAGTTGAAATTCAATTAGGAAACTTCTTTCCATCCCTATTATGTAGGGATTTGATTGTGTTAGATAAAGATCTTTGCAAGGTAAAAGGAGGCTAGGTTTAGAGTAGGAAAGAGAGAGGAAAACACATCTTTCACCTCTCCAACACTCCTTTTCATTTCTTCATAGTTTTTTTTCAATCTTTCATCTTTCTTCTATTTTTGGTGTTCAAACAAAAGTCATGTGTGGCTAAATTCAAATATTTTGATTCAAGGAGATTCAAAACTTTAGTTGTAACCTTGTGAAGTTTTGTACTAAACTTATATTCATGTTTTAATTCAAATATTTCTTGTTTTATGCTTTCATATTTCATAAGTAATTAATATTGATTGATTTGAAAATTTAATTTAATGTTAATTATTCTATAATCTATGAATTCAATGATCTATAATGATCATGAAAGATTAATACAAATAGCAAATAGGTTATTTATAAAATTTCGTATTTAACTTATGACAAACAAGAAAACTAAATTGTGTTAGAATTTAATTGATAGAAAATGTTACTATACCCAATAAATTAATAGTAAGTTTTTGTTTAAAAGATAGGTGTGAATCAAATAATTTTAGAAAATTTAAAACTTATCATAAATATGTTTCGAACTAACTTTGTAAAAATTATTTTTTAAAAAGCCAATGAGTTATAATCGGAAAATTATTTTTTAAAAAACCAATGAGTTATAATCGGATAAAAGCTTGCCCCTAAATCAAAGTTAAGTACTCTTAAATTTTGTATTTTTTATTGCATTGATTTATTTTGATTCTTTATTAATTCTAATAAACTAGTAAACTAATCATAAACTCCTATTTTATTTTATTAATTGCAATTAAAAAAAGTTTCTAGTTTTACTAAGATTCGACTAGATTTTACGATTACTACTTAATTTTGAAGGCTTTGACAACCCAATCAATAATAACGGTCATTTATGCTTCAAACCTTAGAGGCCTCTCCTGAAGTTCCTTCTAATCTCCCATTTCTTTGGTTGAGCTAGAAATGTAAGAATGATGGTCTTATTTGGTCTAATATAACGGATTTAATACAACGAAGAGCAATTCAAAACATAAGGTTTTGACCTACCTCTGTTAGAAATGGTGAAGGATTCGAACTAGGACTAACAATAACAACAAATTTCAAGACTGAAGTAACTTGTAGAATGGGTAAAGTTCAGAATTTGGCCGATCCTAATAGTTAAAACTCTTAGGAAACAGAATGATTAAAGATTAGCTCGCCGTTTGTAGGATCAAAAGAAGCTTCAATTGTGGCAGAACTACGTCCACCTCTGTTTTCCACTTCCACAGGCCATGGCAGCAGCTTTACCCCTTGCTTCCAATATCTTTGATCTGATAGCATATCAAATGAGATAAAGTGAATGCAAGATAAGAAAGTTCCTACAAATCTTAACCCTTCATCGAGCATACCAAAAACTGACCAATGAGGAGATTAAGAATATACCTGGACCTGTGGATATTACTACACAATCCTTTGTGTCCATCACCCAATCGATCCACAAGGCAAAACCATGGCATATCCCGGATTTAGTAAATTCAACCTGCAATGAGTAAAGATTGACGGAATGGTAAGGATAAAACAAGGCAATGACAAAGAAATCATGTTACAATCGGAATTGATCCTCAAATCTCATTTCAAGCATCAATTTTTGATACGTAGCAGGTAGCATAGAGATAAAGATAAGTGGCAGGAAAATTCACTTCCATTTGCTTAACAAATTTATAAACATAGAGAAAACAATTCCTTTTGGAAGAGGAAGAGTAAAAGCGGGTTAGAACGTTTGTAGTGGATCCTTCTCACATAAGGGGGACTGCCTTCTGCTAACTCCTTTTCGTTAGTTTAGGCAGAAACACAATTATATTTAAGAAGAGTCAGATTAAGTACCTTAACTGAGCCAACCTCTACTAGCATGTAAATACTAAAAGGGTCTAATCATGAATCTTGGCAGGTCACATTGCTTAAAGCATTCATTATCACAATTTTCATTTGAGCCAATTGTGTCATGCGCACAAAATATGCAATGAACAATCATCATATATCTAACGATATTGCCACACAAGTTCATGTGCATTTATAAGGAGGTCACGATATTCCGACAAGAGATTCAAAAACAATCTTCAGCTATTGGTGAGAGTCGAAGAGACAAACTAATTAATTACAACAAAACGTAAATCTATTCTACTGCGCATAAAAACATAAAATAGTACCTGGACTTTTCCATAGCATGAACTCATTGGTTTTGATAAATCAAAGTCCATTACTGTAAGAGTGTCACTGAGTACCTAAGTACTCCAACGTAGATGCATTAATAACATTGTTGCAAACAATGTTCTAGAACGTGTAACACCCCTGTATCAGCATCAGGGAATATCGAACCAAATTAGAGTAATTACCTGTGTCTCCCCACACTGCCAGATAAAGAAGGGTAAAACAGGAACCTCTTGTCCTGCAGGTAATTCACCACATGCACCCAACGTTGAATTCACAACTGAGTGATCAAAACCTTCAATCTTATTTAGGCAGCAACGACTCTTCCAAAGATCCTAAATACATGGGTTTCCAAAATCGAACACTTATGTCAAATAACATGCTTAGCAAACAGAGAACACTAAGTGTAAATTCATACCGGGAGAGACATGGCACATGCCCTCAGTATTGCTTTACAAGGTATTACCACCGCACCATTCACAAGAACAGAATCAAGTATGGTCCTTTCCTTCCTGAATTACAAGTTCATTTGAAGAAGGCAACTTATATGCATTGCTAGAGCTGAATAAACAGTACAAATTTAACATGCATGTGCTATATCAGACAATGCATACAAGCATTAATAAAACAGTAAGATATTAACATGCATGTGCTATATCAGGCAACGTATTTAAGCATTAATATCGTAAGATGTTAACAAGCATCTGCCGTGTCAGATATTGTATAAGCATGAATGAAAAAGTTAGATTTTAACATTCATGTTCTGTATCAGACATGAATTATAAAACTATTTACCAAAATCGCAGGTTTTGCCACGGAAGCATCCCATCATTTCCATGGTAATAAGGTTCTCCAATCAGCAAATCAACCTGAAAATCAACATGTTTGAACAAAGGAGACGAACTAATCCTTGCTTGACAACTGAATTGACATGGAATTTCAAAGTCATAAGAGTATGATAGTGAATCACCTTCCTCTGACAAGTATCATCTAGAGTCAAGTTTTTTTGCTTTAGAACAACTTCTACACGATCTGCAGCAAAACCATTTGCAGTTGCAACAGCCTGAAGATATTGGGCGCCCCTTTCCCGAAGACCAGGAAATAATGACAATACATGTGATGATTTTGACAGATGTGCAACAAGAAGAGTCAAGAAAACACTGTCATCCGCAACAACACATAGTGGATCAACACTTTTCTGCAACTGCAAAATGCACCATACTTCAGAATGAAAATGAAGACAACACACAGAGAGAGATGAGGCGAAGGAAAGAATGCTCACAGCATTTCTTAGAGCTGTTACCATTGAAGACCTCCATTTCCTGTCCCCATAAATTGCAATTCTTTCCGGGGGAAGTACGAGGTGAAAATCTGTGTTACTAAAGTCCTGCAGCTTCATCTCTTTAGCTTGAGTTGCAACATTGTAAAGGATTCTAGTTTCAGTATGAAAAGCGTGAAACAGAACCTCTTCACCCTTAGATATGGGCATACCTTCCCCTGGGATGAACCATACACACTGTTTCCAGTGATCACACCAATCAGCGATACCTGGTAGTAATGCATGAAAGGAAGTTCAGTGGTTTCCCATTTTGTTCTTGGGATCCATTGTAGGTCAATATACTATATACTCTCACCCTTGTCTACCAAGAGCTCCACTGGGATTTAAAAGCACTAATGAAATAACCTTCTTTAATTGCAAATGTATGAAGCATAAAGTTCAAGAATACAGAACTAATCAATGTATTGGCCAAGTCATTGAAATTTAATCAATCCAAAACTTCTAAAGTGCGCATAAGAAAGCAACGAGAAGAGAACAATGATGTTAACTTTGAATTGTTTCTTCTCCAAGGCTAGATAGGCTAACTAAATGATACAGAAACGAACAAAGGCTAAAATATCCTTCAGTTGAACAATTGGTACGCTAGAATATATAGCTCTTGCGTAAAGAAAGATGACCAAGCTTCTGAAGAGTTTTATTAAAATAAGTAACCTCAAAAAGCTTTGCAATGATATAAAATTCCAATGTCCTTTTAATATCTCCCAATCCACAGCTATTTTTACAAAAGTTCAGTGACAAAGATGTAAACCACAAGAAGTGAATGGAACATAAGTGGCTCACCCATTTTTGATGGTGATCCCATCCATCTAGGTGCCGTGGAGTAAAGAATCGCCCCTTCACGATCAAGTTGAAGTATCCACCTGAACCACATAAAGAACAATGTCAGGAAAATAATTAGACCCACATAAACTTAAAGAAAAGGCATCCAGAATGCTTGAGTATCAGAAATTGTAGACATATGTTTGGAGGTTGGGCGACGGGTGGAAGGGGATGGATGAACAGTATATACAATAGATAGACTTTACAAACACGTCAAAATATCTTTTTTAAACCAGTGAATTCTAGGTCAAAGTAAAGCAACCTACTTCAGACTCGTCCTCGACAAAATGTGAAAATAAGGACTAAAATATTTACCATGACACTACAGCGTGAACTCTACCATCATCAGTTGCCTTGATGACCAGTTTAGTTTCCCCGTGGCTTGCCGGTCTTTTCCCAAAGTCAAATTCAAAAATTTTGAAGGGTTCTGACAACTGGATGAATCCTAAATTGAGTAGAAATTAAACCACTTGCACATTTCAAAGATGTATACGAGTGAAAACCTCATTACCAGTTTTAGTTCTCTTGACAAGGCATCACAATGCATGGGATATTGTTGCAAACTGACACGTAGAATAGTATCCGATCCAGTAGGAACAAGGTGAATGCCGTCCAACGCTGTTGCTTCATTATTATGTAAATCATGAAGCTTCCATAGGAATGTACTCTCAACTAGCTTAGGAAGGAGGTAAGGAAAAATTTGCAGAATAGAAGTTAGTGCACCTATGTGAGTATGGAAAAATCAGAAAGGTCTTCACTCAAATTATACAGAATTCACTACAGCAAAAAGAGTAGCTAAAAAGCATAGATGGAAATGTTAGAGTTAAAAATAAGCTCGTGGAAAGAATTTGAAATCAGTAACTTAACAAGGCAATACGTAGGAAAAAAATCGAAGTTTAGCTGCCCAGTTCAGCTAAACCCAATAATGTTCGCAATTAGTTAGGTTTGCAATTTCCATAAAAGCACCAAAACAATTTGTAAATGTCCCATACATATCCAGAAACAGTAACTAGAAGATGCCAAATCAACGCATGTTGATTACTTGATCTATTGCTATAAACATTAGGCCATTAGTAAATCAAAGAAAACTAAGGGCAGATAAAATGTGTAGTTACTAAGCCATGATTTACTTAGTACTCCTCTGTTTTATATTCAAGAATCTTGGATAAATTACCCTTGCTATCATACAGATTTTCATCTTTTTATCTCGTTTGGATAGATGTTGCAGGCATACGCTAAATATCCCAAAGTTATTCTTGCTTGTACTGAGAATTTTCCTGAGGCCAATAAAAGCATATTCTGCTTTGACAATAAACTGGTAAACATTGAGCTTTTAACATGCAATGGATAGTCACTTTGACATAATTAGTTGGCTCTAATCCTCACATAAACTTTGATTCACAGAGAAAAGGTTCGATCATTAACTTGAAAAGTTTTACGCCAGGATATTTAAATGTTCATCAGTCTACAATCAGCTACATAGCATCATTGACATTCAAATTATAAACTTAAGGGCAACAACAAAAAACAACAATGATCATCACCAAATCGCATGGCAAGGGCTAACATGCAAGTCAAAAGCATCAGACCTGATACTATAAAATTCAAAATAAAGGGAGAAAACGGAAATGAAAGGAACAATAGACAGTCTAGCCATATACCTGGCCATAAGTAGTTACTCGGTATGGTACAGTAAGCGGCTTATCCACCAACAACTTGTCATGCGCATGTTGCAATGTTGGTATTAACCCCTCTCCCAACAACTCCGAGTCTAGTATCTCAGTAACCTGCAACGAAAACGAAAATGCTAGATAAAACCAAATGGCTACGCTTTGCATTCTATTGCACAATTAAATAATGTTTGAGTCATATTTCTTTCCCGTATCATCGTGCTTCATAGACGCTTTAGCCAATCGGTGACACTACTATAAACTCTAAACAGGGAATTACTAATTAGTACTCACAAGAACATCGGCACGCGAAGCAATGTCTACACCAACTTCCACCTCATCGGAACGCTTATTAATAATCTTCACATCTTTAGTCATCCCATTGACATGAAGCACCTTTCGCATCAATTTCACCATCGGAAGATACGACTCAAAAGCTGTGACCGAAGCTTCCGACTTGTCGGCACCCATAGCCCGTACAGCCATCATTGAGAGCAACCCAGTTCCCGCTCTGCACCGGTTATACTAAAGTTAACTCTTTTTTATATTTTTGAAAAGAAAAAGGGAAAGAACCAGAAAGACAAGACAAGACATGAGTACCCGATGTCGACGACATGACAAGGTTTAGTAATGGTCTTGTCAATCGCTTCACGGAAAGTTTTGTTTCGGGTGGAGTCGTTAAGCATGTCAAGATACGATGTCGAAGCGAGAAGCGCAGTTTCTTCGCGTTGGTCATCTTCGATGATTACCCACTCGGCGTTCCCGGTGAGTGGATCGAATTTGAATTGGAAAACGCGCTGAGTTGATTCGGAGGTCATGGCATAGGAGGCGAAGAGAGGGGATGGTGAGTGAAAGATAGTCGAACTCAAACGAGTTAGGAAAGAAGGTGTTTTTAGGGTTTTGGAAAAGAGGGAAATCATGAGATCGATGGCGGAGGATGGAGCGTCATAGCGTTGGTGCTGATCGTCGGCGTGGTTGTTTATTGCTTAGGTTGCTTCACTTTGAGTAAGAAGCAGAATCGGAAAAGAAAAATGGCGAAAATGGTCAAACGGATTAAACAATAATGCATTTTAAAGAAATTTACTAAAGAACTCAGTCCGATTAACCAAATTGAATCGATTTTTAATATTGGTAAAGGAATTTTGTATTATTATATGTATGTCAAAAAAAATTATATTCCAATTAACTACAGATTTTAGATATTCTTAACCAAACTGATCTAAAGTCAAAAGTATTGTAAAATATTTTTATCAAAAACGAGTCTAATTATACGTTTTATTTTAATACAAATTTGAATATTTTGTAATATTTAAATAAATAAATTTCATTGTGTCATTGAAAGTATTTCCCTCTTTATATTATATCATTACGTGGCTTTAAGTTGGCTAATCTACAATTCTTCATTGTCACTATGAATAGCCATGTAATATTTCGTTTTATATAAGAGAGGAAAGAATAAAAGTTGTATTATAACGCTCCGTACAGTTATTGTCTCCTGTATGCAGAGACGAAACGAAACAGAAATTTGGAGGCGGAACGGAGCAAAAATTAAAGATAGTAATCTCATTTAATTAGAATTAAGTCTTAAAAAAAACAACTTTTCATTTTTAACAAGTAGAAATA
>JANSVA010000217.1:40211877-40223404 GCA_025504915.1 Erythroxylum reticulatum | reverse complement strand
TGCATCCTGCAGACTATCATGGAAGTAATTCTGGTGATTATCCCATCTATAACAAAAGTTAGGTTGATCAGTCCAAATATTGTTATAGGATTGAGAATATGAGTTAGCCCAAATGTAGTACTTTTAACTCACTTTAATTTATTAGCTTCCAAATTTTACCTAAATCATATATAAATTAAAGTGAGTATCTTAAGCATTTTCATGTCAATAATCGCTATGTTTAAATGATTAAATATATCAATAATTAAACATATATCACAAGGTGACTATAATTAGTAATAGGATGTATTTATACACACTATAGAGGCTACATGTTTGAAAATTGGTGTTAATGATCTGTTATGGATATAGGTGTGGATATTTAAAATTTTAATGCACTCAAAGTTTTGGGAGAGAAGAAGATGGTAAGTGGAATTTCAGGTATAAATTATCATGAACAACTTGTATGCTGGTTTGAAAAGCATTTAATGAAAAGCTTTCCAAACCAATCAATTTCAAAAGCTACTAAGTTACTCTAACTTATTCATATAGATGTTTGTGGTCTCATCAATCCTCCATCTTTTGGTAAAAGCTCTTACTTTATTCTTTTTTGTTGACGATTATAATAAAAGTTTGAAGTGTTTGATGCATTTAAAAATTATGAAGCTTTAGTTAAAAAAGAAATGATTTTGAGATTAAAGCTTTATGAATTTAGAGATGGAGATTTAATTCTAATAAATTTGAGAGCTTATTAAGTTGTATGGAATTTTTCATCCTTTTACAATATCAAGATCTTCCTAATAAAATAAAGTAGTTAAAGGAAAGAACCAAACAATCTTAAATATAATGAGAACGATGATGAAGAGTAAGATAGTATCTAAGGAGTTTTATGATGAAGCAGTAGCAGATATGGTTTATCTTTGAAATTGTAGTCCTATAAAGAGCTTAAAAGATGTCATTCTATAAGAAGCATGGAGTAGAGTTAAGCCTTCAACATTACAATTAAGAGTGTTTGGCTTTATTATATATGTTCATGCTTAGGAGCAAGAAATGTCCAAACTTGATGATCAAAGTAAGAAGTTTATTTTCATTGAATATGACAAGACTTAAAAGGCTACAAGTTTAATCCATGTAATGAAAAGCATGTTATTAGTCAAGAGGTTGAATTTGACGAAGAAACATCTTGGGATTGGAGCTCTTAAATGGAGGGATCTTATGATTTCTTTTCGTATTCTAAAGATGAAAAAGAAAAGGAGTTGTTTAAGAAGTTGGAAATGATTTTTCTTCACCAACCTCACCAATCCCATTATCTCGAGCACCATCATTCAAATCTTTACTAGTAAACATGGGGCCTCGAGGATATTAAAGGCTTGATGAATTTTATAATAATCCTAACTCATTTTTCCTATGAGCATATATTGAGCTTTTAGATTTGGAAGATGCTAACAAGAATGAGAAGTAGATAAGTCATCAAAATTTATGGTATATGGTAGCTTATTTCTCTTTAGAAATTTATCATGTCTTAAAAGTCAAATAAGTGTACAAAATTAAGAAAAAAATGCTAAAGATGAAGTAGAGAGATATAAGATAAGGCTTGTCGTTAAATGGTACAAACAAGTATTTACTAACTATGAAGAGGTATTTTCCCCTATCGTTTACTTGAAAAGATTTCATATATTAATATATTTTTCTACCTTAAATTTATTGAAGAATTCATCAATTATATGTCAAGCCCACTTTCATCAATAATTATTTAGACGAAGAATACTTTATTGAGCAACCAATGAGATATATACTTGAAGGCTAAGAAGATAAAGTGTTAAAGTCAAAGAAGGCATTAAATAGAATTAAGCAAATGCCAAAAGCTTGGAATAGCCAAATCAACAATATTCTAAAACAATAGTTTTATTAGATGCTTACATAAATATTCTCTTTATGTTAAAGATGGCTTGTTTTTTTTTTTGTATCTATATGGATGATATTATCTTTACAAGCAACAATTGAAAGATTTTTGAAGAGTTAAAAGATTCTATATCCTAAGAGTTTGAGAAGAGTAATATGTGATTAATGTCTTATTACTTGAGAATTAAGGTGAAGTAAGTAAGGGATAAAGTTTGTATGACTCAAGAAAGTTATACACAGGAAGTACTTAAAAACTTCAAGATATTAAGCTTGTTAACACTCCTATTTAATGTAGAATAAAGCTATCCAAGTTAAATGTACGAGAGTGTGTAGATCTAACTTTGTTTAAAGGTTGTTAAAGAAGTTTGAGGTACATAATTTGCACAAGATGAAATTTCTTACTTAAAGTTGGACTTGCTTGATTTATAATGTAGCACCACCTTACCCTAGGGTACATACCGGGACACCCAGAGGACATTCTAATACATAACCTATGATAATGACACGCTATGTTCAATCATAACATTCACTTAACATGGCATCATCTATCTTTGTTTTCTTATAAACATCATAAGGAAAGTCACCATAATTTAAAAATAAAATTTTCCTCATTTTATTTCATAAAAACCGAATTTACAATGTAACTTTTACAATATCATTCGAAGTATGTACATGATCCAAACCTAAAACAAAAATACACTACATGAAAGAGGAAGTATACAAAGTCTATATAATCTGTCTATATCCAGCTGAACAACCTTTGAGTTATTCTTTCTTATCCACAAAAGCAAAAGTCTACACTGCTAGTAGTGTCGCTCAATAGCTAATATCGTCTCTCGATCTTGAAAAGTCAACATTGCAATTTTGATGAGTTTTGCAAACTTAATGAGATAACCATCATCGATGGTTCAGTCAATTCATGCATCACATCAATACATATAACACATATTTCACAACCTTGCATAATTCATCATATATCACATTCTCACTCAAGAGTAGACAATTTAACATTTCAATCAATCCAACATGCTTAATAAAATGAATATGAATACTCATGTGACTCTTTTCTGATTATTATGTTATTATGACCAAGTGCCTAAACTGTCCCGTATCTATTGTAGATACCAGGCTCATTTATACCGTTCCTTATCTGTTGGGGATACATGACTCATTTTACATAGTGAGCCTTTGGCTCTTAATTACATTTAGAGCTTTAAGCTCGTTTTCGGTCACTACTCATTATTTGATTATGCATTCATGTATGGAATGCATAAATCATAATCAATCAAGTCATGAAACATTTAGTTCATCACGTTCACATACAAGTAACACTTCAATATCTCATTCATATGTCACAGCCATCGGACCTTCATTGTCCAGAATCAACACAATCAAATCATATTCATTCACAATTCAAACATAATTTAAAACAAACAATTTATTGAGTGAGACCGTCTAGGTGACTCACTAGTTGTTCCTGAAGCTAATGCCTGGAAGTTCCAGCAATGTCTGGAGGTTAGCGTTCCTATTGCTCCTCTATATCAAATACATATACATAAATCACAATTTGCACAATTATAGGTGTTCAATAATGCACATGTATGTATATACAATATGCACAATGTACGTCATGACAATCCCAAGTATCACTCTATTATCCTCATCATGTAAACATTCATATTTCCAATCTCACATAAGTATCGTTTGTACTTAGGCTTATACCTCACTAAAACAAAAAAAATCAAAATTAATAACTCATTTGGTCAATTTAGATTTTTCCTGAATATACCTTCGGGTCTACTGTTATCAATCTGACTACGAATATGAAATAATTTGGCAATATTTTCTTCTAGAAAATTTCTCTCCTATCTCTTAAGTTTCTAGTGACTCTAAGATCATTCAATTTGGTTCATTACTCTGAAGGTTATACTCCAAATACTGAGACTAAGCACATTAGAAATTCAACTAATGCATGATCATGCTGTCAAGTTGTACAACTCATATCTCTCAATTCCAATATCCAAAAATTACAAAATTTATATTTATTGAAAGCTAAGAGATTAAGCTACAATTTTATGAAGACACTTTTGTCTAGGTTGGCTTACATCAATATAGTTTATTTGATAATTATAGGATATGATTTCTATCTCGTGTAGTGTTATAGCCTAAGCCAAGACTTAATTTCAAGCCAGATTTTGAAATTCTTAGAGACAGAATCAAAAATCAATGTCTTCATGAACAATGTAGTCTTACACCTCTAGTTTAGTCCAGATTAAGAATTATCTCATTTTTGATAACTACAGATCAAGTTATGCGTAAGAAACAGAAGCATAATCAGTGAACATGTCATAGCTACATTCTCCAACACTCATCTTCCAATTTTTCAGATTTTATAACATCCAACCTCATGCACCTCACACATCTTATACAAAGATCACCCTTTCTACTTAATTTACTCTTCATTATCAACTCCATTTCAACTCAATATCATTCACAAACAGATCAGAAAAAATCAAAACCAGAAAATCTTTCACGCATTTCAACAGTGAAATACAGAGTATATGTATGTAAATCAACTTGCATGAATTTCTGCACTCCTCTCATGCACGTTTTTATTGATCTTTCAACTACAAAAATCATTTTAACACTACCTTATAACATATTGATTATCAAAACTGAAAAATGAACAAATACACATCTTTATACTAGATTCACGATGAACATGAAAAATGTCTATTTTCACATGATCATTCAATGACAATTAAATCACCAAATTTATCTCATATACCTACAACTCATAAGGATTAACAAGATATTTAATTTGATAAAACTCCAAAATCTTCAAAAACTCCAAGAAGCCCTAACTCTCATGCACCCAAGTATATCATCTTGAAGGTGGTTTAGGTTAGGTTTTTCTTGAAGCAAAAGAAATAGATAACGAAGTTGGAGTAGCCAAAGGTAGACGAAAGCAAGATATAACTCTAGTGAAGGTTCAGTGAATCAAAAGTTCATGAAGGAAAAAGCTTGTAGAAGATAGTTTTAAAGAAAAGACTAAGTTAAAAAGTAACTTAGTCTTTCAAGTATAAAAGAAACGTGAAATGGGTCTATTAAGTCAAGAAGACTTCACTTCTTCTATTGATTTTGATGAAAGTCAAATAATAATAATAATAGAAGTGTGTGAACTGTTTTGATGAATTTGTTAAGTGCGCAGATAAATATATGGGGCACAATTCATCAAATCAAGACGATACTTAAGTAAAAGATGAATAAGATGAAACGTCTAAGATGGATAAGACGAAATGATTAAGTCTAAGATGGATCAGACGAAATGATTAAGTCTAAGATGGATCAGACGAAATGATCAAGTTTGAGATGGATCAGAAGAAATGATCAAGTCTGAGATGGATCAGAAGAAATGATGAAGTATGAGATGGATCAAATGAAGTGATTAAGTCTTAGATGGATCAGACGAAGTGATTAAGTCTGAGATGGATCAGATGAAATGATTAAGTCTGAGATGGATCAGACGAAGTGATTAAGTCTAAGATGGATCAGATGAAGTGATTAAGTCTAAGATGGATCAGACGAAATAGACGCATCTAAGCAAGATGATGTAATTGAAGAATGTGCTAGAACGTCAGTTAAATGGAGTTGGTTACAGGACTCAACTAATAACAGACTCTAGAAGATTTTAAAGATTCATATCTTGGACGATTTAACACAATTCAACTTTACTCCATATGTCTCTAAAAGTTCCAATATTATCTTCTCACAAATTCTAAAGTAATCTATAAAAATTTTTCAATATCATTATTCTTATTTCTATTTCCATTATCAATTCCAATAATAGCCCACATTTTTGAAAATTTTTCCTAAAATTCACAAAAGTTCTAAATCACTAAATACATCATCCAAATTAATTTTTCACATATAAAACCCACAATTATAAAAAAATTCTCATTCCACATATATAAATCAATTATACCTGTAATTCGTCAATCAATGCATGTACAAATATTTTCATGTGCAGAAGTCCAATATTCACTTGTATGTGTATATCATATAATGCATGAGCATGCGATGCATTTCTAATCTCTCAGTAATCTTTCATATTTACCATCTTAGCCTTAATATAGGTAATGTGATGTTACATATAGAGACGTTGTCTAAATATTACTTGAAGAAGACTAAGTGAACTTTTCGATATCTCAAAGATCTTGATGATAGAAAGCACTAATAAGTTTATTTTCTTATTGGAATATAATGTACTCTCTTTGTATTCAAACAAACAACCCAAAGTCAAAATTTCTACATATGAATCAATGTATGTCACAATTACTTCCAATAGTTGCCACGATATTTGGTTGAGAAGGTTAATGAAAGAGATTCATTTAGAGCAAATTTAAGCAACAAAGATCATGATTGACAATAAATCCACTTGAGTCTTAGTAAATAATCAAGTGTTTCATTATAGGAGCAAGCATATTGACACAAGGTTTTATTTCATTTAATATTGTATTACTAAGAAAGAGATTAACATGGAGTTTGTGAAGTCTTTTGATCAAGTTTTTGACATTTTTACTAAGTCCCTTAAGTACGATATTTTTAAAAAATTATGGATAATACTTGGAGCTTTGTGAAAATCAAGTTTATAGGAGGTGTTAGAAATAAACTTGATTTTTTAGATTTCTGTATCAATTCTGAAGGAGTAGTTAAATAGCCAAATGTTAATCAATTTAGGTGTTTTAAATTTTGTTTTAATGATTTATATGTCTAGATTTAGATGAATCTAACTTTAAGCCATTTAGAGTTACTTGGAGAGAATTATATTGAAATAAATATTAAATGGTCAGTTTTTAAGTTATGCAGATTTTATTGTGTTATTAAAAATACTTTCCTCTTTGTGTTCTTTTATTAAGTCAATTTAAGTTGGTTAGTCTAGACCTCTATATTAGCACTACCACTAGCCATGTACTATTTCATTTTGTATACGAGGGTAAATGATAAAATTTCTATTATAAGAATACTCATGTTTAATTATTTGTATGAGTGTGTAAGTATTTGTGAGTATCTTATTTTTTCTAATAGTTGTTCAACTTTAAATTTCATAGAATAACATGCCTTAATGTACAATTATGTGTCAGGCTATGTTGATTCAAAGACTTAAAAAACCACTTATATTCTTCTCAAAACACACTAAAAGTACAATTATATGCGTATACATAGGCCACGACATCTTATTTAATATGAATTTGGATAAGAAGTAATGTTGCTTGAGAAATCTTGTTTGATCTTTGATCAAATTTGGATCTCATCAACTGCCATTAATAGTTTTAATCATTTACACCATTTTTTAGCATTGCACTTCACACTTAAGATAATTGATTTTTCATTCTAACATCATTTGAATAAACCTTATAAATTTGGATAGTTATATGTGCTTAGATAAGCCTTTCTATTATCTGCGCACATTGAATATTTATAAGAACTCAAGATTATTTGCATATGAAGAGCTTGGATAAATGGAAGCATGTAAAATACTTATCTCTTAGAATATTTTTTTTAGCGAAGTTGAAATTTAATGGAAAAGATAAAAGGCTTTATAGCCAACCATATCTTAGGTATTTTGTTATCTATCTCATAAATCAAATGAATTTATGCTATTGGTTCAAAAATGTTATAAGCACTTCGTTTCCCTTATATGGTTATATATTCTTTGTATTGACACTCTCAAATCTAGTAATGATAGTGATTTTGTTAAATTCTTTATGAGATGCATTTGGTTTTCTCACATTGCTGGCATTACAAATGTCCAAGGTCATAAATAGAAATTGAAAGGATTTTTTGGTACTTTAAGTTAAAGATTGGTAATATGCTAGTAGTTTGGTACTAGATTTTATGCCCATTAACATTTGCTTTAGTTTTCTCCATAAGCTTTCTGCTTGATGATCTAAGTAGAATTATAGCTTTATAAAAAAATTATCTTCCCATAAACATTATCAACAAGTTTCTAGTCAGAATTGTAGTGCATATAACCTCACAATGTTAAGAACTAAATTTAAAAGGATGATTATTTGGTTTAAGTAAAGTGATGTTTATCATCCAATGTTAATTATGAAACAATAATGATAAACAAAACAATAAGAGTCGCATATAAATCACGCACATATAAGTATCATAGGTTTACTTCAAGCAAATAATGGGAATATGTGTTAGAAAAATAACAATAGGCTTTAATATACATATAATAGTTGAATCAATAATTAAGTTAAGAAATCTTTTTTTTGTGACAAGATTAAACACCAATAGGACAAACAACATGAAATAATCAAATAAACAAGAAAATCATAGCTGCAAATCATGCACAAAACCCAACAATTTTACATTAAAAAAACTTTCCAATATGAAAGAAAAAACTACGTATCAAAATCCACTAAAAAATTTCACCAATCAACAAGAAAGTTTACACTAAGTATTCTCTACTCATAAACTAGTGGTAAATACATTAACATATACCAAAAACAATATGTTTAATTATTAAACTATATACATAATCATGGTCATCACCCACACCAGTAGAAATCAAACTCAGAGGAAAGAAAGAAAATTCATGTCTAACAACAACTGAATGACAACAACTAAAGTAATCTCAAACATGATCAACCTTGTCTCTTCTTTCATGAGCGTTGAGAAGATGATTGTTGAAAGTGAAAAATGAATGGTCTTTAACAGCGAAAATGGTTCTTAAGAAAATGTTAAGAACAAAAGAGAGTTTTTCGTTTTTTTATAAATGGTCTTCAAACAAAAAAGACAACGTTGTTGTTTTCGTTTCTTCGCTTTAGGATGTTTTTATTTTTTCCGAAGCCAGAAGAGTTTTTTTTCCTCGTTTCTTCTCTTTAGGATTAAAAAAACGAAAACGACAAGCAGAGAAGAGGAGAAAGAAGATGCCTTTCACAAAGTATGTGATTTTTCAAAAACAACGCGCGAAGAAGACAAGAGGCACGTGGCCTTTCATAGAGTATATGGTTTTTCACAACCAACGCGCAAAGGCAGACCTCTCAACAATTACTAAGTACATATATATAAATAAACACATTCGTGGCAGATGGCTCTCAACATACATTGTCATACATATAAGTATAATAAGACAAAAGTCTTAATAAATAGGTTTTTGGATATATGTTTTAAAATAAATGTAACATAAAATTTAGAAATATGTTTTCTAATTGACACAAACTAATTAAGTTAGTTAAATTAGTTTATAATTAATATAAAATATTATCAATTATTATTATTTTTAATACAAATAAACTAATATGTTTAGTTAAAATAAACTTAGAAATAAGTTTCTAAAACCAACAAAATAAGAAATGAGTTTTCTAATTGTATTATTTTGTTGAGTTAAAATTAGATATATGCTTTCTAATAAAAATCAAAACTAATTTGTTTAGTTAAGGAATTTCATTAGAAATTAGTTCCTAATTAAACCAAGATAAATTGATTAGTTCAATTATAATTTAAATTAGAAATAATTTTCTAATTATATTTGAATATGATTATATTATAAATAAATTTCTAATTGATTAGAAATTAATAGCATAATTTTAAATAGGTTAATATATTGCTAATAGAATTAAATTGTTTCCATAATATGAGCATAAGTTCGTTATATATTAGACAAAATAATTTGTTAGTTTGTGCACTCTTCTGAGTCCTGAAAATTTGTTTTCCAGGAAGATACCTATTATTAAATGGACACCTAAGCTTATTCGATGTGAGAGACATAAGAGACATATTAACAGTATGTATGTAAAATTAGTTAACATGCATTTAATGCCTGGAGATGGTCTAATAGAACGTGTTATCTCAGTTAATAACATAATACAAGAATTATATTTTGGAGGTTGCTTAGCTTATGCAGATGTTGAAGTAAAGTACATGATTTTACTTGCGACATTACCTCAACCTCAAGGCGAACTGTTATAAATGCTCTAGAATAATATACCTAACGAGAAGACTTATAGTTTGTTAGTGATGACATTTATTAAAGAAATGCGTAGAAGGGAGTTGATTAGGACTTTATATCCTATCAATCTTCCAGTGGAAATAGTAAGAGCTATTGTACATTGAGCTTCGCAAACTGTATCATGCGAACTCGTGAACTCAATTCCGCATAGGGTTCGTTATTATAGATTGTTCGTAAGTTATAGTACAACTAATACAATATGTTGTTTTATAAGAATAATGTCTTAATATTTATGTAATATATTTACATGAATTTTATATAGGAATTCGTCTAGAGTAAAGTAATTAGGATTTAATTGTTGTATGAATGATGATTGAACACGTTTGTGGACTTTTGATTTCATAAGTAATTGTGATCGAATTATTTACTCTATGAACAATTAATGTGAAATTAACGTGCATATATATTTCTTTCTTATTATAGAAACTTTGTGTTTGAACATGGATACTACTTTAAAGAATATTGTTACTGAACTCAATAGGGGTGAGAAATTTAATGTTGACAACTATGAAATCTAGAATATGAAAATCCAATATGTACTGGAGGAGCAAGAGGCTCTTGAACCATTAAACCTAACCATGGAAGTTCCTGAGGAGGGCATTATAACCCAGCATAGGAGGGACTGTGATGCATATGAATTGTGGAAAAAAAAACTCTTTAGCTCGCATAACGTTGTTGAGTAGCATAGATAATAATATCATATGAGAGTTCCGTAAATTTGAAACTGCAAAGGACATATGGTTCGTACTGGCTGCTCGTTTTGGAGGTGCTTCAGTGAAAAAAGTGAGGTCACTTATAATTAAGTTTGATACTTATAAGAAGCGCCCAGATGATACAAGGCAAAAGCATCTGAAGAAAATGTCTAACATGGTAAGTGGGTTACGTGATGTTGGTCATGAGCTTTCTGATGAACAGTAAGTGTAAGCTGTGATCTGTTCACTACCTTAGAGTTGGCAGCATATGAAGATGCACCTAACTTATAATGAAAAGATCAAGACAATGAAAGATGCTACGAGGCATCTCATCTTAGAAGAAGAGCATCTTGAAGCCTCAAAGATGTCTACTGAGGCATATGCAGTTGGTTCTAGCTCACATGGAGATATAAACAAGAAACGCAAGCATCATAGTGGATATAAGTGGAAGAAAAATAAGAAATTCAACCACACTTCTCAAGAATCTAAGAAGGAGAAATGGAACCAATGTGGAAAGGAAAAACGTCCCTTCAAAAGGAAGAACATGAAACATATGAAGTGCTATAATTGTGGTAATAAGGGCCACTTTACTCGAGATTGTATTGAGCTTAAGAAGGTACAGCTTTATAGTATAAACATTTGTATTGTGAATATTTCTTGTTCTGTTTTTCTAACTGAATCACATCTTTTGTGGATTGTAGACTCAGTAGTAACCAACCATGTAGCGAAGGATAAAGATGCCTTCGTTCGGTTTCATAATGTTGGAATCCCTCCCTGGTGAGTCACGGGTCTGACGTCCTACGTGACATCTGGACGTGCAACTCACGAGGGAGGAATTCCCCACCATTTGTTGACTCATAAACAAACTTATTTTAATGTCATCCGAACAGATCTCATGAGATTCACCCTAATCTTTCTCAATTAAAAA
>JANSVA010000217.1:40184481-40204270 GCA_025504915.1 Erythroxylum reticulatum | reverse complement strand
CACTCTGCAACCTATCTTCTTCCTTCTTTTCTTTTAAATTCTTACTTTTCTTTCAAACCAACTTCTCTAACTCATCTTAACCCCATTTTCGAATCTCATTTAACTCAAAACATTCATAAACAATTCCAAAACTAAGAATTAACATCTAACTTCAAAAATCAGAAATTCTCCAAGTATGTCATCATTTTTTGCATTTGTTCATCTTTTTCTCTTCTTTCATTAAATCTGACACTTTAAATTCATTTATACTCTTTCTACTCCATTTCCATTCATCTCATTCGCAAAAAATTCATAGTACAAAAAAAATATACAAGTTTACTCAAAATCCTCAAAATCATCAAAAACCAAATATCAGTCATGTATCTTCTTCATGTTCTGTGTTTCACATTTTCTGCTACACTCATTTTTTTGCACATCCAACATCCGCATTATTTTTTGTTTCTTCCTCAAAATTTCATTTTAAAACATTCATTCTCATCTCTGAACATCATCTTACAACTATTCTTCAACTCTAAATTCATTCTTTTATCATTCTCTAAAAACACTCAAAACTCACGTATACATATATATACGCAGTGAAAACTGTGTTCTCACTTCTGTTTTCTTCAATAAATTTCTACACCTAGTTATACTCATTTTATTTATTCTATGCCTCCCAAAAATCATTTCTATGCTAACTTATAACGTAATACTCATCAGATCCGAAGAATCATCAATTGCACATTTTCATTTTATACACGGTTTCCAATAAAATGTTCAGCTTTCTTATGATTATGAAATATCAAACTAATCACCATTTTTATTTTAAAAAACAACAACTCTAAAGGATTATCAAGATACTTTTGGAGAAACTCAAAAATTCCTAAGCTTCATGCAACTCAAGTACACCATTATGGAAGTTAACAAGTTTCAGTTTTTCTTGTGGCGAAAGGAAGAAAAGAAAATTTGGGAGTAGAAAAAGGTAGATGGAAATCAAAGTTTTTCTTTGGTGGAGTTTTGATGAAAAACTTTGTGTAAAGGAGGAAACTTTGAAGAAGCTACGAAGAAGAAGATGAAGACAAGCATAGTAACTTGTCTTTCAAAGTTAAGGAAACTTAACTTTAGACTTGGACACTTGTCCTATTCCTAAGGTCATAGTTAGTTTTCCAACTAGCTAGTTCCTATTGGACTAGTTCTCCAACTCTCATCTTTTCATTTCAATTATCACCACAATTTTTCAATATAATTTATTTTCTTATTTCTGTTTTCCATTAACCGATTCACTCGCCAAGCAACATATTTCCTAATCTAATAATATTCATCATTTTTGGAATTTATTCGTAAAAATTCTCCAAAAGTCTAATTTAACAAATGCACTCTTCATATAAATTTTCAATACAACAATCTCACAATTCTCAATAATATCTCATCACAATTCAATTATACCCAGAATTATCAATGAATGCATGTACAATTATTTTCATGTGCAAAAATACAATGTTCACATGTATGTGTATATAATATAATCTATGAATATGAAATGCATTTCTAATCTGCCAATAATCTCTCTCATATTTACTATTTTAGCCTGAACGTGAGTAATGGGATGTTACAATTCTCCCCTTCTTAAAAGAAATTTCATCCTCGAAACTCTTATCTGATTGACCAGGAAGGAAGGGTATTAGTTCCTCAAATACTCTTCCGTTTCCCATTTAACTTTATTACTAAAATAATTTCTTCTAATTGTCCATAGTCAATGAAATCAATCAATCCTCTAATTATTTCTTCAGATATCACACTATATTAACTGTTTCTCATTATACAAATATTAGATCATATCAATATTTCTTAGCATATTCAAATATCACCCATTATGAATCTGAGATATCTCTTTTTTTTTAATAACACAACTCATAAGCTACTGATCTTATGTTCTCAATAACTTCGATGTTGATCCACCAATTTCATTTTTCTTTCTGGAATCACTTAGTTCCCGACACAGATCAATTTCACTAATCAATAGCATCTCGAATCGATTCTGGCCTTTATCTATTTTTAGGCCCTCTTCATTTCAATGTAAGGAAAAATGACTCTTTTTGTCGTATAATGCCTCATATAGTATTTTAATGATATCAATATGATAATGATTGTTATGCTATACACTGACCTTACGTTCCTATGAGCTCCAAAATATATGCTTTAAGCATATCTCCAACAGTTAAAACTGTTGGCAACTCATACATACAATCACTTAGTTCTATATCCTTAGCCGCTAAACGTAGTTTCTAGGATGTATAGCTTAGGTTGATACTAATGCTTTCTCTAATAATATCTTTGATCCATCATCTTTATTGGGTACACATCCTTCTTATTTCAATCACAAAGTAACATCTTTCCTATTTAGACTCAACAATTCAGATTCATTTTTAATTCCTTAATAAGATTCAAAATTCTGGATCCCCAATTTAGGTGCAAACCAATTTTAAACTCCAACGTAGCTAATAATATTTCATGTTGCCCCAAATTCAACTCGACATTCTATTCTCTTTATTGCACTGGATTTGATAATTTCAATATCCAAATTTGTTCTATTATGTTATTGAATTTTCTGTTCAAGCATTAGATTACAACACTAGCTTTATCGGGAAATACTCATTTGTACATCATAATCTTCTCATAACTATATCCATTGTCTCAATCTCATTTTCATTTCTTTCAAACTCAATAATTTTCTCATACTCCAATAATCCATATAAAATCTGAAATGATGTACTTATAATGTCTCCAAGTTCTCAACGTAATTTCTATTGCAGTAAATTCTAATTCATGTATCAAAATTTAGCTCATGAGCTTTTAATTGTCCCTATGTACACCAAATCACTTTATAATGTTGCAATAGATTGCATCTTAATCTCTTACGTGAAACTTCATTATATACTGCAAAAATCTCCACATCGAAGTGATATGATTAACATCGGTGCTATAATTCCTCAAAATTCTTTTTACATTCATCACTCATACGATTTACACGTTTTTTTTCAAACATTTTTTTGTCAAAAGGACTAAGATCAGTAAAAACTCCCTAACACTTTGTTGGTATCCAATTTCTAGCAATTCTAGAAAACTTCGAATCTCATATATATTCCTTATAGTTTCTCTCTTTATCATTTCCTCTATTTTCTTTAGGTCTCCCAATATGCCATGGTTAGATATTATACCACCCAACATTTTATTTGATCATGTTAAGATTCACTCTCATTATACTTGGCATATAATTATTTGTACCTCCATGATATGTAAGATTAATCTCAATGTTCAAAATATTTGCTTTACTTTTCGAATACACTCCAACTATCCTCTATAATCATAGTTAATAATTGATCCAATTTTGTTTGGATCACTTTAATCTTCAATATCATAATAATGTTGAGGCATTGTTAACTTCAACAGATACAATCCAAATTTTCTTATGCCCATAATTTGTTCTCGTAATTCTTTAAGTATCTAACTCCTCAATGAGGTAGTATTATCTCATGTTATTTTCGGTTTTCCCAATCAACTTCTTTTCTTGAATGATTTTTTTCTCAATTCATTCAATTTCCTCTTATTTCACATTGACTTATTCTAATTTATGTTCATTCATACTAGTTTCTCCACACATTTCGATTTATTTGAAATCTTAATTTCCTATGTTAGTAACACAGTCATCAGATCTGATTTGTATCTCTTATACTTAATGTCACTTCCAATTCAAGAATCCATTCACTTAGTTACTTTACTTCAAACAAAATGCATACATTCTCAGTAGCATATCCTACCTCTTATGCCTGAGTCTCCACTAGGGATATGACTCCAATATTCACTTTTGATTCATTACATATTCATTTCTGATTTATTTCTTCATTGATCATTCTTAAATTGAATCATCTGATCAACTTAACCTAATTCAGGGAAATTCTTCTTTGAAAGAAGATTTCTTGCTATTATTATCGATACTGTTCATATAATCTTTATCAATTAACTGTCTTAATCGTTGCTTATCGATCATTCTTAGTACCTTAAGAAGATCAATTTTTATCATTTTTTATATGGTCATAATGTTTTATTCATAAAAAATCAATGATGTAGTAGACACGATCGCATATACTTAGGTGCGTATCATCAAGGTCATCCCATTCTATTTAGAGATTTATTTCTGATAGATCACCAATTATCTTACAATAGTAACACGTTGATCTCAAATGGTCCTAGATAATATTTCTCTCTTTATCCTTGCCACGATCGGGGTTTCCTTGTATTGACATATGCTAACATCAACTTTACCTCAATTTTCCAGAATTTACCTCTTCCAGTGTTACATCATTTCATAATAATTCAACTACCCTATTGGGTGCATTTACTCTTCTCATGTGATTCATTATCTTTTTCTTTATCTCATTTCTATCTCATCTTCCTATTGTCATTTATTTCATCTCCTATACGTATATTCTCAATCAATTCAGAATTATAGATGTATAATCATCAATAAATTCTGATCTCAATTTCCATTAATATATTCTTATGGTGGATCGTAACTCTTGTTACATTCATCAATCAAGTCACATACATTACACATTCACTTAATCACATAACACGTACAATTCATCGGTTCAAGTCACATACATTACACATTCACTTAAGCATGTATCAGTTGATCATCCATTTCACATTTCATATTCAACACATATTATATTAAGAAATTAGTTAAATATATAAATCATACTTGCATATGCATATGCAGTGCTTATGAGACTCACTTTCAATTTATTACTTTGTTGTGACCGAGTGCCTTTTTCATTGGCCCACATCCCTTGTGAATACCAAGCTAAATCAGACAATGTCCCATATCTCTTAGTGGATACCAGGTACATTCACAACTGAGCCCGAGGCTCTTATCACATATTAAGCTTTAAGCTTTTTTTCACTAGCGGCTCTAATCGCATCTGCCTTTATCTTTTATGCACTCATGTAAAGGAATGAATCAATCACATATGCTTAATCAATAACTTTCTTTCAATTTACACATTTCATCATATCTAAGTCTGGCATTTAACATTTAAGTTGAGTATCACTTTTTCATTAACATGCATGCTCACATTTTTCTTCAAAACTAGGTCCGGCATTTAACGATCAATTTAAGAAATCACATATTTCATCCAATTCACATACAAGGAATATTTCTATTATTATTCATGCATTTATCAAACTCCTCGGACATTTAGTGTCTAGAATCAAAACAATCACATTTCATTTCAATAGCAATTCAAAGCAGAAATTTAAAACATAACAAACAGTGAATGAAACCATCTAGGTCAACTCACAGTATGCTCTAGATTAGCAATTGCTTCCATGATCTGGAAACATCTGAATGCGAATATTTAACCTGCACATCATAATTATGCAATACGCACGTTGCACACACATTAATAATTGCACAATCACATAAACATTCAGTTTTATACATATGTATCTGTGTAATGTATATTGCATGCTCAATGACAATCCGAGTTATATTATCAAACTTCGTATCTTAAGGTCATTTTCATTTCAAAATTCAATCACTCATCATTTCTTTTCTAACATTATTCGCGCTCATAATATCAAATTCTCATTCACTTTTGATACCTACTGTTCATCTCCTCTTAATCACAACTACATTCATATGAATATCTTCATTCCCATTATATTTATATCTTTGGTACTTTAATACCAATAATTCGTTCACTAATGTTACTCTAACCTTACAAGATCACACATTATCCAAACTCTCATTTCTTTTTATAACTTCTCTAAATTTCCAAACCTTCAGGTCTATTTTCTATAAACATTCTAACTAGGAAAATGAAGTAATTTGGCAACACCTTCTTATAGGAAAGTGTTCCCCATTGTATTAAGCTTCTAATGACACTAAGATCATTCAATTTGGTTCAGTAACTAAAAGTTATAACTCAAACAATTCGGATTGTTCATAACTTAAAACAACATTCTGTAATCAACTTTTAATTCAAAATATGGAATTCTAGAGACAGGATAAAAATTCGATCTCTTCAGAAAATTTGGATTCCTATGTCTTTAGTTTATTCCAAATCAAAACTCATTCCATTCGGATAACTACAGAGCAAGATGTCTTCAAAATATTGAAGCAAGTTTAATGAAAATACTCCAGTGTTCATTTTCTAGAACTTTCATCGTTTTTGTCTCAATCTAATCACTCAATCTCTCCCAATTGATTTTCAAAGGCTATAATTTTTGGTGGAGATATAGAAAAACATGTTTCAAATCTAATGGTTCAAGTATCATGTCATTTTGAGGTCGGGAGAAGGAGATATAGCCAAATTACCGAAGGGTGTTCGAAGTTTTTACAAACCAAGGTGGTCGTGATCGTGCATTGCAACTAAAACCCAAAAGTTGCGATCGCAATTCTCAGCCCAAAAGAGGAAAGTCACAATCGTGTGAAGTGTCACGATTGCAATTTTTAGCCCAAAAGAGGAAAATCACGATCGTGCTGAAGCACAATCGCACTTTCCTATCATTTTTTCATAAAAAATGTTACGTTTCTTCTAAAAATGTTGCATTTCTTCTTCCTCTTCCTATACTCTGCAACCTATCTTCTTCCTTCTTTTCTTTTAAATTCTTACTTTTCTTTCAAACCAACATCTCTAACTCATCTCAACCCCATTTTTGACTCTCATTTAACTCAAAACATTCATAAACAAATCCAAAACCAAGAATTAACGTCTAACTTCAAAAATCAGAAATTCTCCACGTATGTCTTCATTTTTTACATTTGTTCATTTTTTTCTCTTCTTTCATTAAATCGGACACTTTAAATTCATTTCTACTCTTTCTACTTCATTTCCATTCAACTCATTCACAACACATTCATAGTACAACTAAATATACAAGTTTACTCAAAATCATCAAAAACTAAATATCAGTCATGCATCTTCTTCATGTTCTGCGTTTCACATTTTCTGCTACACTCATTTTTCTACACATTCAACATCTGCATTATTTTTCATTTCTTCCTCAAACTTTCATTTTAAAACATTCATTCTCATCTCAGAACATCATCTTACAACTATTCTTCAACTCTAAATTCATTCTTTTATCATTCTTTAAAAACACTCAAAACTCACGTATACAAATATATATACGGTGAAAACAGTGTTCTCATTTCTGTTTTCTTCAATAAATTTCTACACCTAGTTATACACATCTTCTATGTTCTATCACTCCCAAAAATCTTTTCTACACTAACTTATAACATAATAATCAGCAGATCCGAAAATCATCAATTGCACATTTTTACTCTATACAAGGTTTCAATAAAAATGTTCAGTTTTCTTACAATTATGAAATATCAAACTAATCGCCATTTTTGTTTAGAAAACAACAACTCTGAAGGATTATTAAGGTACTTACTTGATATAGCTCCAAGATCTGCAGAAACTCAAAAAGTTCTAAGCTTCAAGCAACTCAAGTACACCATTATGGAGGCTAACAAGTTTTGGGTTTTTCTTATGGCGAAAGGAAGAAAACCGAAGTTAGGAGTAAAAAAAGGTAGATGGAAATCAAAATTTTTCTTTGGTTGAGTTTTGATGAAAAACTCTGTGTAAAGGAGGAAACTTTGAAGAAGAAGCTACGAAGAAGAAGATGAAGACAAGCACATTAACTTGTCTTTCAAAGTTAAGGAAACTTAACTTTAGACTTGGACACTTGTTATATTCCTAAGGTCTTAGTTAGTTTCCCAACTAACTAATTCCTATTGGACTAGTTCCCGAACTCTCATCTTTTCATTTCAATTATCACCACAATTTTCCAATATCATTTGTTTTATTATTTCTATTTTCCATTGACCGATTCGCTCGCCAATTGGCATATTTCCTAGTCTAATAATATTCATCATTTTCATAATTTATTCCTAAAAACTCTCTAAAAGTATAATTTAACAAATACATTTTTCATATAAATTTTCAATACAACAATCCCACAATTCTCAATAATGTCTCATCATAATTCAATTACACTTGGAATTATCAATGAATGTATGTACAATTATTTTCATGTGAAAAAATACAATGTTCACGTGTATGTGTATATAATATAATGCATGAATATGAAATGCATTTCTAATCTCTCAATAATCTCTCTCATATTTACTATTTTAGCCCGAATGTTAGTAATGGGATGTTACAATAGGTGTGTTTGACGATGCTCTTTTGGACTATTTTGTTAGTGTTTAAAAGCTCATATTCGAAAGGATGTCATCGCCCAATCTCCATCCACCTTGTTTTATGCATTAGACCTTGCTCGTCTATTTGATGACAAAGACTCCCTCACATCTTTTTCAATCTGCTCTCCTACGGCAAACCCTTTATTTGGCTAAAATTTTTCAACCTCATGGACCTATGGGTCTTCTTCTTCCTTTACCGCTCTAACATCGCGACCTTCACCTTCCCTTTTAGTTCCTACACCATCTACTAAGTCGTTACCTCCAATTAAACATCTTTCTTTGGTAGAAATGCATATTCAACGGTGCAAAGGCCTTTATTACAAATGTGACGAGAAATTTTCTCCTTCTTATCAATGCCAAAATCGTTAGTATATGATTCTGATCTCTGTTCCTAATGATAACGATGATGCTCATGCCAAAGATTCTGATGTACCTACTGATTCTTCTTCTGTTGAAGAGCCTTCTTCAATGCCACATTTATCCTTCCATGCTTATCAAGGTTCCATGGGGGTGGCCACTATTCAGTTTAAGGGTTCCATTGCGGGTACTAAAGTTCAAGTTCTTCTTAATGGTGGTAGCTCCGATAATTTTATTATGCTCCGTGTTGCACATCACTTGTACTTGCCAATTGAACCTACTCCTACTTTCAAGGTTCTTTTTGGTAATGGTAATTACTTAGAAAGTGAAGGCATCGTTCGAAACTTACGTCTTACCATTAAAGGTCATGTTTTATCCTTTCCTGCTTTGTTTTACAAATTGTTGGTTTTGATGTTGTTCTTGGTGCATCATGGTTGACTACTTTGGGCCCTAATGTCGCTAATTATCATACTTCAGTAATTAAATTTATTCTTAATGGACAGTTTATTACTTTATGAGGTTTCAAGTCTACTTTTCCCATTGTTGCTGAGTTTCGTCATTTGTAGCAACTACTATCAACTGATACTATTTTGTAGTTGTATACATTATCATCGACTCCACTTAATACTAACTCTTCTGATGTTGTTATTTTTCCTTCTGATCTCCCTATAGATTTGTTTGAAGTTTTGCAACGTTATAAGGTGGTTTTCACTATACCACACGGGCTACCTCCTTCCCGAACCTATGACCATGCTATTCCTCTACAACAGGGTATCCCACTTGTTAAGGTACGACCATATTGTTATCCTTTTATCAAAAGGCTAAGATTGAACGCATGGTTACAAAGATGTTGAATGAAGGTTTAATTTAACCTAGCCATAGTCCCTTCTCAGCTCCTGTTTTACTAGTTAAAAAGAAAGATGGTATCTGGCATTTGTGTTGATTACCACACCCATAATGCTGTTATTGTAAAGGATTCATTCTTGATAAATTACATGGCTCTATTGTTTGCTCTAAGTTGGATTTACGCTCTGGTTATCACCAAGTGTTACTTAAGGTAGAAGATTGGGCAAAGACAGTCTTTCATACTCATCATGGATATTATGAGTGGTTTGTAATACCTTTTGGCCTCACCAATGCGCCAGCTACTTTTTAAGATTTAATGACATATATTTTTTGACCTTTTCTTCATAAATTTTTTCTTATGTTTTTTTATAATATTTTGATCTATAGCCCCTCTTCGACAATTCACCTTGATTACGTTGCCTTAATTCTTGAACAAATGGTGTAACATTATCTATATGCTTAATTGTCAAAGTGTTCTTTTAGCTAACCTAAGATTGAATATTTAGGGCATGTGATCTCTGTTAAAAAAGTGGAAATGGATCCTACAAAGATAAAAACTATCATGGATTGGCCTGTTCCCCATAATGTTACCTCCTTACCGGGTTTTCTTGGTCTCACAGTTTTATCGACGTTTTATTCATCGTTATGTTTCTATTGCTTTTCCCCTGACTCAGTTGCTGCAGAAGGATAAATTTATTTGGTTCGAGGAAGCATAAATTGCTTTCCAACAATTGAAGCTAGCCTTATCTTTTGCACCTATCCTTGTTTTACCTGATTTTTCCAAGCCTTTCATTATTAAGATAGATGCTTCTAGACATGGGCTTGGTGCAGTTTTGAGCCAGAATGGTCACCCAATTTCTTATTTTTCTAAAAAGCTTTCTCCTTGAATGAGTACACAATCAGCTTATGTTCATGAAATGTAAGCTATTGGAGATGTTGTTGTGAAGTTTCATCATTATCTTTTGGGGCATACTTTTATTATTCGCATAGACCACCAAAGTCTTAAGCACTTGACTGCTCAAGTAGTTCAAACTCCTGACCAACAGCAATTTCTTCCCAAGTTAATGGATTACAAATACACTATTGAATACAAACCAGGTGCACACAACCAAGTTGCAGATGCTTTGTCTAGATCATATTTGTCTACCTTATCTATACCTTATAGTTCTCTGATGAGTGATATTTTTATAGAGCTTAAAATTTCTTCTGCATTTCAAGGTTTACTTGCTAATTTTCACAATGCTCCTTTGACCATGTCTTCTTATTGAGTTTGAGATGGGTTATTACTGTATAAAAGTCACATAGTAGTTTCTTCAACTACCCATTCTCTCTTTTAGAAAATTCTACATAAGTTTTACTTTTCTGTTGTTGGTGGGCATTCTAGTTTTCTACGAACTTTTGCTCGGATATCTCATTAATTTTATTGCAAGAATATAAGAGCTGATATTAAAGCATTTGTTCAGCATTGTTCTATTTGTCAAAAAGCAAAAGTTTCTTAATTACATCCAGTTGGATTACTTAGTCCACTTCCCATTCCAAATCAAATTTGGGAGGATATTGCTATGGACTTCATTACTTATTTTCCCTCTTCACGTGGCTTTTCTGTTATTATGGTTTTCATTGATCAACTTTCTAAGTACTACCACTTGGCTCCATTGAAGATTGCAGAGGTTTTGCTAATACCATTGTCAAGCTTTATGATGTTCCTTTTTCTATTGTTTCTGATCGAGATAAGACTTTCACCATCACTTTTTGGCAATATTTGTTTCAATTATAGTGCACTATTTTGTCTATGTGTTCAGCTTATCACCCACAAACAGATGGCCAATATGAAGCTCTTAATCATTGCATCGAAATATACTTGTGTTGCTTTGTCTTTAATCACCCACATCTATAGGTTCAGTATTACCATGGGCTAAATAATAGTACAATTCCTCCTTTCACTTCTCTTAGCATGCACTATTTAAAGTGGTTTATGGTAGTGAGCCTCCAACCTTGCTTCAAGTTAATCCTTCTGATGATAACTATGTGATGTTTTGCAACAACTTCAGGAATGTGATGCCCTTCTTGCTCAGCTTAAAGTTAATTTACAACATGCTCAGGATCGAATGAAGCACTTTGCTGACACTAAATGCTCTGAGGTTTCCTTTCAAGTTGGTGATTGGGTTTATGTCAAGCTTCAGCCTTATCGACAACATTCTTTGCAACTACAAAAAGCATAAAAGCTTGGTTTGTGATATTTTGGTCCTTTCCAAGTACTGTCTAAGATTGGCTATGTTGCTTATCGTCTGGCATTGCCTGCTGCATCTCATTTACATCTTGTTTTCCATGTCACTCTCCTTAAGAAATGTGATGGTGATCATACACAGCAATATATTCCGTTACCTTTGATGACTATGATCTTGGCCTATTTTACTAGCCACGTCGCGTACCAGATGTTCATTACATATTGCATGCTGGGTTCTTTTAGCTAGAAGTTTTGATTGAATGGGATGGTCCTACTAAACCTATTTGGGATATTGCATGGGATATGGTAAAATGCACTCATAAAAGACATTGATGTGTTTTTGTGACAATCGTATAATAAATGTCTTGGTTAGGGACAATTTTACAGTCGCAAAAAATATTAATATTCCTACACAACAACGTCTTGTTTAAGGAAAAACATGGCCATAAAAGACATTAATATGCCTTTAAAGCAATTATGCAATAATATGTTTTAGATAAGGAAAAAGACACTCATAAAGATGTAGATATGTCTTTTTAATGATTATGTAACTATTTTTATTAAGAAAGAAAACACTCTCTAATCTATCTTTATGCAATTGCATGACAATATTTGTGAAGTTAATTAGGGAAGAATGAATAAATAAAAGACAAATGTGAAGGAGCTTATATATTGATGTTGAAAGTAGAGTATATATATATATATATCCCTCAATAGCTAGGGAGAACTAAGAAATGTATAGGCCCGAAAATATAGCAAAAAAAAACATGAAAATCACTTTAAGGGAGCCACTTTGGAAGTTGAGGGTCTCTGGATTTAGACATCTCACCTTATGATTCACCATTTAAGTCCTTTAAATTGTCAATAAAGTCATATTTGGTGATATAAAGCTCCAAGATGGATTCTAGGGTAGGTAGATAGCTTACATCTATCACCATGTTCAAATGCTTTGAATCTATGAGCTCCTTCAACTTATTGAAATACTCAATGAATAATATAGACATGTTATTATACTTCCAAAGTCTCAAAAGACTTACTTTTGAGGAAGTCATAACACATGTCAATCTTGTATTCCTTCATTGCAAAGTACTTATTTTGGTTACATGAAATTAGATACATTTTTTATAATATACAATTGGACTATGAATTTTAGTATAATAAGGACTTCAATATGCTTATCCATTTTCCTAATCTTCAAATTCAGCTTCTTCTTGGTCTTTTTGTAAGCCTTGGTCATCTTCATGTTGCTATAAGAGATATTGTCCATCTTTGCACCAGTTTTATCATTAAAGACCAAAATACACTAAAATGCTCGTATAAGGATTTTATATATGATTTGACTAGGAAGCTCAATGAAATTATACCTTAATTAAATTCATTTATGCTTTATAATGTATAACTACCAATAGCTCTTGTCTATCAATTTCCTATTGTAGAAAAACATGGTGCCCTTATGAATCTAGCTTCCAACAAGAGGTTGATCAATGACACAGTTGCCCATGATGAGGTCATATTTTGAAGAGAACACCTCTTCCTTATGTCTAAGTCTCTTCCAATATCCTTAGAAAAAGCAAGCTAGGAGAAAGTTAGCTCAATGAACTTAGTAGAGGCTTGGAGAGAAACCTTTTTTTCCTCTATTTAACACAAACTTAGTATGAGTTGCCTTCTAAATTTATTGGGCCTCTTACAACATAACCCTCTTCCTTTTATTAATGATATCGTCCTTATTATGGACCAAAAAGATATTTTTTCATATGTCATCCTTATAAAAATATACATATATTAGTTAGCTCTTCAACTATTTTTATTATTAGTCTCAGATGGCGTATGAAGGGGAAATAAATTGTGTATTAATTTTATGTCCTATTTGTAAACTAAAGGATGAATTGTCTATTCTAATGAATAGTTAATAAACATTATAATAGTAGAAGAAAGTAGACAAAAGGGGGACAAAGTCAATTCATAATAGTTCAGCCAAACAACCCTAACGTCTAGGTCCACTTCTTATGCTCTACATAGGAATTCACTATATTCTTCCTTTAACTGGTGAAGAAAACCCTTTGTAATATATATATTTGCTAAGCTCAATAGTACCCATTTATAAATCTTGTTCAAGATCAAGAAGATCCATCATAATGTGCATGTATTCTAAGCAACTTTCTTAATTGCTAAGCTAGCATAACCATATACAACTTAAACCTTCCCTTTTTATCAAATTAATAAACTAAGGCTTAATATACATTATGAAATGTACATATCCACACTCAAATGTTCTTCTATCATTTCAATGATCTTAGTAGCTCTCAAGTATGCCAAACGTTCTTTTCGTAACTCAATTATGATTTAGTTATACTTAAATTTAACTCAAATAGTTGTTAAAAATGATTAATTTTTACGCATGTTCGACTAACCAAAACACACTATTTGGAATACTATCTAGTTGAATCCCTACTTGAACAAAATCTAAGGAGCACTATCTAGTTGAATCCTTACTTAAAACAAAATCTAACTTTTACAACCTTTTAAACCCACTATTAGCTACCTAATCATAATTCTCTGACTGGTTCGTGAATAATGCTTTAATTAATACAAATTGCAATTAATGAGCAATGCTCAAATAAAAATAGTTTAGCCTATTCACAATTTCTAACAATACCTATTTATACTAAGTTATCCAATATTAATTTTACAATAGTCCAACTCTTTTTTAAGATTAAAACACACTCTTTTATAAAAACTTAATTAAAAACTGGTTAAAAAGTTTCCAAATCTTTGTTTGACGATGAAGAGGTTTTCTTTATAGAGCAAAATAAATTTTTTGTTGACTACCAAAGGAGTTATATGTTATGTTTTTTTTTTATGGAAATGATGACAGAGTAATTAAGCCTCTAGGTTATTGAAATGCTAATATAAGATTATAAGAAGGATTGTAATGATTTTATTTAAATTTTGATATGCTTTATTCTTCTTTGTTCTTGATTCTTCACTTAAATTCTCTTTAAAATCTTTTAAATTGCATTTGTCCCATTTTGCTCATTTTTTTCATCCTTTGGTTGGTTAATTCATTCAGTTGTCTCCTTTCCTCTTTTTTCCATTCTATTTAACTTCTTTATAAATATAATACTTAATTCCATTATAATATAGCTACTAATATCACTAAACATAATTTCATTAATATCTAGTAAATTTTTTTATCATTAAAATTATGGATTAGAACCTCATTTAGTCTAACATATATAAATAACATTAATTTACAAATGGGAAACCTACAAGCTTGTCCATATATAATGTCAACCTTAAATTAGAGATCTTCCATCTAAATGATTTCAAAAGGGCATCTTTTTTCTCTTGTTAAAGTCTAGGTTCACTTTCTCATTTCTTAAAATATGTCACTAATTTTTTATTTATTTGAAGCACCCTTTCTCGCCTAGCGCAATTATTAACACAACAATTAGTGCTAAGTTGTTAGAACTTAACTGGCATGCAACACACTTATTAACATTAAATGGCTGAAGCAAAATCATTAAATTGGTGTAGGAGAAAGAGGCAATTAAGTGCTCATCTCTTGAAGTCAGAAGGTCAATGCTTTGAAATTAGACAAACCATTTTCTGAAGTGAGATAACTTGTGTTCTAATTCTTTAACATAGTTTACCTCTCTTATTATGCTACTATCACAGAATGTTTCCTGTTACCGTAGACAGGCCTTCGAGAATTGGTTACATGAGATTCTTAACCCCTGTCCATCCTTTATAAAATACGAGACTTCTTTTATCATGTAAATAATACGGTTCTGTAAAAATTAAAAATTAATCTTGACATTCGAGTTTTGCTTCTTGTGCTACTTTACGAGAATAAAACCATCCGTCAGAATTCAGAAACCATCTGCAGATACGTTCAATGGACATTCAACTAAAGATTAACAAAAGGGCCGAGTTACTTGGAGAAGCAGATGAAGCTGTCAGGCATAATTAACTCAAATCTGTCTGCCTAAGTTGAATTAGCTACTTCTTGTCGCATTAAACCCATTTGGTCAACTTAGTACAACAGCTAATGTTTCTCCACCTTCTTGATTTATTATTCTTAATCATCCCTAAACAACGCACTTCTCCACCAACCTCTTCTCTGTATATCATTAAACCACTAACCTCCTCATCATTCAAATATAGTGACTCTTAATGCTTATCTTCTCTGTATATCATTAAACCAGTAAACTACTCATCATTCAAGTATAGTGACTCTTAATGCTTATCCTAAGCGGGGCAAATCCCGGAGTATGTTACAGCGACTTTGCTTCATACTGGGAAAGTGTACACTTCGCCATAATCTCCCCATTTTATATACCATTCAGTACTTCTTACACATTAAATCTCAATTGCCAGCACCTTCCTACTCTCTACCCTCCTTCTCCACTGCTCAGGCCCCTTATATACGCCCCATCTCTCAGTCCTTTTTTCAAAGCCTAATAATAAATTCTCTCTCTCTTAGTGAAAGCTCTATTTTTGCTGATGGCTGCCTCCCATAGTTCCTTGCTCTGTTTCTTGCTCTGTTTTTCATACCTCTCTGTTTCATTCTCTAAGACTCTTTTCATGCCTCTAATACACTCTTTATCCAAAACCCAGTTCAGCTCCACCCACCACCTCCTCAAAACGACCTCCGACCGCTCCGCCACTCGCTTCCGTCACCAGCACCGCCAACAATCCCAACAAGGGCAGGTCTCTCTGCCTCTATCTCCCGGCAGCGACTATACTTTATCCTTCATTCTCAATTCCCACCCTCCTCAATCAATCTCTGTTTATCTTGACACGGGTAGCGACCTTGTGTGGTTTCCTTGTCAGCCCTTTGAATGCATTCTCTGCGAAGGCAAAGCAACTGAAACGAATTCTTCGACACCTACAATCTCCTCCTCTGCCAAAACTGTCCCCTGTAAGTCTTCTGCATGCTCTGCTGCTCACTCCAAAATGCCAACTTCCGACCTCTGCGCTATAGCCAACTGCCCATTAGAGTCCATAGAGACGTCCGATTGCCGATCATTTTCTTGCCCTCCGTTTTATTACGCTTATGGGGACGGAAGCCTCATAGCGAGGCTATACCATGACTCTGTGACACTCCCATTGGCGGCTCCGCCACTTGTTCTCCATAACTTCACCTTTGGCTGTGCTCACTCTGCCCTCGCTGAGCCTGTTGGGGTAGCTGGGTTCGGTCGTGGCGTGTTATCGTTGCCTGCACAGCTCGCTTCTTTCTCTCCTCATTTGGGGAACCAGTTTTCGTACTGTTTGGTGTCTCACTCGTTTGATTCTGACCGAGTTCGTAGACCGAGTCCTCTCATTCTTGGCCGGTATAGTGAAAAAGAGAGACGTGTTGATGCTAGTGTGAAACCTGATTTTGTGTACACCGAAATGTTAGATAACCCAAAGCACCCGTATTTTTACTCTGTTGGATTGGAGTCTATCTCTATTGGAAAGAAGAACATTCCGGCTCCGGAGTTATTGAAAAGGGTCCACGGCGACGGAAGCGGTGGTGTAGTGGTGGATTCTGGGACCACCTTCACTATGTTGCCAGCGAAGTTGTACAACTCCGTTGTGACTGAGTTTGACAGCCGAGTTAGCCGATTCTACGAGCGAGCTAGAGGTATTGAGGACAAGACAGGGCTTGGTCCGTGTTATTACTACGACAAGGTAGTGAGTGTGCCTGGCGTGGCGTTACATTTTGTGGGGAACGGATCGAGTGTGGCGCTGCCAAGGAGAAATTACTTTTACGAGTTTTTGGACCGTGTTGATGGGGTGGGGAAGAATAGGAACGTTGGGTGCTTGATGTTGATGAACGGTGGAGATGAGACGGAATTGAGTGGTGGTCCTGGGGCCACTCTGGGGAATTACCAACAGCAGGGGTTTGAGGTTGTGTATGACTTGGAGAAGGGAAGGGTCGGGTTTGCTAGAAGGCGGTGCGCATCTTTGTGGGATAGCTTGAAGCAGAACTAAAGTGCGCAGGTGGTTAAGTCACACGTGCAGCGTACTTTTAAATTGTAAAATTGTACATTCGTGGTAAATTAATTAGCCTCCAAAAATGAATTTAAAAAAGAACATAAATAAAGCAGAGGGCTGAGAGGTGTATATCTTTGTGTTCATAAATTGCATATAATGCAAGTACGAACTAGAGCTGAAGAAAGATCTTGTAAATTTGGTTGAAGAAGAAGAAGAATGTTCGTATCTATGCAACTTGAGAATTCAAATTCAAACTCAATGGACGCATCGTTATTGCAATCATGAATGAAATTCGTCCTTGTTAGATATTTTAGGGGAAAGGACAAACGATATTTTCCATTCGGAAACATCTCAGTACGGCGGCTGGTCTTAAATTTGACAATAAAGATCCGGGCCTTCGATTTGGACCAGTGCTTTCTATATACACTGATATGATCTGATCTGCTATGTTATGTTGCAAAAGATCTTTGAATTTAATAGGTCCAAGGCGATCCACGGGTGAAAGTTGCCCTCATCAAGGCTCGTCTCAATTCAATGTAAAACACTATTTGGTTCCGCATCAGGATCCTTAAAAAGCTTGTAGCGTGAACCCTCGGGCAAGAAATGGATAAACTTATAGAAGTTCCGCTCCAGGCCACTGTAGCTCTCTTTTGTACCAATGACAAGTCGACGTTTTTGAGAATTTTGTATTCAGGCTTGATTGACAGGACCTAATCTTCTATTCTACTAACTCTGGATTAACTCTGTGTCAACTCATCTCAAAAATCTATTTATAAAAAACCTATATAAATAAATAGCTCAAATGAATTTACACAAAATTAGTCCATAGACCAGAGGATTTGAGGAGTTGATTGACGTATACTGCCTTCTCGAGCGAAATTAGTAATTACTAACTATTGCTACTTGCTAGTATGAGATTGTGAAGGCCTTGCTATACAAGTAGGCTTATTCCAATTGATTCCTGTGAATACTCGACCACTCATGGGGTGAGTTGATGACAGTTGTTCACGAATCTTTCCGTACCTACCTCTGCTTGATGTCTGTGATGGCGAGAAATGAACATTTGTGTTACGTCAAGTACAAAAGGATAACAATTATTTGAACTGATAACTGAGTAATTGGATTACATCAGATTGGAGCGCTCTTAAAAATGATTTAATAAACATATTTAATTTATATTTTCTCAAGTATGGGATTATTCAGCAGTGGGGAGTCTAGGGGGACAATCCTTTGAGCTGAAGGATCTGTTTTGACCAGGAGATTATTCATAATAATCACGAAGAGCAAAGCTAAAAGTGGGTTCATGATTACACCTGACAATATTGAACAGGGCACGCCGCCATAAAAAACATGTGAAAATGACGTAAACGAGTGGGTACACTAACTTTCGTGTTATTGCCGAGCAAAAACGAAAAACACTGATAAAAGGTTTTTGGCTGAATGTGTGACGTAGGAACCAGTATGGACACAGCTGGCATAGCTGTTGGCCCATACGTGCGGCTCCTAGCCTAGATACTTCTGCAACCACGTTTCCCATCTTCTGGGTCCCTTGGATTATACGTGTTCCCTCCTGCTCCTGCTTACATTTTATTTGGTAATTTTAATTATTGTTCTCATCTGAATGGCAACTCCCGGTCAAATAGAAAACATTATCAACAAAGATATTTTTCCCTGTCACTCTTAACATATGTTTCATAAATAAATAAAAATTAATTATAGTTTAAATTTTATATATGCTAGCTCTTTTTCTCATATAAACATCAACTATTAAAATTTGTTTTTTAAAAATCTAAATTAACTATTTTTTATCCGTATAACGTAGACCTTGAACATGATTTATAGTCCAAGATTTGTTATATAGATTACCAATCATTTTTATTTAAATTATAGTATTAAAATTAAAATATCACTACCTGCCTAATAATTTATTTATTAAGTCGTACCCAAAAAATCATAGCAAAAAGAAATGCTGGAACTTAAATTATTATTCTAAAAGTGAAATTTTCAAACATGAAAATTCAATTAAATACTTCTAATTTATTTTTATTTTTAATCAGATATCCCCAATAATTTTAAATAGAAAACAATTTCCAACTTTAGATGTTTAAGTAATAACATAAAAT
>JANSVA010000217.1:40164340-40182944 GCA_025504915.1 Erythroxylum reticulatum | reverse complement strand
AATTCTGAACACTAAACATGAGACCCAAGACACAAGAACTTCAAGTATCTCCCTTATATGATGTCCAAAGCATAAAATTTTACTTGAAATTGGATTCAAAATACCTCAATGCATTTTTTTGGAGTTAAACTTTAATTTATTACTAATGTAATAAACCCAAAAAAATGGAAAAGCTTACTTTATGAATTTTCCAAACTCAAAAACTGACCCAAAACATCTCGGGACACCCTTACGAGAAATCTAAAATTTTTGTATTTTTTAAATTTTAGTAGCCTCCGTACAGCTGAAGTCAGCTGCTGACGTGGCTCAGGACCGCGCTGACGCACGACAGATGCGTCTAGTGCGTGCACGTCACGTGCAGATGCTCATCTACTATTTTGCGCATACACCGAAAATGCCGCCACGTGTCCTCCATCTGGCGTGCCATGCTCATGGGAGCGCAGGTTGAGCGTGCAGCACGCGTCTGTCGCTTGCTGGAGCGACGTGTCGGCACGTGCATCGTGCACATAACCGTACGTCGTTACCCCGCAACACTACATGCGCCCGACATTTCCTGTTTTTCCAATGCCAAAGGCTATTTCCAGTGTCTTGGGATGTTGGGATGTCATTTTTTGCTCCTTTCGGCCCGTTTTTGACTCGTTTTTTATAGTTGGCCTTATGTATGTCACTTTACGTAATTATATACGTAAAAAAAGTGAAAAACAAATCAAAAATTGAGGAAAATCATATGAGATGAAAAATAAAAAACCTTCATTTATGATAATCCAATCACGTAACTGCTCTGATACCACATGTAATACATAAAACAAACCTTATTATGTACTTAGGATCAAATATGAAAGGATTGAAAATGAAGTTAATGCAGAACACCTGATTTTGGTTTCATATCTGATTCCGATGTCGATTTCGAACTCCAAATAATCACAAATCTCCCAGGACTTTTACGGAAAGTGTTTCCCGACACAAGATTTAGGTCATTTTACATTTTTCTCGATATATAAGCTCTCCTAACGGGTCAGAAATTCCTTATGCTTACGATTGATATGAGTAATTGGAGGAGACCTTAATTTTTATGTAATTTCTATATCAGACTTCCCTATTACAAAGTCAATATGAATCCGATCTACATTAATTAAGATATATTTTCTACTCAAACTTTGACCTATTAATGTAGATCATTTATTCAGTCAATTTATTATCTTTATCTAGATCAAATTGCGTAACTTAACCAATAATTTGTTAAAAAATCAAAAAATAAAATTAACAATTGTCCAATTTTATTGAAAAGGACAAAATTGTCCTTCCTTAAGTTTATGCTCCAATTTGTTTCTATCATGGCTTCCCCACTTTTTTTTGTGAGTGGATGGACGGTGCTTAAATGCAAGAACTTAGAACAGCCCGAGTCACCCTCTCAGCTTTCTCGGGCCATGACGTGAGTTGTTTTAAATTTAAACATCCGCTGATGATTTGATCTTAGAATTGGTGGGTTACCCCAAGACAACCAATCTCTGCCACCTCCATCGAAGAAAAGGACAAAGCACTTTAACGCTTCGACTTTCGGCCACATATAGACAATGAGATGGGCCATAAAACGAAGGTCGGAGTCGTACCCTCTTGCCGATAATGATTTCTGCTCGTTTCAGTGAATCATTTTGAAGGACCCTACAGCTCACTTGTTTCTTCTTAGCGACCAGGGATTCGTTGAACTTTTCAGATTATATTACACCAGTAGTTCTCCCTTTATGTTCAGCTTTTATGCAAGATAATTTCAAATAAGTACTCATTGGCAGTAAAGTGGATAAATACCAAAACTTGGCTGCACCCTTGACACCATGCAACTCACACATAGCCTGTATCAGCCAAATCCTCTGGAACTGTACGCTGCAAAACATCCAACACTTTTGTTTAAAAAAAGGAGACTATCAAGATCTTGGAATTGATGTAGTGATTCTTTTGCTTGCTTGCGATACACTCATATGAATCTTTTTTGGTTATTTATATTTGACAGCCATATCTTATCATCTTCGTATAATCCTAGATCTTTAACGTGATGCAATCGCAATTATCATGGGAGTCAACAATCGATGTTCATTCATCCTCCCTAACTCAAGAAAGGGGGTAAGTTTTTCGAAAGATCCTATATATAGAGATGGAAAGGAAGATATTGGCAAGAATTTTTATGGAAAATTGAAAATACAAGCATGCTTATCCCGTGTGTGATTTAAGAAGTAAACATCATGTGCTAGTTGTTTTCAATCGAGGATTGTGGTGACTGGTTATGGATTAACCTCATTCTCTGTGTAACAAGAGGAATTGATTGTTGTAATGATGTTTGGGTCCAAACTTGGAAGTAAGCTCTATGAATGTATAAAATTGGAGCCTCTGGGTTGGGCTAAACACAACACATCATCGACTTTTGTGTTGAAGGACCTCACTTTGAATCCAAGGATGAAGATGCCGACAACAATGGTACGGCCTGGCCTGCTACTCCAACTGGCCCCTTAAAGTGAAAATTATGGGAAGACAAGTTTCTTTTTTCTTTTTTCTCGTTGTCCCAACTTAAAGAGTTGTTTGTTCACGTTTTTTTTGTAGTAGTTTTTATTTTTAAATTTCTAATTCCTTTTTTAATTTTTATATTTCTTTCAAACAAAAAGATTATGTTTGATTGTTGATGTTAATATAGCTATATTTTTATTACCTAATAATAATTACATATTCGTCAAAATGTAAAGATAAATTATTTTTAATTAAATAAATTTATTTTAATATCTTATATACTATTTATTAATAAATTATTAATAAAATTATTATAATTTATTAAAATAAATAATTTAAAAATTGACATTTTATTTATAAATTAATATTGATTTTAATTATTAAATAAAATTTTATTTGAAATTTATATATTTTGAAGATATTTAAATTTAATTATATTGATTGAATTTGATTACCAAAATTAAATAAATTTATTATGAAAAAATAAATTATTCATAATTCATATTAATAAATAATATTTACATAAATATATAATATTATTAAATTATTTATAGTTGTTATTAATAATTAATATATTACATAATTAAATAATATATATTTAGTTAATAGTAAATCATTTGTGAAAAACAAAGAAAACAAAAACTACTTTGTATAGTTTTTATAATTTTTTGAAAACTGAAAAAATTAAAAATTTCAACCAAACAAATTTTTTACTAAATTTGAAAAAATTAAAAATAAAAATAAAAACAAACATGCGACTTTTCTATAATAAATCAAAATATGTATAAATATTGCTTATCCTCAGCACAATAATGTTAAACCCCCTCTCTATTCTCTATATTTACGGAGACATGTGCACTGCTTGTTTTTTTTTTTTTTGGGATGTTCCTTAGCGACCAATCAATTCCAAGGCAAAGGTTTTAAGCTTGGAAACCAACTATGAATGACAAGGTATCAGCCCCACCTGCGCAAGGGCAGGCAGTCACTTGCCTAAATCCACTCACGTCAAGAATAAAATATACCTATTTTAATTTTTATAAAAAATAAAATATGACTTATTTTTTATCTTATTTTTTTCTTTGCAAAAATTCACTTTTGATTCGAGCCTATAAAATATTAGAAACGAAGTATTGCACCTTGATGCCTTCTCTGAGCAACTCTTTTTCCCCCATATATATTCTTGTCAGGCCACTCTTCAAGTTTTCTGGCTGTCAACCCTACATTTTCCTTCAAGTCTTACCATAAACTATATTTACATAGCACGTGTTAACAGGAGACAAACCCTGTTCCTATACTTTTGATTTGGATCATTGCATGTACGTATTGAGTTGTGTGGAGCTGAATCCTCATGTCTAAGCCAAAGGAAAGCTGTAGGGAAATAGTGATATCAAGAGGTAGTGGTGCAGAAGTTGAACATTCTTCCATCTCTAAGGATTTCAAGTTCACCAAAGGAAAACCAACTAAAATTATACACCCGCCAATTGAGTCACACTGGCTTCTCCCTCCTCCACAAGAGACCAAAAGTTCCTCATCTTTATCTACTTCAGGCATCAAATCAACGCTGGCGTTTGCACCGTTAATGATTCGGGACTCCTTAAAGAAACTTGGAAGGAGCAAAAGCATGCAGACAGTCCTGGAAGGAGCTCATGATCCAAAAGATGAACAACTCATAGATTGTTTCCGTGAATTTCTCTTTGTTGAGGGTATCTTACCTGGGAAGAACACCGACTATCATACCCTTCTAAGGTAAGTTCAAGGGCAACAGTAATTTACTATTTATAACTTAGATATCTTAGTGCAAGTGCTTGTAATGTTTTACAATGCCAGATTCCTGCGAATGAGGGACTTCGATCTGCCAAAAGCTAAGGAAATGTTTGTAAACTATCTTAAGTGGCGTGAGGATTACAGGGTCGACGCAATTCTACAGGTTACTCCAATCTATTGCTTGCCAATGCATGACCTAAGAAGAGGAATGGTCTGAAGTTTATCATTCTGTTTTTTCTTATTAAATTTATGAGCAGGAATTCAAGTTTGAGGAGTTTGCCGAGGTCAAAAAATGCTATCCTCATGGATATCATGGACTCGATAGACATGGAAGGCCGATATATATAGAAAGGATTGGAATGCTCGATCTTGATGCGCTGCTCCAATCAACTACCATTGACAGATATGTTAGGTACCATGTTTCAGAAAAAGAGAAGACATTGAAATTGAGATTTCCTGCATGTTCAATTGCAGCTAAGAGGCATATAGCTTCCATAACAAGCATTTTGGACGTTAAGGGAGTGGTGAGAGCGCGTACCCCTGATATTGCAAGCTGAAGCTAAATGAGTTCAAACCTGTTTAGCGAACTTCTTTGAGTTAAATATAATCGCAAGTTTTGTAAATTTAGGTCCTGATGGTTGTGATCTTGACTTTGATTAGGGTATGACAAATTTCTCAAAACCGACAAGATATCTCTTCATGGAAATTCAGAAGATAGACAGCAATTACTATCCAGAGGTAGTGAAAGCCATTTTTTCATGGATGCAGTTCTTCCAATCCAACTACAGTACTTGAATTCGGAATAACTTGTATGACAGGGTTTCAGTACGAAAAAAGGTTTTTTTTTAAAGAAAAGCATTAACTGACGTGGTAACCAGTTGGTAGAATAGGATTGAGCGCCACTTGCAGACAAACTTTGTATTCATGTTGTCTTGATGTAGATAAAGAATGAGAAACATTTGAGACAAAACCCACTGCACTTCTTTCACTATTTATTTATTTATCTTAAACTTAAAAACGATAGTCATGCTAAGGATAAGCACTTTAGTTCTTTCTATTATGCTGACAGTAGGTAATTGAAATTCAACAGACTCTACATAAGCTCTTTATAGTTAATGCTGGATCCGGGTTCAGGATGCTATGGAAAGCACTCAGGACCTTTCTTGATGCACGTACATTAGCAAAGATTCAGGTGACTTTCACATTTTATTAATCACAGCTTCGTTGCTTTGGTTAAACGTTAAAGTTCTGTTTCAGGTGCTGGGGAAAAACTACGTTAGCAACCTTCTTGAAATTATTGATCCAAGGTGGCAGGTTTATGTGTATGATAAATATTTGTGCGTTCTGTAATGACTAATGAAATGCCACAATATAGCCTTTATATGTAATAGCACTCATTAATGCTATAACGGTACAGTAATTTGCCTACTTTTCTGGGTGGGAATTGCACTTGCTCTGACTATGGAGGTTGTCTTTTTAGCGACAAAGGTCCTTGGAACGAACCAGAAATTGTAGAAATTATTGAGGTTATCTTCTTCAATGAACTCAAGGATTTCTTTGACATTTTCACTTCAGTTAGCTTCTCATTTTTCGTATATCATGAACAAACTTCATAAAAACATTTCGTATCTTGATTGCAGGCAGTTTCTGCAACAGAAGATGTGTTTGATCATGGAGAAATTTCTGACGAGGATCAGGTAAGCAGCACAGACCTTAATGACCTTCCTTGAAATACAGCTACAGTGATTAGCAATTTCTCCATCGCCGTCCTTTCGTCCAATAGATGTTGTAGGCTTTGTTTAACGAATTCCCGTAATGGGCAATGCAGCTTAATGGCCAAAATGGAGGTGTCCGTGACAGAACTGGCGGCAAGCTGGAGAGACAGAAGATTCAGGCATTGAAAGCTGCAGTTGAAGATACCAAGAAGGTAGGTCATATTTGATCATGTTTGGATTCTAAGTTAAGTTTATATCATTTATGATGGTATGTCTGATTGTGATTTAGAAAGTTCAAGCATTGGAAACAGCTCTTGAGGACACCAAGAGGGTAAGTTGAGAACTTTATGGTTATGTTGGTCAACTCCTGTCGTTGTAAGGATTCCCTTCTCTTGCAGATGCTTAACGAGCTCGCACGACACTTAGCAGCGCTCAAAGTTTAGATGAATGTATGTATGAATGGCTGAGAAATCATAGTTGACTTGCTCCATGTCCTTATCATGGCCGCATTTAGCTCATTTGGATCTCTGTCGAACTATTAAAGCAGCCAATTCCCTTAGCTTTTTGTTTTTCTTGAAAATGGAAAAGTCGATTCTGTTTATACACTAATTTAGTTGTTACATGGCTCAGTTCAAATATATATATATATATATATAGGTATCATCACTTCGTCGGCCATTCAACAGAAATTGATAGAAATCTATGATCAAGATATAATTTGGAAACCTACAACAAAATAACGAATTGAAATAAGTTTTGGAGACCAAATCATTGTATACCATTGCAGATGCAGATGCACACGCACATGCACATAGCTGTCTTGTTCAGAATTCTCAAGCCTTAAATGCTTTCGATTGTCACCTAATAGGTTGGTGCCAATCGCCAATCAATTAGTTCAATAAAGATGCATGTAATATCAAAATTTCTACTCTTATTTTATATATGCTTAGGTCAACTATAATGTTAGCTCAAAATTTACAATTAACGATTTTGATGATAATTGTATAATATTTCAAAATTTAAATTTGATTTATTTCCTTACATAAGCGACGATATAATTCTTAAAAGGAAATAAATTAATGGAATAATTGCTTTCTTTTCTGTAGAGATGTTAATTTTGGCTCACTCGGCCCGGTCCGGTCCAATTTTGGTTCGGGTTGATCAAGTTACGGATAAAAAGTGGTCAGCCTAATCGGGTCACGCGGCTTGGCCTGCCCCAACCTATGACCCGACTATAATTTCAAAAATGACGTTGTTTTGTCAAAAAATATGATATTTTTTAAAAATAAGCTTACATTTTTAGAAATGATTTCATGACATCCGGAAGGATTATACTAATTTGAATAATCAGTTTCGGAAGCCTTGACAGAATGTTCTTCTTAACATCTAAATATCAAAGATTTCAACATAGATGATTTCAAAGATTAAGCAATGGCTAGTTGAAGAAATTGTCTACTTAAAGAAGAGCCACTACATTTGCGAACAACACACGAGACTTGCGAAATATCTTAGAGCATCAATATTCTTGAAAGTTATATCAAACTTTTTGTACTTTAGAAAGTAATATCACTCTATTAAAAGAAATTGTTAAATTCTTCATACATTTCATGTTGAGAGCTTGTAAAAGCTAGCAAAATACTACTAGTGTGGAATGTTGAAGAACCTTAAAAAATATACACTTGTGAGCTTGAAGATGCTCGTCAAATTATTACTTAATTTTTATAGTGAAATACTCAAGTTGGATATTTAGGGACTTGACGTAGGCTTCATATAAGCCGAACCAGTATAAACCTAATGTATCATTTTCTCTCTCTTCCTTACTTTTAAATTTTCGCATCACAAGTTTTCAAGAGACTCCTTTTAGTTTTTCAATAGGCACCTTCTGTTTTTATATCGCAAGAGGTTTCTTTCAAAAATTCGTAGACTCCTATCAATTAAATAGGTTTCTTTCTTTTTTAGCGCTAGCAGGCTCCTATCGATTAAAAAGATTACTGTCGTTTTCAACATTAGTAGACTCCTTTAGATTAATTGACTCCTTTCTATTTGAGCGTTAACAGGATCCTTTTGAAAAGTTTATAAGACCCTTCTATTTATAAATTTATTTTATTTAAGAAGGATTTTATTGATTTGAAAGTACCTTGAATTTTTTACACACAATTCACCATCCTTTTGCATGTATTTGCTTTATCATTTAGTATCAGAGCAAGGTTTCACATTTATTGTATTTTACAGCACGTGATAGATCATGGCAAATAATTTGAGAAGCCTTGAAGGATAATATATTTCAAAGCCTTCTTATTTCAATGAAAACAACTATTCATACTGGAAAGACAGAATGACAATCTATCTCCAATCTGTAGTTATTGAAGTCTGGCAAGCCATCCGAGTTGGAGCTACACTTCTCGTTATAGAAAAAGTAGAAGTATGGTCTGAAGCTGACAAAAGAAATGCACAGCTAAACGTTAAAGCACATCATCTAATCTGTGCACTATCTCCAGAAGAATATGAGGAGATATCTTTCTGCTCTACAACAAAGGAAATATGGAATAAACTACAAGTCATGAAACAGGGAGAAACTATAGATGAATTCTTCGAACGGTTCAACAACATCATCACAACCTTAAAGAACTTGGGAAAGATATATCCTAATGATGAGTTCATAATGAAAATTCTAAGATCACTATCAAAAGAATGGAGACCTAAAGTGACAACTCTATAAATTGCAAAAGATCTAGACACTATTTCACTTGACTGGGTTCGAGGAAATATGATGATAACTGAGCTTAGGTAAGATGAAGGATCCTCCTACATAAAAGGAATGGCACTAAAAGCAACTGATGAATTAAAAGATGATGAAAGTGACACTGAGTTGCAAATAAATGGAGATGAAGAGTTTAACTTCATGGTCAGAAAATGTGTCCGCTTCTATAAAAAGAAGCTGATGAAGAAAAGAGAAGGAAACAAGAAAGCTAAAAATAAATAGGTTCCTATCAAAAGGCAGAAGCAGCAATAGCTATAAATAAAATAATCAAATCATATGCATCTCGTTATGAAACAATCGATAATCATAATGATAATATTGTATTCGTTGGTTTTAGAAATTAGAACATATACTGTGCTCAACTGAAAGACATGTCTTCATAAAGTCTTAAGTGTTTTGTTTCTATAGAAAGGATTCGTTTATTTGGCCCATCAGATCTGGACATGCTAGCATGAACATTCTATCAAAATTGTAAAAGAATGAGTTAGTAAAAGGACTACCTACCTTGAAGTTTGAAAGCAATCGGGTTTGTGAGGCTTGTTTGAAAAGAAAACAAATAAGAAGTAGCTTCCCTCCTAAAGATATTGTGTCTACTAAACAATCGCCTGAAATTGTGCATATAGATTTATTTGGTCCCACTAGGACTCAAAGTTTTAGTGGTAAACATTATGGTTTTGTTTTGGTTGATGATTATTCTAGATTTACATAGGTTTACTTCCTATCATATAAAGATGATGCTTTTGAAGTTTTTGAGAAGTTTTGCAGAAAAATTCATATCGAAAAAGGATACTGCATTACTTCAATTCGGAACGATCATGGAGGAGAATTTGATAACAGAAAGTTTGAAGATTTCTATGATAATAACGGTATGACTCACAACTTTTCACACCCAAGGGCTCCTCAGTATAATAGTGTCGTTGAGAGAAAAACAGGACCTTAGTTGATATGGCCAAGACAATGTTGTGTGAAAGTGGCCTACCCCATAATTACTAAGTAGAAGCGATATCCACTACATGTTATATACTCAACAAGTGCCTTATAAGACCTATTCTGAAAAGGATCCCCAATGAGTTGTGGAAAGGAAGAAAACCAATTATTGCGTACTTTCGAGCATTTGATTGCAAATGCTTCTTTCTAAATAATGGGAAAGACAACTTTGAAAGTTCAACGCGAGAGCATATAGAGCTATCTTTCTGGGCTACATTATCACCAGTAAAGGATTTAGAGTTTGCAATAAAAGAAAAAAGAAGATAGAAAAATCAATACATATAGTATTTGATGAAGCACTACCCTCAATAACAACAACTGATTTAGATGATGAAGAGCATTCCTTGGTTCCTAAAAATACATTGACTACACCTATAGTAACCTTGGAATCATAAGATCAAGAAGGTCCTTCTAGGAGTAACTCCTTCCTCTCAGTAGGAGCCTATATAATGAAGAACACCAAAAGAATATAGAGGTCAAGATACATGTCAATACATTATGGGAGACCATTCTGAAAGTCTAATAACCAAATCTTCCTTCAAGAACAACTTTGTTGCCCTCATTTCACAATTAAAAACAAAAATCGTTGAAGAGGCTCTTATTGATGAAAATTGAGTTCTAACTATGAAAGACGAACTGAATCAGTTTGACAAAAACAAAGTATGGAAGTTAGTACCTCGTCCGTAAAACAAGTCAGTCATTGGAAGTCATTGGGTGTTTTGAAACAAACTCGATGAAAACGATAAGGTAGTAAGAAACAAAGTTAAACTTGTAGCTCAAGGTTATAATCAACATGTAGGTGTTGATTTTGATGAACCTTATGCACCAGTTGCTAGAATAAAATTGATTAGAATTTTCTTGCCTTCGCATGTTATAGAAACTTCAAATTGACCCAAATGGATGTCAAAGTTATTTCTTAAATGGATATATTAACGAAGAAGTGTTTGTTAAGTAACCTCTAGGCTTTGAAGATGAAAATCATCTTGACTACGTGATGAAGTTGACTAAAGCCCGGTATGGTCTAAAACATGCCCCTTGAGCATGGTATAAGAGATTAAGTAATTTTCTGCTTAAGAATAATTTCGAAAGAAGAAAGGTAGATAAAACCTTGTTTATTAAAAAAAAGGAGAATGATTTACTCATTGTGCAAATATATGTTGATGATATAATATTTGATGCTACTAATCAGTCTTTCTTTGAAGAATTCTCAGTATGATGTAAGGGAGTTTGAAATGAGCATGATGGGAGAGCTATCCTTCTTTATCAGATTACAAATCAGGAAAAAAAAAAGAAATCTTCATTAGACAAGATAAATACATAAGGAACTCATCAAGAAGCATCATTTTGAGAATGCCAAACCTATGGGTACTTCTATGTATATTGGAACAAAACTTGATAAGGATGAAGAAGGCAAGGCTACAGAAAAGATAAAGTATAAAGGAATGATTGGGTTACTACTATATCTTACAAGCTCAAGACTAGATATTATGTTTAGTGTGTGTCTTTGCGCACGTTTTCAATCAGACAAAAAAGACACTTTCAAGTAGTCAAAAGGATCTTTCGATATCTTCACGAAACTATGGACTTCAAACTATGGTATCTAAAAGCTGATTCTTTTGACATAGTTAGCTATTGTGATGCAGATTATATAGGTGATAAAGTTGATTGAAAAAATACAAGTGATCACTGTCAATTTCTTGAAGGATGTCTAGTTTCTTAGTCTTATAAGAAACAAAGTTGCACAACGCTTTCATCATCCAAAGCGTAATATATAGCAGCTGCCAGCTATTATGCTCAAAGCTTATGGATCAAGCATTAGCTCTAGGGTTTCTCTCTGAACTTTAATCACGTTCCTATATTATGTGGTGATACTACTGCAATAAATCTTTCAAAAAATCCTATGCATCATTCTAAGACTAAGCATATGGAAATCAAGCATCATCTTCTTAGAAATCATGTGTTTAAAAGGAACCATTGATCTTTTGCATATTAATACTAAAAATCAAGTAAATGATATTTTCATTAAGTCAGTCTCTAAAGATAGATTTTACATATTAAGAAAAGATCTTGGTATGTACAAATTATCAAATATTATATCTGTATGAGTTTTTTATGCTACTTTTCTCTGTATACATTAGCAGGATCCTTCTATTTTAAATGGCTCCTATTAGTTTTGAGAACTCCTTGTAGTAAGTTCCTTCTACTTTGGAAGGCTCCTCTTGGTTTAACAGAGCAGTATACACATGTCACTATAAGAAAAATGTCATTTAGTGAAGGAAATTACCGACAGAAAACGTTTGAATTTTGTCGGTAATAAAAATTTGTGACGGAATATTCTTACGAACAAAAAATGTCAGAAAACAGCTATTGGTAAATTTACCAATAGAATTTTTTTCCATCGGTAAAATTACCTATGGAAATTGGATTTCCGTCGATAATTTTACTGACAATTACTCTTTGTTCCGTCGGTTAATATCTTAAATTTTACAGACAATTTTTGGTATTCTATCAGTAAATATAATGGATTTTACCGACGTAATTCTATTTTTTGTCGGTAAATAAATTTAAATTTTTTTAAAAAACTTGACATTAAATATTGGCAGTCTGCTATGCTTCTGCATACTAACATGACTTTACCTATTCAAATGCTTTGGAATGAAGATTCTTACAGGCTGTGATTTATGTAGAAGGCTTGACAACAACTTCTTTGTTCTACTAGTAGCAATTTTGATGGGAGGTAGAAACAATGTTCTAAACTGTTTAGCTTCTTTAAGCATCCACAAAAAGAAGAAGAATTTTATGCTAATCTTCTAACAGTATTGAGGAACAACAGATGTAGAATTTTGTTTATAAAACTAGAGTGGGTTTAAATACTCACTTGAGCTTGATAAGGACAAAGTTGGCTTTATGTTATACGAAAAAACATATGACAACAGTTGCAAAAATACCTTCACTAAAGGACACGATGACAATGACTGGAGAAGACAAAACTAGAAAGGAGCCCACAATAGAGAAACTGGAGAGAAGAAAACCAAAAAGGAGACGCAGGAAGAAGGAAGAAGAAGACACAGGTGGGGGGAGATGTCGAGTGAGTTTAAATTTAAAAACAATTTATCGACGAAATTTGTTGACGGAAATTTCCATAGGTAAACTCAAAAAAATTTTATTCCACCAATAAATCCTGCCTTTTTATCAACGGATATCTTATACTGTCGCTAAATTCTCTATTGACAAAAATTTCCGTAGGTAAACTCAAAATTTTTTTATTCCGTCAATAATTTTCGTCTTTTTATTGACAAACCTCTTATACCGTTGCTAAATCCTTTATCGACGGGAATCTTATACTATCGCTAAAATCCATCGCAAAATTTATAGGGATGATTTCTCTTTATATTTAGCGATGGATATTAGTACTGTCGCTAATTTGCAACAATATGGGTAATTTTTTATCGCTAATTCTCGCTTTTCTTATAGTGTTACCGACGTCCATATTTTTTCGTTGCTAACGTCCGTCACAAATTTTGTCGTGATGATTTCCCTCCATATTTAGCGACGGGTAGTAGTACCATCGCTAAATTAATCAATTTTAATGAAGAAAATATGCTTTCCGTCTCTAATTTCCAACGTTTTCTTTTCTGTCGTTACGTTTCCGTTGCTAATCCACAGTTTTTTCGTAGTGCCCTAAAAAAGAAGTCATTCATGACATCCTTTCAGCATTTAAAGAAATGTGCCTGCAATTCTGACAAGCGGTTGTACAAGATTGACAAAAGATATGCGGACGATCCACTTCCTTTTTCAGCGTGTACGACTGTCCTTCCTTACACGAAATCAACGTCTAAGAATTGTTCAATATACTAGGGACAATCTTCTCTCTTATACTCATTGTGTTCGATTTTAAAAGTGCAGTTATCTTCCTCTTTGCACCCTAACTTTCTGCCTTCTCCCTATTCTTTCCTATAAAAAAAACTCCTTACCTACAATGGCCAGAACAAAAGCAAAGGAACAAAAAAAACCTCAACTTCCACTGCTAGCCTTGGTGAAGCTCATGTTTCTGATTTCACTCCTACTGAACTTGTCTTTATCTCTTCCGCGCCTGTATCTACTACTCCTCGACCTGGTTCTAAAGATATGGAAGTGTTTGGAGTAAATTGGATCATAAATGATACTGATTCAGACAAAAAATTGACTCAAGCAATAAGACGTCCACAAACTAGAGGAAGTCTTGCAAAGTAAGCCAAGAAAATTTCTAAACAAAAAGAAAACCCTGATGTTGAAAAGAAAGAGGAAGAAGAAAGACATAAAGAAAGGCAAAGTGTATGTGACTGAAGATACTATTAAGGACCTCATTGACAAGAATGAATTGTTTCATGAAGAGATGATTCCTAAAGAAAAAAGAGGAAAGAAGATAAAGATAGCCACATGAAAAGGAAAGATATCAACACCACAAAAAATGTTTCAATCAAAGGAAACTAAAGTCTGCTATAAAATGCAATATAAGAAAAGAAGGTCGTTGTTGGGTAGAGCTTGCTTCCCATGATATTTGATGACATATGTATACCTATCTTTCCTTAATTTGTTGCCATTGGTTGGGAAAATTTTCTGAAATTAGATGAAACTGTATGTGATGATCTAGTTAGGATATTTTACACACACATGAGAAAAGAAAAAATTGATGGAAAGCTAGCCATTATCTTATGGGTGTATGAATGTGAAAATTTAATTTCTAAAGAAAATTTAGGAGATATACTATACATAATTCCTATAGGGAGAACTAATTTTTCCTGTCATAAGTAAGATGTCGAAGATCTGGATTTGGTAGAAGTTGTTAATTTCATATGCCTTCATGTTAACAACACCCAAGATAGGAGACCTTGGAGCAAACAATTAATTTACTGCCCTGATGCCTCACATCGTTATTAGCTACCTCAATCTTTTCAAAGAGCAGCTTTGTTGAAAGGTGTAGTTTGTTGGACGCTTATGTAGTGTACAATTTGCTAAAAGTGAACATAATGAATGTTCCATCAATGATCTTGAGATTTATGGTGGATAAGGGGAATTACAAGAATACCACTAGTTGCTTGCCTTATGGAATGCTACTCACCAAGATTTGCAACCATTATGGAGTACCTTTTCATAATTTAAATCGGTACACACCAGTTAAGTTTCATCCTTTCATTCCCCACCAATTTGGATACAAATTGCAAAACAATGTCTTAGTAGACAAAAGATTAAAAAGAGTAGTAGAAAACTTAGATCCTAGTCCAGACCAATAAACTCCTACCCCTTTTTAGGATAAAAATAGTGAAAATCTCCGATAACAGCTAAAGGACATTTAAGCTATTCAAGAACAAATAGATAGCATGGAAAATCAGCTTCTTGACATGTAGATTTTGCTCAGAATTTTTTTTGAATCTCTTTAATAAATATGTTGCTATTCTTGCCTGGACTATTTTGTCATACTTATGATATTTGTTTGATGCCTTTGTTGCTCTTTCCCTCTCTTTTTTTTGATAATGACAAAGGGGGCGAATTAATGATATACTTTGCCTTGATGACATATTTTCAATATTGCTTTGATCGCTATTGATGATATATTTGCTATTAATATTACTGAAGTTCTGGAGTTAGTTGATCGCTATTGATGATATATTTGCTATTAATATTGCTAAAGTTTTGAGCGTTAGTAGATCGCTATTGATGATTAATTGACTTATTTTTATTTGAGCGTTAATAAAATCCTTTCGAAAAAATTATTGAACTTTTCTATCTATAAATTTATTTTGTTTAAACACTAACTTATTAATTTGGAAGTATCTTGAATTTTTTACACACAATTTAGCCCCTCTTATGTATGTTTGTTTTATCATATAATAGTTTGTAAGTATGATTTTTTATGGCACTATTATTGTTTTGGGAAACAAAAATATGGATATAACTTAGTGTCAGGCAATTTTAAGAAGAGATAATACAACAAACAACCACTCATATTCAATGAAGTTAACAAATGTACATTATTATAGTAATAAATCACGCACGAATTTGAATTACAGAAAGAACTTTATAAAAAAAGGTTACAACAATTAGTAAACCTCTCCATTAATGATTAAGACAAAAAAAGAGGCTCTTCAAATTACTTCTTGATTTTTATAGTGAAATATTCAAATTGGATGTTTGGGGACTAGACGTAGGTTTCATTATAAGTCAAATCATTATAAATTTACTGTGTCATTTTGTCTCTCTTCCTTATTTTAAAATTTTTGCATTATAAGTTTTCAAGAGCCCCTTTCAGCTTTTCAATATGCTCCTCCTGTTTTTATATCGCAAGAGGTTTGTTTTAAAAAATTAGCAGGCTCCTATTGATTAAACAAGTTCCTTTCTTTTTGAGAGCTAATATGCTCTTACGGATTAAAAAAACTCTTATTATTTTGAGCATTAACAAACTCTTTTCGATTAATTGATTTATTTATATTTGAGCGTTAACAAAGTTCTTTCGAAAACATTGTAGGAACTTATTATTTATAAATTTATTGTGTTTAAACACGATCTTATTGATTTGAAAATACCTTAAATTTTTTACACACAATTTATCCCCTCTTACGTGTGTTCGTTTTATCATATAATAGTTTGTAACTATGATTTTTTATGAAATTATTATTCTTTTGGGAAACAAAAATATAGATATAACTTGGTGTCAGAAAATTTTAAAAAGGGCTAGTATAACAAACAACCACTCATATTCAATGAAGTTAATAAATGTGCATTATTACTGTAATAAGTTACGAATTCGAAACAACTTTTTTATAAAATAGAACTGGCTGCCCCAAAAAATAAGACAAAACAAAGGTGGGCTTTAGATGTTCGCTTGTCTTCGGACCCAGTCATGATTATGGCTCTCCCTCTGCCTTCTGCCTCAGAATTTGCCAATTTGGGGTCCACGACAATTCAAGTTGATTGGAATTTAGATTCCTAAGAAGTGAAGCGTTCAAATTTGGTTGAAATGTCCCATTCCCATTTAGCATTTGGTGATGGTAGTTGTTGGATTTGCGGCAATTTAATGACAAATTGGGTTGATAAAAGAGCAGCTAGAATTTTCTACGCAACATTGAAAAATTTTGAGAACGAAATTGCAGCCCCCCCCTTCCCTAAACTCCACACTTTTTTCTAGTTAATTTGTTTATGATTAGGTAGAGGTTTCCCATTTAGTGCATCTTTTGTAGCTTAAATCATACTTCTGCTGCCATGAAACTACCAATTGCAAAATGGTATTTTTGACGTTTTCTCTTTATTAAATTCCGGATTTAATAATTTTCTCGAGGTTATAATAATCTTAAAAGGGGAATATGATCCTATAACTAGGGCCTAGTATCAACTGTCCAAATCCACCTAAATAACTTATTAGGTGACTTGTTAAATTACTAAATTATTAATTTATAATAAAGAAAATAAAAACCAATAGGATTGATTTAACTTTAATTTTAGTCAACCAACTATTCAAACTACACCATATATATGTATAACTAAATTAATTTGAGAATTGTACTTAGTATTTAATTATGGACCTGCTTGCTTTCACAATTATTTTAAATTATCTATTTTTATTTTCATTTTTAGTACAATTATTATTTGGTTGAAATTTTATTTTTGGTTTCTTATTTTCATATAATTTATGAAAACCAAAAAAGTCATGATCGTTATAATTTAATTGTTTAATAATGATAAATAATTTAATTATATAATTATACAATAATTTTATATTTCATTTTTACTTAATTAATTTATAGGATTATTTTATGATTAACTCCTATTTAGTACGTCATTACTGTTGGGGCAAAAATATAATTAAATTGATATTAATAACTAAATAAGTTTTTATAAGACAAATAAACCAAAATTATGAAATAAAATAAAATATACAATAAAAAGTAAAGTAAAACCAAACGTTCCTTTAATTAAGATCGGAAGGCAAATATTCAGACCTCATGTTTGTTAAGTTTATAAGTTTAAACAAATACATTAAACTTCAAATATCATAAATTTTAAAGATAATTGAAATGGTAATTATAATAGAGACCTATAAGATTTGAGACAACATAATGTAATTATCATCAATCATCAATCATTACATCATTTAATCGATTATTGAACAACAGTGATTCTCAAAGTTTGCCTTTATTACCCAATGATTGACCCAAAACTTCTAAAAGAAAATGATTAAATCCATTTTTCATTATTTACCTAAGATCATATTCTATTTTTATTATGATTTATTAAATTTTATTTACATATTTACATAAATCCTGTATGAATGAGATCTAATGGAATCAAACAAGTCTAAGTTGCACTCTCAAAATCGATACCTATTCCTATTATTTTAATTTTACTATATTTTATGAAAATATATCTAGATCTACAAAAATTAGACTGTTGAGACGTGTGTCGAACAACTTCTAATCCTTCGAGACCAACTGGGTTTCAACATGTTAAGGTAGTCAAGAAGTTGTGGTGTTTCGAGTTTCACAATTGGAAGTCTAGTACGAAAGAAATATGGGTATTCTATTTTTTGGTAATAATTATTCATTCCCACGTTAATAATTTTGTTTTATAAAATAATTTCTATTTAAAATAGCTTTGTATTATCCAATATTTTAAGAATCAAAGTTAGATTGGTAAAATAAAAAATAAAAAATTAAAACATCTAATTAGTATAAGATTATTATAAAATTGATTAAAAATTTAATAAAATTTAAAATTTAATAAAATTTAAAATATAATAAAAAAGATTATTAGAATTTAAGATTTAATTAAAAAAATTGTTAAATAAAAATTTATTTAATTTATAATAATTTATTAGTTAATAAAAATTAATCATTAACTAATAAAT
>JANSVA010000217.1:40101491-40125836 GCA_025504915.1 Erythroxylum reticulatum | reverse complement strand
GAAGAAGAAGAAGAAGAAGAAGAAGAAGAAGAACAGGGAAAGGAACACAAAATTGATTTATAGTGGCTCAACCAAACAATTATTAGATTACTTCCACATACCAATCTCTAATCTTTACTTGATAATTATACTATCTCTCTGCCTTCAGTGGGTGAAAATGAACCCTCTATATAAGATCTTCTTTACCATAAAGGAAGAGAAAGACTTATAATTATTTTCCTTTTTCACAAGTGAACATGAATCCATTGCAACATAAATTATTCACTCAATGATCTTATAAATGCTCAAATACAACTCAAAATCTTCTTTTCTTGTTCATACCAATGGATAAGAGCTTAATGTGGTTTATGCAATGTATACATGCAGTCATTTACGTTTTCTGGCCTCTCAAGGCTTTTAGTAACTCTCTCATATACTTTTCTTCCCAAAACTCACGTATGGTGTATTTATACCCAAACTAAATTTAAATTATTATGATATAGTAGTCATTATAAAGATTAGTTTCTAAGCACATTAAACTACTTAATACCTTGCCTTTTACTAGTCGATGTCCCTTTGGTTAAGGTACTGACTAGTGATATGTGCTTAATTGATTATACATTTATTCCATAACACTCAGTGATTAATGCTATGAAATGCTTAAGACATTCACTTTAGTTCATATTTGATTTTAGGTACAATTCAAAAGCGAAAGAACTAAAGTGAGTCGAAAGAACAATCTTTGAGTTGTCTTCTTGAGATTCACACTCACTTGTCTTCATAACAAGAAGAAGAAGGATTAGAGCAAGAGGAGACAAGAAAATGCATGAAGATGAAGAGTAAATTGTCATAGTCATTATCGTAAGCTTATGCACACCCATGACAAATGTGTTATAGGCATGACACTCTTCTCATGCCCATGACTTTACTACCTGGTCACCTAAAACCCTACTTTTTAATATAAATATACATAATGTGATGGCAGAAGGCATGAAAGTTATAGAGAATTGTTTTGAAGTCATAAGCTCTCGATTTTGAAGAGAAGAATGAGCAAAGCTCCATTCCCTTAGAGACCCATGGAGGGTTGAGCTTTTTGATGCCAGTTCGGAGGTGATATCGATGTTGAAGGACCCAGTTAAACATTCTCTCCATTATGTTTGTTATTATTTCTCTCTTAGTAATTGATTATATTATCTTGTGTTTATTGAATTGGGTATTGTGTAAGAATGATTGAACATTATCTTTGATTGTTTTTATGTATGAACTTATTGCTAGATTCAAATACAATACATAATAGTTGTGTTTCTGATTCATTTATGGCAACTAAAGGTTTTTAATCATTAGGGATAACATAACTTAGGTTAAATGACCCAAGCTTGTGTGGTTGTTGCCTTGATTAATTTGTTTTCCTAACTTGTAATATGGTTGTCTAATTAAATCTGGAGAGCTTATTCTAAGTTATTTGATAGCTAGGTTTAATTAATGAGCTTTTCTTAATTAGACACGACCTAAGAGAAAACTGGGATTAACAAAGATTATTGTTAACCTACAATTAATAATTACTAGGAGAGGTATGATAATAACAATTCAATGAAGTATGTTTAATCGTGTGTAGGCTGAGATTGAACTGATGACCAGGTCCCTAACGTATTCATCACTTTTCATTATTTTTTAATATTTTCTTTAATTTGTTTTTTGTTAGATTAGTTTCATTTTGTTTTTTATTTGAAAACCAAATCAACCCCCTAACCTAAACACCAATTCTTTCATTACAAAAGCTAACTTAAACACTCTCTGTGAGATCCACCTAGACTCATCACTGTTATAGTAGCAAGTCTAGTTATTTTGAGTAGTGTTACGACGCTCTACGTCAACTAACCTATCCTTTAACTAGCCACTTCCCCCCTCACTATCTCTAGGTTAAGTTATATGTTCAACTTATTAGTATATGCCCCGCGAACCAATTATAAAATGTATTCTAATTATTAGTTGTGATTTAGGTAATGTCGTATTTTGACCTTATTTAATATTGGGTAATTATAATGTCTTGCTAGAGGCAACTTATAACTTATGGGCCTAAAAGAAGTTTGGGCCTACTGCTAATATTAAATAAGCCTATAGGGTGGCACTCCAAGCAGGTTGAACAGTCAATAGGCCTATTTCGAATTTGGGCCTAGTCTAATTCACGCTTAACTAGTTAGGGTTTTCCCATAGATATAGATATACAGGTGATTAGAAGATGAATGATCTTTTAATCACAACCCTAACACACATCTGCATATAGAGAAAGAGAGGAATGAGATTGGTGCTAGCACACTATGAGCGTGATATTTAGTCCTGCATGAGTGTGGATATCAATAGAGGCATGATGTTTGACGTGATATTTTCTGACACCACCAATTCCTTTTTCATTTTGCTATAGGAAAGGTATAATCAATCTCGATTTTGGTTTTAATATTCACATGGATCTTGGTGTTTCAGATTTAAATTTGCGATGTTTATTACTGTTCATCATCCAAATATCCTACACAACTAACTAACCAAACCTATTTTAGCTAGCTAAATGTATAATTTATTTTCAAAAACAACCTCTTTACTAGTTAGGAGTAAGGATGCATACTACTGGACCTCCCCAGACTCCACGTACTAGAGAGATTTTTACTAAGTTATTATTATAAATGAATAATGCATTTGTTTAGTGAGTAATTCAATTAATGATTTCATCATAAATTTTTCAAATTTTTATTGAATATATAGTGGATTACTTTTAACACACGTACAAATTATATGCTAAAGTTCCAACTGTTGAATTTTATAGAGATATTTCAACTTAACACAGTTAAGTTATATTACTAATTAAGATATATATGTGATGCAATTACAATTAGTCAAATGCAGGATCCATTGCATAAGGGTTTAGACTAATTATAATGAATGGAATTGGAGAAGATTTGGAGGGTTAATATTCATCTTTGGATAAACATAGCCTTAGACACAGTTATGATCTAGTTTGTGTTACTCTTTAGATATGAAGAGATTACACATGGCTTCATACATATATGTGTCCTGAACACGCTCGTTCCTTGATGTGGTAGTAAAAGTTTTAGAAAATAACATAACGACCATGTACCAACCTATATAACTATTAAGAAAAACACGTTATGAAGACACAACTGAATCCCATATCCTCTCCACTAGCATTAAAGTTCTACAAAAAGCACGATCGTGCCTTTCTTTTAAACCGTAATATTTTTCCAGTATTTAAGGAGCAATTTTACATAATGTGAGGAAGTTTTTAGCATCTTTGTTTATTATGAATCGTAAGTGCTTCTTTTTTTATTCTTCATTGAACCTCAAACTTATAAAAGAATTCTTCTTTGTGGCATTCAAATATGTAAAGAGTTTAGTTTTTTATTCTTTATATTTAATAAGTCAACTCTCTTTATATATTTGATTTAGCTTTCTTGGTGTGGTTCAATCTTGTTCATGTGTCCTGTAGGATTTTCTTCCTAGGTGGTTTTACATTAGTTGGTATTAAAGTTTGGCTTGAAATTAAATATGATTATCTTTTCATTTTCATACCATTCAAATTATATTCTAGTTTCTTTTTCTAAGATTTTTTTGTTATGAATTTGTAATTACTTTTACTAAATTTTCATTTCATTTTTCAAATTTTAAACATAAAATTTTCATCTTCTTGTTTAAAGTTTTTTTAATCTCTTCTTCTTATGTTTGAATTTCTTTTTAATTTAATATGTTTTTTTATGTCATTCATACTAGATTTTTCATGTAATGGTGATATGAAAAAAGATTCATTATTTTCTTGATAGAAAAGTCTAGCCTAATTTTTCATAAGGAAACAATCTAAAACTTAATTGCTAAAAATATAGTTCAAATTCATCTCTTCTTTGAATGCTCCTTCAATAAAGATATATGAGAATATATCACCACAAAATACCAATGGCTTAATTTGGGAGACTTACTTCTAGATATTATTCTACATCTATCAAACTAAAAGGCGTAAACGAGAGTCGACCAATTAATCCACAACGTTGCTATAGGTCTCTGTGTTTACAACTTATAGCGAGAAAGAAATCTCAGACGTTTCACAAACAAAAGTTTTTCAAAAGAGACCTTGAAATCCATGATTCTCACTGAAGTTAGGGAGCAAATCCTGCTACAAAACTTGAATCAAAATGGTAGCTCAAATATCTTAGCATCATTGCACCTATAACGATAAAGTTATCATCATATTTAACATTCTACTATTTTGTTCTTAATATTTACCTTGTATTACAAGGTTGTTCCTTATGGATTTTCTTCTTTGTAAAACTCTTACTTCCTATTTATTAATTCCATTTTCTTTTTTTAAATATGGTTCAAATTAAATTAATGCTATCTTTACTTATTTTGTTTAATTCTTTTATTTCTTATTTAAATCATGTCTTAGTTTTCCTTAACAATTAGTACATTGGTTTCTTTTGAACTTTACAAGGTTGAAATATTTGTTGGAGTGTGAGATTAGTGTCGAGAAACGCCAACTAAAGAGTGAAATATGAGTGTATTGACATCCTAGAGAATATACATGTGAGGGAGTAAGAAAGGAAGTTTTTTTACAAAATTTTCTTGCAAATTTTAAATATGGCTTCTAAAGGTATTTAAATGCTCGAGGAAGAAAAGGAACATTTTTTCTTTCTATAGGCTACGCAAATGCAATTTGAGAAACCAACCATAAATCATAATAAGGTGAAAGACATATTGGTAAGGCAATCCCATTAATTTATAAAATTACAATAGGGATAACAACCTTGAGTTCCTAATAAGAGGAGGCATATTAGTTATAATTCACCATTTCAAATGAAAGTTGATGAAGATAATAATGATCTAAGTGCTAATGAATTTGATCTAGATTTTGATATTAGTAGGGGTTAATTCAAGTCTAAGAGAGGAGGTTGATGTGAATAAGAGCCTAAAAGTCTAGATGATGTAGATTAAGATCCAAGTAGTAAATAGATAAAAGTACCCTCTGTTAAACATATAAAGAATCCAAAAGGAAAGGAATCTACACCAACACTTGATGATTCTAGTGATGGTGGAGTTGATTATACTGTTGAAGATAAGTTGCTTGATAGTAAGAGAGTGTTAAGTCGTCAAATTAATGAGGATGAATTAAAGTAGCAAAAGGAGAGCATCTTCCATACTAGATGCTACATTCATGAAAAGGTATGTAGTATGATTTTTAAAGGAGATAATTATACTAATGTAGCTCAAATTACTCTTTTATAGAAGTTTGGTTGGCTTTCTGTGAAATGTCCAAATCCATATAAATGACAATGACTTAATAAATTTAGGAAAATCAAAGTGAAATAGTAGGTACTATTTTATTTTAATTAAAAATTATAAGGAAAAGGTATTATTTAATGTAGTAATTGTTTAAACTAGTTATATACAATTGGAGAAGCTATTCATCAACAAATAATCACTACGGGTTAAATGGGTAAGATCTACTCAACTAAAAGAAGCTTTATGAAGCATCAAAATCTCTTCTTTATTCATGTGGCTTTGAAGAAAGTTTCTATATGCTCAAAGTTAAAGATTTAAGGATGAATTATATAGAAGAGGGGGGAAATGATGCCAGCATGATTAGCAAAACAAAAGATCCATTATATGAAAGACTAGTTATAAGGGTTACAATTAAAGAAAATTTAGAGGGTTAATATTCATCTTTGGTTGAAAATGACCTGAGACTTGACTATATTCTAGTACATATATCTTTCTAGCCATTAAAATATTGGACAATCTTACACATGGAGATGCCCCTAAATTGTTCTCCTCTCTAAATATGGGAGTTAAAATTCTAGAAAAAGAATATGTCCTTATACATGACTATATACTAGCCTGTGAAACTCTATAAGAAGTAAAATATGAAGACAGAGCCTTCAACATGGCCATATCATTGAAATTGAAGTTTGCCTATTGAGCATAACCTAAAACATAATAATGTCTTAGGTTGTGTCTGCCATTAAACCATGTCTAGTATTTAACGAGTGTTTTTACACAAAGTGAGGGAGTTTTAACATCTTTGTTTATTAAGAGCTATAAGTGCCTCTTTTCCTTGTTCTTTATCAAACTTTGAAATTATCAAAGAATTCCTCATTTGTGGCCTTCAAATAATTCAATAAACTTAGTTATTGATTCTTTATAGTTAATATGTTAATCCTCTTTATATATATAATTAACCTTTCTTGGTATGGTTTAAACTTGTTTGAGATTTTTCTAAGGATTGATTCTTAAGCTGGTTAGCATCAATATGTGTAAATCTCCATAGGTTATGATATTTAGTGTTACAAAATAAAAATTAGGGCATGTTTTTATATTTTTTCATAGTTTAAGATATTAAAAATTACCCTTAAAATTTCCCCATATATTGTGTTAAGATCAAAAGGTTTTTTATAAAGTCCAAAACAAAATTTCTTTTGATTATGAAAACATTTATATGTAATGTTCATGAAACTTTGGGCCCCCAGAATATTGAAGCGACCAAGATAGGTTTATATGAAAGATTAAAATGACCTAATATATATGGAATGACTTCATTCTTTTGTATTCTTTAAAATTCAAAACAAATTTAATTTTGATTATGAGAACATTTATATTCGATGTTCATATAACTTTGAGCCCCTAGAACATTAAAGTGATTAGGATAGGATTACAAAAAATATTACAATGTCCTACTGCATATGGAATAACTTTATTCTTTCTTGTTCTTGATCTACTTGACTTAAATTGCCTTAAAAGTCTCTTAAATTGTATTTGGTCCTTCATTTTTCTCACTTTGATACTTTGATCACTTTTTCCTTTCATTGTACTTGATTTTCCTATTTTTCTTAAATACTTGACAAATTAGCTTAATGATATTACCAAAGTTAAAAATACTTGAAGTAACATATCATGTTATCATTAAAACTAAAGGTTAAATCCTCTCTTCGTACATCAATCTCTCCTTTTCTATAATGACTTGGTGATTTTGGAAAAAATAAATGACGATGAGTAAACTCTCCTTATGTTAAAGCAATATGTAATGTATACTCTCCTTTGATTCATGCATCAATCATTTATAAATATTAAGTTTCAAATTATCATTCTCTTGTCCCTAGTGTCAATATTAAAGGGGGTAAATTGTGAGCAAATTGTAAATACAAAACTCTTATGAAAGAAACGAACTATTTATCAAAAGAAAATGTACTATAATAAAAGTCAAAATTTCACCCTAGGTACATGTAATAATATTTCCTATCTTTTATTATACATACTAAGTCAATAGGATCAAATATAATTAATATAAAAAGTAAGTGATTATCTCCTTTATATAAAAAAAGTGTTCACCTCCTCTTTCTTGCTTACTTGGTTCAGTAATTGATTTTTTAAAACCAATTTCTTTACTTGGATCATATGAGGGCTCTTGATGATTTTTCTTTTATAATTAATTATTGGGCATATAATTGTTTTTCGTCTTATGATACCAATAAAAGTGATGCGAAATTTTGTATTTGTTTGATTCCACTTGATATTAACCTACCTACAAGGAAAGACATCATTATGTTACCTATATAAACTTCGGTTTTCAAAGGTTAGCTTTTAAACCTTTTCAACCTATACCTTTTTGGTTTGACTTAATAAGCATTGTTTTATAGAGTAATTTTTTATTATATGCTCATAATCAATACAAAAAATGATATTTCACATAGGAATGGAAAATGGGCCTAATCCTAACTCGACCCAACCTAACCCAAAGTCAATAAGCTCAACCCAAATTAATCAAACTTCAAGTTGCGTTCAGGTTATTCTAAAAAAATTTTAAACTTCAAACTATGTTTAAGGTTGTGCTTCATAGCTTGGCCCAACCAAAGCCCAAATCTATTTCATATATAAAATGACATCATTTTGTTAATGTAACAAGATAATATCATTTTGTACTTTGTTTATAATAATAATTGTGGTTTTTTCTACATGCCTTATTTTAGTTCTCTAATGAAGAACAAATAAACTTGCGTGAGTTAGAGTCAAACTAGAGAAGTTTTGGCATGATCTTGGAGGAACCCAGGTCCATTATAAGGCACCAATATGACATTTTATTGAAGTTGTGTTAGATGTCATGAAACACAGTTCTCAGCAGTATTTTTTTTCCATAAATCTTAGCTTTTTGTTAGAGTTAAGAAAACAAGAACAACATGAGTTTGTGTTAGCCCATATTGGTCATTTCACTTTAATTTTTTAGCATTTTATGAAAATGAAAGGCAAGTTTTGCAAATTAGATAGAAACACTTCATTAAGTATATAAATTAGAGGACTTTAAATAAGAGAGAATCAAATTTAGAGAAAAAAGAAGGAATTTCGTTAAGATTCAGCTGAAGAACATTAAGATTTCAATATTCCACAAGGATTATTTCTTTTATCTTGTTTTCTTTCTTGATTGTTGTTGGTTTTCTTATTCTTAGTATGAAATAAATTGGGATAAATCTGAATGGGATGACATAAAACCTATTGTTTAAATTGATGCTTTGATTCATTAATAGTCTAGTTATCTTGTGAATCATTCATGATTATTTCTTGTGTTTGAATTAAAATATGATAATGTTTGATTTAATGTTAGATTTCATATAAAGTGATTGGGAAATAATATCTATGAATAGATCGAGCTATATTATGGAATGTTAGAGATAGGACCACAAAACCTTTTAGTTCAAAGTCTAACTTATAAAAGGAATTCATAAAACTAGTTAATGTATTCTCGAGGTTTTGATTAGAAAGAGGTTTAATTAATTAATTTAAGGTAGGGTTTGTATATCTTAATAAAGAATACGATTGTAAAATTGGAATTTCTACAAATCCAATAAACTAGGGTTAATAATTAGATCAAGATGATTTCATTCATAGAAAGATTCTAAGGGGATTCTACATCAACATCTTGATTATTAATTAATTACTTCACTCTTACACATTACTTTGGTTTTTTATTTTATATTAGTAATTTTGGTTTAGTTTATTATTCTTTTTAAGTCAGTCACCTATTTTATTATATTAGATAATAGAAAAATAGTTTGTATTAGTACTTATAGTTTTTGTTAGATATACTTTTATATTCACTAGACTATACTATAAGAATAATAAGTGCACTTACCTAGTGATCTTTAGTATTGTTCGAAAAATATATAAATCTTTTAAGATTGTTCGTAGACATCAATAAGTTAGTATAAATGTTAAAAGTTGAGACTAGTTTAATTATTAAATGAATTTAAATTTCCCTTATTAGTTGTCATGCACTCAATATGTCAAAAGTAATATCATGAAAAATAAAAAAAACACATTTAGTTTGTGAAATTAATACTGCAAATATGTATCTTCAATAACTATCATCTTTTTTATGCTTATTTTTTTAGACATCATCTAGTCAAGATTTCAACCTCCTTATTATTAGCCTACCATGTGACTTGCCGATAACTAGGTCCTTCAACCTAATGTCTCTTGAAAGGGATTTATTATGCCTTTAACAATCACTAGCATCCTTTAACTTAATTACAGTTACACTTATACTTTTTTAATTTTCCTTTTCTAATATATTATATAAGTAGTCAAATTTTGGTTCACTTTCTACCATCTAATCAAGGGCCTTATAAGGTGATTCCAATTTCCTTATCCTATTAACACTAATATCAACATCCTCCTAAATGTTGTAAGCCTTCTTTTTGAATGCCATTGAATAACATCACAATACCAGCTCCTAATAACATATATTTTGGAATATTTTTTTATCTTAAACCTATTAAAAAATTTAAAATTATGTCGACATATAGTTCTTTAAAATTCAAACAATATGTAACTGTACTTTATTAGTAAGGGTGAGTCACTTAATGCCTAATAATATTACGTCTAAGGATAGAAAAAGGTTAATTGACTTAGCTTAAGTTAATCAAAAATCAAGCTTAGCTCAAGTTCATTGAACATCAAGCTAGACTTAGGCTTTTTTTAAAAATTAGACTTTAAGTTAAGCACGAGCCTTTTTTTAATTTCAAGCTAGGATCAGGATTTAGACATGCTTTAAGTTAAGCTAGGTTTGAATCAAATGATTTAGATAAGCTTTAAGTTTAGGTTGAGATTTTTAGGCTTAATTAGGATTTAACCCAAACTCGGGCTAGGGAAAAAGGCCTAAGCCTAGCTTAGCTCGTGACCATATCTAATTGCACCTTCATTCATCTCCTCTTCCTTATCCAACTTGTTATTCTCTTTCATCCAAGTTTTGCTCACCTTGTAATATATAAAACTTATTAGTTCTTCTTATATAATATGAAATAGGACATTGACGTACATCTTCTGAGATTCTTTCTCAATATCAAATTGTGTAACTAAGGAAACATTACTCCTTACACATGAGTAATCAAACTCCATCTCATGCTTAATCTTTTTCCTGATTACTTCCTTATATTACTTAATTAATTGTGTTAGTCTGCTACGAGCATATACATAGACGTTAAAGTAAACATTTATACCCTTACTTCTTTGTTGTTAACATTCTTACCTAAGGATGTCCTATAACTTTTATAGGTGTCAAATTTCTTAAGTGCATTGTTTAGTATGCCATAAATGCAGTCTATACTTACAATAAGGAATACCAACTTAATGATGTTACTTATATTGTTATACTCATCTGTGATTATCACATCATGTGACTTCCTATTTATACAATATAACATATACGAAAAGTTAATAAAAACTATTGATCATCTTGTTTCCTAATGGTGCATAACCAAGCAATATATATTGCCTATGATGATTTACATGAACAAATGAAGCAAATGGAATTTGGTATCCATTAAGACATCACCAAATTCAAAAAAAGTTGATCAAATCCTTGTATCTACCCCAAAAATTTTCCTTACTCATCAAAGTCAATTTTCTAGAAAAAGCTACAATCCTTTTCTTTCATTCTAATAAATATCTTATACAACACTTTTGTGTCTCTTTCTTCTAAGTCAACTTGTCTATATGATTAATTTTCCTTACTCATCAAAGTCAATTTTCTAGAAAAAGCTACAATCCTTTTCTTTCATTCTAATAAATATCTTATACAACACTTTTGTGTCTCTTTCTTCTAAGTCAACTTGTCTATATGATTAAGATAATACTTTTATAAACATTTCATGTTTTTATACCCACTTGCAATTATAATGAAAGATTGTACATTTGTATATGGCCTAATTTCACAATTGTTGTTCGTTTTTAATATACTCCTCACTTAGCCATTCATAACCTAATATTGCCTTATAAACCTTCTATTACTTAGAATTATATCATGATTTTGCACATCTTCATACTTGATTATGGTCAAAAATACCTTTATCCAATCAAAAATATAATCGAGTATTGCATCTAATTCTTTCATTAGATCTAAGTTTTATTATGTTCCACCCTCGTATTTTATGTAATTGGCCTTAATGATAAACAAATGTTTTACTCTTAAATCCTCAATTCTCATCTTTTGGTATAAATCAAACATCATTTTATAATTTTCAAACTTTACTCCCATTTCAAGTATCACCTCTATCTCAATGTTCTTTATACCATTATGTGAGGTTCTCTCACCTAAAAAACTCTTCTTGTTCTCCATTTTAGTAATACTATATTATACAAAAAGCTACTATAACATTATTCAAAAAATACTATAATATTACATAAAGTATACCACTGGATATACAACATATACCATCATATGTTAAATAAAAACTACTAAACATACAAACATATACTTTATACCAATTGGAATGATGTAATATTAGAACATCAGCTCTTACACATGGACAATGAATCTACATCCTTATTCTTCTTGTCATTATTTTCTTCTCTTATCAGCACTATAATTTTCACTCTAAACAAATAGCAGACAAGTTGGAATTTGTATTAATCATAGCATTTCTTTCTACCATGTATCAAATCTATGGTTTCCATTGCAATAGTGCAAATTCAATCACCTCCATTTTTATTTAAAATGAGAAAGAATTAATCAAGTTTTAAATAAATTTTGATTTAATTAACCAAGCTTAAGATAAATTTTGATTTTCAACTAGCTTAATGCCAACTCTTTAAATCTAAAAAATCTTATTTCTTCGATTATGAAGAGATATAAATTTTGATTTTTCTGAAAATTTGAAATAAATTATCATAAAAGCCTCTAAAACTCTAGACATTTTTTTCTCACAATAACATTAACACTTATAACTCTTATAAATGAATATACAACTCTCCTAACTTTAAATACTAAAATGATTATAACTAATGTAGACATCTGAATATTAGACTAATAGTCACTATAGTTGATTGTGAAATAAAAAATTGAAACCTCACCTTAGTTTAAATATAATACTCCAGGTGGGAAAAAAAACAATTACAAGTGAAAATGGAAACTTGCTAAGACACTTCTGTGCTTCCTTGGTAGATAATAAAAATATAATAATAGATAACATAAGATAATGGTAAACAACAGAAAAATGCTTTTAAACTCATGTTCGAAATTAAAGTTAAAGGTTTACAATGACAAGCTTCAATAAAATAATGAATGTGAAAGTGGTGGGAACAAACAAGCTTCCACTAGAAATTCATACATTCTTTAGTTTCGTTGACATATTTTTCCATATTATGTTAATTACAATAGTCATTATCAGTTATTCTTAGTAGTAACATCAATTTTTTATATCATTTAGTCTTATGTGGCAAGTGATGGTCATTAATGGCCACCACTTTCTAACCCTAAAAGGTTTTCCTTATCTTCTCTCTCTCTCTGTCTCTCAATTTTGTATGTCTTTTTTTTTAATCTTGTTTCTACCTCCATACATGTTGTTTTGGCATTTATCTCTCATCCATTTTAAACTTTTCTTTTTTCCCCTTTAAAAATGGTACTCCAGTGGCTAATTCCTTATGAAAACAATTTTGGAAGATACAAGCAGTGCAGTCAACATCCCACTTTATGATACTTTTCAAGAGATGGTATCTAACCTATTAGATGCAAGGGACCCATCAAAAGAATTAACAATAGAACATAATAAAGAAACAAAACATATAGCAATGGGAGACAAAGTAAGCGCTGGGATATGGAAGATTGATTCATGTATGACCAAAGAAAAACCTCGACTTATTCTCATAAAGCCATGCATATATTCCAAGGATTATTATTAAAGTTATATCTCATAGGCTAAATACAGATCGTTTATTCAATTTATAAAACAAAAAAAAAAGTGAAACTTCGATATCAAATGACAATAGTCCATCAAAGAAGAAGTACCCGAGACTTTTAAACGGTATGATTCATTAGGGAATCAACTATCTTGAATGGCTCACTAATGTAATAATAGTTAAGAAAACTAATGGGAAATGGAGAATGTGTTTGGTCTTTACAAACATAAATAAAGCATGCTTAAAGACAACTATCGAAGATATACTAGTTAGTAGATGCAACTTGAGGGAACAAAATGATGAGCTTCATATATGCTTACTTCAGATGTAACTGGGTAAAGTTAAATGAAGCATATATGAGAAGACATCCTTAATTATGCAAAGAGGAATCTATTGTAACAAAGTCAAATATTTCAACCTAAAGAATGACGGGCCAACATATCAAAGACGAGTGAACCTAATCTTTTTTAACATATAGGAAGAACTATGGAAGAGTATATGGATGACATCAAAGTGATAACAAAGAAAGGAAGAGGCCATGCAGTAAAACAATGAGGGTGTTTTACATCATGAGTGAATATAGTATGGAGGTGAATCTTAAAAACTGCACCTTCATTATAAGGGAAGGAGAGCTCCTCAGGTTTATGGTCACTCACATGTGAATAAAACTAAAGACCAAAACGAAAAGGCTATCGTTTGCTTAGAGCTACAAAAAACGTGAAGAAAATATACAGACTTACGGTTATGGTAGTAAATATATCAAAGTTTTAATTAAGACTAGTTAATTGATATGTGCCATTTTCCAATATATTACAGAAACTGAATGAGTTTAGGTGGACTAATCATTGTCAATAGAACTTTGAATAATTAAAGCACTAAGTTGTCTACCACTTTTTTTCACTCCAAAACTAGGAGAAACTTTCTACGTCTATATGGTTATTTTAGATATTTCCCTTAGCTTTATTTTGATCAAGGAAGAATAGAACAACCAAAAGTTAGTATATTATGTTACTAAGATATTATAACGCTTAGAGTTGAATCATTTAAAATTAGAAAAGGAAGATCTTACACTCCTTATTAGCATAAGAAAGCTAAGGCCTTATTTCAAACCTAATATATCAAAGTGTGTATGTACATATATACCATTAAGGTAGGTATTTTAAAAGCTAGATGTATCGGGGAGGCTAGTGAATTGTTAAATTAAACAAAGAGAGTTCAACATTAGGTAGATACTAATAAACTCCTTAAAATCTCAAGTTATTAAAGAATTTACGCTCAAAATGGTGACGCTTATTGAAGGAGATGAAGAACCTAACGAAGATAAATGTTTGGTATGGAAAACACACATAAATGGAGCTATAAGAGATACGGATAGTGACAAAGGAGAATATTTTTAAGGAATAATGAATCTATTAATGCAGTATGTAGTTTGGCACAAGTTCAAAACATCAAAATAAAAGGTAAAATAAGAGGCATTATTATTTAGGATGAAATTGGCTTATGAGCTTAGTTAAATTTATAATCATAAAATCATAATAATAACTTATGGTGAATCATCCTAATGAAACATATGAATTAAAAGAAGTAATACTAGCAATGTATAAGATCTGGACACGAGAATGCCTTACTCCTCAAATTATCATTTACAATTACAATTTACATTATCTGGAAGGAAAGGAACAACCGGCTATACAAGCATACTGAACTAGATTAGTACAAGTTGACGGAGAAAATTCTCAACTGGATAGGAGTTGTCCTCCTTACTAGACGAGTGGATCACTTGCTCACTCCTCGCATAAGAACGAGATGGAATTTATAAGCTGATGTTTGTTAATTTGTCCTTTTGGTATATGTAACCTCTAATGCGTTGAGTTTGTTAGCGGTAAGGTGGTTTCTAGCATAAAGCTATTGAAACATTGGTTATTGATGTAATGATCTCTACCTTGTAATAATTTCTGCTATAGTTAATATATTCCATTCATTTTACAAAAAAAAGAAAAAATTCATGTAAAATATAACACACATTAGGTAAATATTGAGTAGGTAGCCTGATAACAAAATTATAAGAAAAACAACTTATCTAAAATTAAAGTTGTTGTACTTCAATACCTTAATCCATATTTCATAGAGATCAAATAAATTTGATGTACATCCAAATGAATCAGTTTAATACCACAGAGGAAGATGAAATAGATTGGACACATTTAATTAGGAGGTATTTGCTAGATTAATATTACCCAAAGATCATAAACATGCAAAAAGATTTAAAATATATTTCAAGTTATTCATTGGTGGATGGGTAACTATTTAGGAGTTCTATACCCTGTCATATATTAGGTGCATTCCAAAATCACAAATACAATATGTTCTTACTAAGATTTATAAAGGATGACATAGAGCTTGCTCAAATGGTCCTTAGGTTGGGGTACTTTTGGCAAACAATCAAATAAGATACCTATAATTTTGTACAATAATATGATAGGTGCTAAAGATGTTCCATCTTACACTATGCTACATACAAATATTTATTACCATCCTTTTTGCATATTAGAGGATAAATATCCTAAGTCCAATCCCTATTGAAATCAAACAACTAAAATTCCGACTAGTTGCAGTAGACTATTTCACTATGTGGGTAAAGACAGAACCGTTGAATTACGTGATGGAGAAGATGATCTAAAATTTTAAAAAATTTTATAAGCATATATTTCTTGTCAATGCTTATTGTAATTGATATGAAACATAGATCATTTACAAGGAACTTGACAGTTTTTATGAGGAAATGAACATAAAACACCATTTCATGTTAGTTATGCACCTCTAAATGAATAGTCTTACAAATTTAACCATCAAAACTTTGTTTTGGCGTTTAAAAAAAAAAGTTGAAGAGGTAAAAGGCATATGGTTGAAAGAGTTCTATAGCATCCTATACATGCATCACCTAACACCAAAATCATCCACATAGAAAATATAATTCAATATGACCTATATAATTCAAGTTACTAACAGAGGAATTAGCTAGCCTAAACAACATGAAAGCTTGGTACACAACTAGAAAATGTTTTAACAAAACAATAAACAAATGCTTCTGGTTGGTTCTATTTTTTATAGTCATGACAATATGGGATGAAAGAAATAACAAAATATTTCAAGATAGGAGTTTGCCTATGGAACAATTTTATAAACAACTTATACTATACATCAGGCTGTAGATCAACTTACAAAAGCAAATATTTCATGATGAGCAATACCTTCTTTCCTTTTGGAATATCTATTTTTCTATTCTTTAAAGTCCTAAGTTGATATCCTTCATGGTCAATTTAGCATCGTATTTTGGATGTAAATGTAGTTGCTTTTTAAAGCTTAATACAATTATTCTTTTAAAAAATAGTAGATCAAGGGTATAGGTCCGATCAAAGTTACCTTTAACTCCTTGGTTTGAAAGCAATAACCCAATAGGCCAAAGATCATAGATCTATATGAAATCACCTTTAGCTCCATAGTTTTAAAGTGAAAACCTACAGGCCAAAGACCATAAGCCTAGACAAAGTCACCTTTAACTTAATAGTCTTAAAGTGAAAACCCTATATATCAAAGGCTATAGGCTTATATAAAGTCACATTCAAGTTGCTAGTTCTAAAACAAAATCCCTACAACACGTGGTGATAATTTCAAATTTCAAAGTTAACTAAGCAAAAAATAAGTTTATATTTCCATTAAGAAAGTTCTATATTTTAAAACAATAAATTAGGGAAAATAAGTGGATGCTTTTATTAGATATAAGCTTCCCAATACTTTTTCAAAATGACTAAAAAAATTATATGTTTTTAATGGTATTGGGATATCTATAGAAGTAACTTAAAAAAACATCAAATTTTATAAAAGATAAGTTTATAATCCTATATGTAACTAATCGTCGATAATCAATAAACATAATAGGCTAATGAAAGGAAGAAAATAAACGTCTATAATGGAAAAAAGCCAATCAGAAAAATATCCAAGAAATTTGAGTATAAAAATCCCAAGCATCTACCCCCAATAGTCTAAGAGGAATGAACAAAAAAAGTTTAAAAAATAGGTCTAAAGGATTTTCATTAGGAAGAACTATGACTTAAAGTTCATGCATGCGGGAAAATTCATCTTCCCCCTCAAACTATTTAAGATCCAGATTGATACATACATTAATGATGTCAAGATCATTAAAGGACATATATGAGAACTTCTTCAAGGTTACTCTTATGTAATAGTTAAATCCTACAAGGATAATACTAATTAAATTATTGTAATTCTAATTCTCAAAGGACTTAGTCTTATAGTAGCATCTTATAATGTCAAATTTAAACTCATCACAATCACATTAAAGCATATGATTCTTTAGTGTCTTCTTTAAGTTTGATTTCTCCCCTTTCAAGTCTCTCACTTTTGTCTCTAGCTTTGGAAACTATTTATTGAGCCCCTTCTCTACCATTTCTTGCCCTTTTTTTGAAAATTTTGAAGTCCTAATGAGAAGAAGGAAGCCTTAAATCCATCCATCTCATGTATAGTTATATGCAATCACAGCAAGTAATAACAAAGCAAATAACCTATATTATATCAAATGTTAGTTATATGTAACAATATTAAGCATATACGATCCTATTAATAAAATATCACACTAATAAGATGACTATCAGATAAGTTTGAAAGAAGTCTAAGTAATTATCCTTTAGGCCTTGTCAGTTAGTAGGTTGATGAGTGCACATACCGTCTTAAAACTAATAAAAACCATTTCAAACATAATGATGGTCTTCCTCACATTTCATTATAAGAAGAATCTTTCATCCTTCTTTATAGGCCTAGAAGCAATAGGAAGAACAACCACTTAATAAGCGGCTTGAAAAGGGTATTGCATGTGGTAGTGATGATATGAGAAAAAGAAAGCAAGGTTTGTTTGATCATAGTGACCTTATCATTATAAGTTATTTTCTACTTGGAGATCTTTGTGAGAGTGATCACTGATTAATATTCATAGTTATAGAAAATAAATATTTCAAAAGAAAATAATTGTGGTAAAAGAATAATAAATAAAAAACTTAAAATAAAATATGGAAGAAACATATATGCATATGCTCTATACGATAACCCTTCTTGGATCAAACTAGGCTCACTAATAAAAATGTCTTGAAAGGGGGAAGGATAACCTATTGTATATAGTTCCACCAAATATATTTCAAATTCTACACCCTACTATGTTCAAGAGAAAAACAAACTTATTGCTCCACTCATGCAAACCTTTAGTTATGGTGAAAAGGGGACACCCACTTTTATGGTTTATATAGTACTGTTAAAATAGGGGCAATAGGTAATGCTTTAACTTAAAGAGTTTAAGATTAGGTGTGAATTCCCTAACATAGTAGGACATTATGAAACTTGAGATCAAGTTCCAAGCATGTTGATGTAACTAATTAGGAGATATATATGTCTAGTTAATTATTCATATCACCTTATAGTAGAAAGGTAATCTCATGCCACATATAAAGGTCTATTATAAACCTATCTCACCATGCCTTGGTTAATATATTCTCTCATTTATCTTTGGATATTAGATGGCTATATAAACAAGGTGTTAGAAATTCACAAATGGAGTAATCCCACATCGAAAAGAGACATAAGGATAAAGTGATTTATCTACAAAGATAGGACTCATAACCCATTTTCATAAGGTTTTGGGTTAAGATATGATATCTTAGTTGTATATGAGACTTGGATCTGATCTAATTTCTCCTCAATCCCCTCAAAACCTTTCATTGATGTCATAGTTATGTTAGTGAAGTCCGATGAATAGAGGTTCATATATTTGTGTTAGATGAATGATTTATTTATGGAGTGAGTCAAATAGCTCCACACGAGCTGTGGATTGAGGGGGAGCTAGTTTGACATGGATGGATCTATTTATGGGGTGACATACTGGAAATTCACAAGTGGAGTAATCTATATCGAAAAGAGACATAAGGATGAAGTGAGTTACATACAAAGATAGGACTCATAACCCATCGCCTAAAAGTTTTGAGTTGAGATATGATGTCCTAGTTGTATATAGGCTCACTTGGATCTAGTCTAATTTCTCCCTAAGCTCGCTTAAAACCCTTCATAAGGATGTTAAATTTCCCCTCATTCCCTTAAATTCATTTCTTATAATCTTATTTGGTTGAAGCCTAAATATAAAGTCATCATCAAAATTTTTACGAATAGAATCAGATGAAGAATCCCTTAACTTGAATACCTTGCTAGGTCTAGAATGTTGATTGTAAAAAAGGACTAAATGGGATCTTAATGATCATTTAATGATTTATTACGTACTAAGAAATCTTACTTATAAAGACTAATTAATCCTAATGTTAGACCTTACCTAATATTGCTGAAGGAAGAAGTAAACAAATTACTTATACTCACCCTACTACCTAAATAATTCTCTTATATTTTCTATGGAAAGAACTTATGGATGAAGGAAAAAGAAGCTTATCTCAAGTTTTTAGTAAAAGGCATACCTAAATTTGCTAACTTAAAGAGATAGATACTTTGCTTTAAATGTAAGCAAATAAATAAAGGAAGCTTAGACTATCTAACTCCTATATGTGATAGGTAGGACAATCATGAGAAAAAGGTGAAAGAGATTTCTCTCTTAGCTCCTAACATTTAAAGAAAATAGGAACAATTTGAATGAATCTCATCAATGAATAAGAATAAGGGATCCTTTACCCCCTATTGAAACCTTGAGCTTAGGTTCCTATGGTATATTTAGACACATGATGTGTAGAATATTTTATGGAATTTTCTAATAATATTCTCCTAGGTTTTGGTAATATGATATGTAATTTGACTAAATAATCATGTATGATCAATAAATCAAGGATGACTTATTGGGTTATAGTTTAAAGCTAGAGTGTTGGTCTTTAGAGAAGGTAAGACCAAAGTTACTCTTATAATGTTTATAGCCTTGATAAACTTCTACCTATGTCATAATTACAAATGGAAGTTAGGGGACAAATGATACATGATGATTCTCTAATGTTATGCAATACTCCAATGCTATACTTTCTTAATAAAAAATTCAGTTTAGGTTCACGAGAAATACAAGCTGGAAAATAACTAATTAAGAGTTTATTAGTTATCTTTTTCATATGCTTATAAAAGATTTAACTTCTCCTCTCCTTTTTTATATGGGATTTAACACCAACATCCCATACGGGATGTCCCTTGAACCTTTGATTTCCTCATTAAGGATAATCTACTTTCCAAAATCTCTCTTCTTAATGTTGAATTGGATTAGAAGCCTATTAAGAGTTACAAATTGCTTACAACCCTACCATTGACGTCATTTCTTATCCTTATCATCCCGATCCATCATTGTACTAGCAAAGGATCAATGTAATAAATTTTGTAATATTCTAAGTATAGATGAGCCCAATAATAACTACAATATGGGCTTAAGATTTAAAAATGTGTAGCTAAGAGAAGATTATGGGGATCTTAATTGCATAAGGATGACCACTGTATAGGTAAATCCTTCATTCCAAATTATTCTAAATTACTCTATACTTTGGAGATTTTTATTAACTTAAGCATTAAAATGTCCCTTTTGAAATAACTATAGCATTTTTAACTTTCTTTTTTGATGGTTTATCACCTGCTTTAAGCCTACAAACTTAGAAAGTTTTGTGTTTTTAACATCAAGTATGGAAAGAGAAAATAAACTAATTTGTAATAGTTTGGCCAAACAACTTGCCAATATTAACTCTCTACACTCAATTTCACTATCTTTTTCTTTCAATAGGTAAAGAAGATCCCTCCATATAACATTTTCTTTATTATAGGTAAAGTATAAGCTTTCCAAACTTCTTTTTTCATAGGTGAAGAGAAACCTTTACAACATCAATTTCCCACTTAATTAATCTTACAAATGTTTAAGTATAATTGAGGAACTCTATTTCTTACTTACATTAATGAACTAAGACCTAATATGGTTTATACAACACACGTGCAATCAAATGCACTCTCTAGCCTATCAAGGATTTTAATAACCCTTTAATTTTCTAAATAGTCTTCTTGTAACTTAATTATAGTGTAAATATACCCAAATCACTTTAATTCATTATTAGAAACATAATAATTATTTATAATGACTAGTTTATAAGTAAAATTGGCTACTTAGTGTGCCATCTTTGGCTAGGGTATTGACTAACCTATCATGTAGCTCGATAATTGGCTTTAATTTTGTCTAAATTAAGTTTTATTTTTGAATATTTAAATGAATAATGCATTCAATTAGTGAAAAATGGAACCAATGTATAATATTTGGTTAGTGAACACCCTAATCCATATACAATGTCAAACAATATATATTTATATACTAAGTCATACAAATTTAAATTTTTTAATCCTACGAGTTCTTTTAAATTTAAAATAAGTTTTCCTTGAAAAGATCTTAATTTAGAGCCATTTTAAAAGTTCACCAAATATTATTTTAAAATCAAGATATTTTCTTCAAAGTTTAAAACAATTTTCCTCTTAATTATGGAAACATTTATGCATTATGTACATAATACGAAATGCCCATGTAATTTTAAATTCTAAAACATTGAAGTGACTAAGATAGGATTACAAGAAAGGTTATAATAAATTTTCAAATATGGAATGACTTCTTTTCTTTTTTAGGTCCACTTGACGCAAATTGCCTTAAAACTATCTTGAATTGCATTTAGTGCCTTATTTTGATCATTTTTTGTCATCCGATCACTTTTTATGCCATTAAACTTGAGCTTTATCTTTTTGTTTGAATCTTTGATAAATTAATTTACTAATACATAAAAATTATTAGAGGTAATATATTTAGTTATCATCAAAACTATAGGCTAGAACTGCATTTGGTCTGTGGAGATTTATTGTGTGGAATCTGTTGGACCTCATTTATAGAGTCCAACAATCTGGAGTCATAAAACATGAGTGTATTACCTTGTAGGCTTATTTCAATGAACTCTCATTAGCCATCATTGGTTCAATCTTCATGCTCTGGTACTAAGCATGTTGGGCCTTGTTCGCGAGACACGTGCCAACGTTCTAAGTGACATCCGAACACGCATCCCACAAGTGTGGCATGTTCACAGTGTCAGTCACCAAAATCACAAGTTGACTTCTTCATAAAAATTATAGCTCTAGGTGTCTAGTTTATTTTGAAATAAGAATCATCTCATTTAAAGCTCTATAGAGTAAGATATGATTAAAATACTGAAGTATTTTTAGTAAAATAACCAATTCATGCTCTTCCAACCAATTCCCTCACTTTCTTTCCATCAATATTTCCCAAATCAATACCAAAGACTATAAATTTTTATGGAGAGATATAGGAATGTTTTATAAATATATTGGTTAAAGAATCACTTAATTTTGAGGTTGGATGATGAAGTTATGGCCAAAGAATCAAACATGATTATGTCCTCAATCATATTATACCTGTTTTGAGACAATAGCCATAACTTTCACTAGAGATGTTAGATTAAGGTCATTCTAGGATAGTTTCGAACACTTTGAGATCTATAACTTTTTTGAAGACTCTAAAGAGAGATTTTTCCATCTAGAGGGGTCAAAATCGCTAGTTTTTGAAATTATACAGTGTATGTCTGTTAAACGGATATACACCTCTACCTAATGGACATACACGGGGTCTAGAGTCTTTTTTAGACCCGTGAAGGTCCGTTTAATGGACATGGATGAGACTAGGGAAATTTCAAGACACGAGAAGGTCCGTTTAATGGACTTAAAGTCCATCTAACAGATATAGGATATATAAAACTCCCTCTAGAGCATCTCCAATGGTTCCTACGTCCATTATAACATCATTTTCACTCATAATCTCCCCAAATTCACCTCTTCTAATGCAATATCACTTCATATCAATTCAACTACCAACTTTGTTTCATTAAACTCCCTAATCTCTACAGATTTGATTCATCCTTTACAACCAATTCTCATTATTTACTATAGCTGTTTTGTATATACATCCTATGCAGCATCACCAACTTATGATGATCACATCTCTTAACTCTGATATCCAAGAATTTCATACTTTATATCATTGGAAAGATAGAAAGATAATCTACAAATTCTAAGAAGACAACTTTGTCTAATTCAGCCTATATTAATAAAGTTTTCCCCTTGAATTTAGAACACAATTTCTACACCTATAAAAGGATTGAAAATGCAATGTAAAGACTTAGAAAGTCCTGAGCAAAACATAATGTGTGTATACTTCATTAACATCAAAAGATAAGATTTTACAAAGCTTTAATTACATCTCAACATACACATAAATAACTTCATACAATACAAGTGGATGCTCAATGTTTGGTATGCTTAATAAGCTATCAAAAAGTGATTGAACTAACTTAGTACAAAAGCTAACTATCTTAGAGTTTGTCCCAATGCCTTGCAAGGATCAACGATCTTCTCGTTCTGCACCTAAGGAGGAAATAGTGGGTTGAGCTACAAAGCTCAGTGGCTAATATGTTTATAGCCATTGGCAACGAGCCACACAATTAAACATATATACATATGTTTAAATATCAATATTGTAGACACCTATATCTCATTTTACTTTAACCATTCCATCATCCACAATTATAGCTCAAAGTTAAAGAAGTTATCATATAACACATATCATGCACAATTCATTATCAAAACATAATCACTCAAATGCATCATACTTGATAATTCCAAGATGCAATGTGCAACAAATAGCTTGAGAGTTCCGTGGAACGAAATAACGAAACCGAAGTTTACATCATGAACAAAATGAGTCCATTCTTCGGATCTCATATGCCATAGACGGGTAGTCGGGAGAAGGCTATAGGTCAACGTGCATGTGACTAATGAAATGGTTTCTCTCTTGCCTAAACACAAGCAATTTTATCCTCAATTCAATCAATCACAAATTCATATTGTCATGCTTCTTTTACTTTTTCTTCTTTTCATTTATACAAATCACCACGACACATTCCAAGGCATAACATGATCATAAGCACAATTCAATAATATCAAAATGTCATACATCTTTCAATGCATGACATAAAACACATCATAATGCATTTTTCACATCACAACAATCCA
>JANSVA010000217.1:40078879-40091750 GCA_025504915.1 Erythroxylum reticulatum | reverse complement strand
ACATATCAGTGTTCTTCCAACAATGTAAGCCATTGGTGTTGGCAAAACAATTGCTTTTCCTATAAATGAGTTAGAGATTACGCATTGGTATGTTCTTATGAATTGTCATGAGATCAGGCCCTTTATTAAGTAAGTTTTTCTAACCTATTGTGAAATTAAGAAATGTAATAACTAGAGAAATTTCATATAATTTTGATTGAATTTGTAATGATCCATAGTGAGCACATGGATGAGTTAAGGGAACAAAGTCTATTATATGTTGACAAGAGACATAGAGAACAATTTTCTCCATGGTTAAAGCATCGGGTGAGAAGAAGGTTTGTACACTAATAATTATTTATTATTAACTAATTTTCATTTCTTATTATAGATGATGACATTAACTAGCTCGCGTGAAGGAAATATCTTTAAGTCTTTGTATGCATTAGCATGTGGACCTTATAGTTTGGTGTAGAAGTATATTGTATGTAATATAAATGGCATATGATTTTGCACTGAAGCCCATGATCTATGTAGAATTACACAAAATAGTGATGTTGTAGTGTTAAGAAATTATGAGGAAGAGAATATTACATTTTATGGGCTGCTGATAGATATTATTAGGGTTGAATATGCTAAGGGTAAAAGTGTTGTGCTTTTTAAATGCAAATGGTACGATCTTGGAAATTCGAATATGAGGCTCAATGGCATTGTAAAAAGCATCAACGTAACTAAGTTTTGTTTCAAGGATGACCTATTTATTTTGGCAAACCAAGCAAAGCAAGTTTTTTGTAGGGAAGATTCGTTACTCGGTTCAAATTGATGGATTGTGCAAGAATGTGAAGTTAGATGTGCATATGATATCCCTTTGTATGGTAATGAAGAAGATCTAAATGACGTTGAGGAGTCTTATGAAGTTCCAGTAGAAGTCGAGGAATGTTCGTTAGAGTTTTTAGATCAAATTGATATTGCATTTGATGTAATAAATAATGTTGTATTGAATTCCGAGCAATGCTTGAATGACGATTTGGATGACTTAGAGACAAGCAGTAGTGAGAATGAATGTGATATTGCATTCGAAGAGTCCACCAACGACGATGATGATTCTTATTATGCAAATTTTAGTGCTTAACCTTTTGTGTTTGGTCTGAATCTGCTAGTGCTTAACCTTTTACATTAAAGGAACATAATCATATAACAAGCTCATTAGGTTAGCTAATAAGTCTTGATGAAAATACAACCAAACTAAAAGGAATTGGATTTGCCAAGATATTATTTGAAACATATTTGAATAGAAAATTTACATATTCTATAAGGATAGTGAAATTAAATGAGGCAAGATATTCTTTGAAAGTAATAAAGAAATATCAAAAGTTAGGGATGCGTAAGATGAAGACATCTTGAAAAAAAAAGCTTGGTACCTCTACACAGATTGTGGATACAAGCTTCTTACCTTCAAATTCCTTAAGTTGACTAACCACATAGTCATCAATGGCCTCAACCATGTAGATGACTTCATAACCCTTCTTCTTCAACTTCTCAAGGAACTTATCTACAGTGTGCAATGTATAGGTCCTCTTTATTTGCTTTCCTACATCATATAATTGGACTATCCCTTTAATTCCATTTATAGATAAAAGTTAAATGCCACCAATATTTATTTCACTCTCTTCACTTCATATAGCTGCACTTTATGTTTATGAATTTTATTCCTATAGCCCTTTATCTGTAGCTATTGATAAATTGAAAAGTGCAAATTACTATTACATTTCAGGTTGGTTTGCCTAAGGGTTCAAAATGGTCCCATTTCTAGTGGAGCAATATCTTGAGGTAATTAGTCTTTGTGACAGCATACTGATACTTGATTGTGGAAGCATATAATTATGCCGTTACATTATTAATGCCTATTTCCTTAACTTTATCTATACATAGCTTTAAAATTCTTGATTTTATACATAGTAATAAAATAAAAAATATTATATTTTTAGTAGAAATAATGATATGAAATATGATAAATCAATATGTTTAACACATACTGTGCCTCTCTCATGATTTGTTATTCCAATCCTCTCTTTGTGACATGGCTATTCACGTGGAGTATCACGTGCTCTAAAAATGTTAGGTCAACCAATGTTAATTAAAAAAACCTAAATAAATGATTAATTTTAATTTTTGACAAAATTAAGGGTCTTTAAGAGATTTTTAAAATCATATAGAATTTGATGAAATTGATAAAACTATATGGGAAGCTGATGTATTTTATTAATTAATATTAATACTGATAACTATTTAAATAATAAAATATTATTATTTTAGTGTAAATAATGATAATAATATTTGGGAATGACCAAATGAGCAACCTAAAACACATTATACAATTTAACATCAATGAAATAAGCTGCAATCTTCCTACAATAGCTAGAATTTTGATGCTCCAATTAACAATTTTGCTTTTGATCCTTTTAACAAGTAGGAGTTAGCAACAGTAGGGTTAGAGTTGGTAATAGGAATGCTAAGGTACATCACTAGGAGGGCTTGGAATTTGAAACCTGGGATAGAATGTATTGTTGTTTCATTCCACAAAGTAGATTTGGATAACATAAAGCTAAATTTTGAAAAATTAGCCTCCAAACTCGATAGTATGTTGAAGGTTATAAGAGCTTTCATCAAAGTAGTGACTCATATCTTATTAGCTTTTGAAAGTATGTAAAACTAAGGTTAGTAATCCTCAGGCTGGTGCATTTAAAGTGATACCTAAAAGCTTTAGTATGTTTAATGACTACCTTTAGAATTCTGTTAAACACTTCCATGATAAGAGTGAAAAGATATAGGGATAAGGGGTCTGCTTGTTGAATCCCCCTATGGATCTTGAAATGCATGTTAGGCTGTCCATTCACCAAAATTTTATTGGTGGGTTGGTGATACATTCAGTTATCCATTGTAGGAAAGTTGGAGGAAAATTCAAAGCCCAAGTGTATTGAGTATAAACTACTAGTCAACACTATCAAACACTTTTCTGATGTCTACTTTGAGAAAATGATTCTTTCTTCCTTTCATGGAGCCATAGGATTTGATGAGTTCTTATAGAAGACATATATTGTCTCCTATAATCCTTTTAGAAATGAAAGCCCCTTATGATAATTTAATATAATTCGCTAGGACTTTCTTCAACCTTTAAGCTAACACCTTTCAAATGATTTTGTAAATGATATTACAATAAGATATGGGCCTAAAATTAAAGAAAGTGACATGCTCACCAGATTTAGGCACCAAAGTGATAATGGTACAATTAAATTGTCAATAACTTTCTCTTGAAGAATTCAAGAACTGAAGTTGTCACAATAAGCTTAAGAAGGTGTCAAGCCTTGTTGAAAACATTGGATTGAAGCTATTCGGACTAGGGGATTTATGGGGGTTCAAAGTTTTCAACACTACATCAATTTCTTGACTGGTAACAAGTTAAGTTAGCTCGTGAGCTTTAATTTATGGTATTTGACACTGCATAAGTTCCTTCAGAAAATGTTGAGAAGATGTAGCCTATGATACGGTTGTCAGAGCTGAGAAAAATAATCATATGCCTTATGTAATAAAGAGGTTTGCGAGTCTAATAACTAATTATTATGCATCAATGAGATAATTTGATTGTTGTTTTCCTTGGAGATGACCTTCTATGGAAGTAAGCAATGTTTCTATTATTTTAGCTTTTCAGGAGAGGATGTATAGTTTCCCTTCCATATATAGTTTTATATTTCAAATGCTAATGGCTAAACCTTGAACAGACTAAACAAAGTAACCTCATACTATATGTTACATAGTTGCAATTTCCAAATAATAAAGTTATTACATTTAGTTCTTCATAACACATTATTATGAAATAATCAAGCAATTGAACTAAATGATCTGTTATCCAAGTACATCGCGTTTCCCCTTTTTGTGTTAAAGTCTAGTAATTCATATTACTAGCTATTCTCTTTCCTCCAAAGGACCAAGGAAAGTGATCAAGTTGAAAATGGAAAAACAACACCACCATCAAAATTGCCACATCAGGATTTTTTAGCTTACACTAGAACAAAGGAAAACCTAGTACAAGAAGACCACTTGAATTGAACAAAACAATAAAACCACAGCTGCCCCTACATGCATACGCATAAGACAAACACACTAGAAACAACTATATTTACACCTGACTTTGACCCTGACCTTACTCCATAACCAACTTCATCTTTCCACCCAAGTCATTTATGTTGTTTTTAAATAAAGGAATTATTATTTCTATAGGATCGTAAATGCTTTAGATGATATTGATGGAAAATAAAGATGAAGTACTAATTTGTACTACCTTCAACTTCAAGATTGGTTTTCTGTACTTAGTTTGTGATGAATGAGTTTATATGAACCTTAGAAACCTTTATACCTCATTATTTTCTCAGTCTCTCCTATTGTGCATTAACTTCAATTTAATCCTTCTTTTATACCTTATTAACTGAGGTTTATGACAGAACCATTTAGTATTACTGAGGCATATTGTTGGTTGGAGCCTCCTTATATTAAAAATTTTAGAAGAAATCCAATAATTGGATTATGCAATGTGCCCATTCCAAATCATATTTGAGGTTTAAAAATTCATTAAAGAGGATTGTATTCTTTAACACAAATATCATCTATAATAACCATATATGAGAACTTGATGAAATTCACGGGGCATTATGATAGGGTGCCTTTGTTTCTGACATGAATTTGGTATATAGGACACCGTGTCTACAGGTGTACTTTTCTTAATTGTGAAAGTTTGTTCATAAATTTTAAAATGTGAGAGGAATATTTTCTATATTGTTACATTATTGTCCCTCTTTAGATTGCAGGAATGGAGGAACTTTATAACGGTGAGCTTATTTTTAGGTACTAGATATATGATCTTTCATATATAACAGTGTTTAAATTGGAGTTCTTTGGTTTTGGTTAGAGTTAGAAAGTCACCTAGCAGCTTTCTTGGCTTGATGAGCAATTAGCTGAGCTTATAGAAATATTATTTGGTGAGTTATTAGATGTTATTGAAAGAGCAAGTTTGCATATGAAAGGAGGGGATAATTGAAATCATCTCCTTTTGACTTCTTTTAATAAGTCCCCAGTCATTTAAATTTTCTACTAGTCCTCTTACTTTTCTTTTTGTAAACTTTCATTGAGGTGGTAATTATGGAATATGTGATAATTCCATATAATGAATGCACAGTGGCACATTCTCTACTTGCTTTGAGGAACTGAAAGCAAGATAGGAATACAATACACATTCTCTACTTGCTTTTGGGTTTGATTTATGGACAATTTGTTAATATGGGTCTTGCAAACTCATAGTGTAGATTTATGAACAATTTGTTATCAAATACTTGAAATTTACATCTACAAATTTACAGAATAGTTGAAAATGCAATTTGTTATCAAAATACATGAAAATGCAATACGCATTTTCATATTAAAATAGATTTATGAAATTTAATCTGCAAATTTACATCTACAAATTTAAATTTGCACATTCTCTGCTTTTTTGTTATCAAATGGAAAAGTTATTGAAAGGTAGTTTATAAATGTTTCTTCCCTAAAAAGTAAATTCGCATGCATGCATGCACACATTTACAAGAATATAGTAGCAAAATCTTGCAAATTGTTCTGGATTCTTGATCTTTCTTTGTCATCCATCAAGTTTTCCTGACAAAACCTTCCATGAACAGTATTATGAATTTAGCCATAATTTATTCAAATCCAATTGCCATCCGAACCTTCAACTACTATAACTACTATATTTTTTTGGATTTAAACTGATTGATTGGGGAGTAGAAACAAGAATTTTAAATCATTTATTGAGAGCGTATCAGTTTTTGTTGTTTTCTTTAAATATGGTTGATGAATATTACTTTGAAATCTAATGTCGATGTGAATGTAGCTGATTCATATGGGACCTAGTCTACCCAAAAAGAAGAATAAAGCTGCAGCAAGTAGCTTAGTATTGACACAACTGTAGCCGCGGTATCGTCAACTTCTTGGAAGTATAGCTAATAAGCCATCTGCTCATACACAACAAGAGGATCACATATCTGCACGTTGTGAGCCTACTCCAACACCAAGAGATGTCACATTTGTGCCTATTATGCATCCTAGAGATAAGTATGAACAACTTTTGAATATGCAACAGAATATTAGTTCTCCATCAACTTCTCAAGAGATGCCTCCAGCTTCTAATAATCAGACACCGGTAAATGAAACTATTCTTCCCAATGTTAGCATTACCTCTACAAGTACTGCAGGTATGATCTTTCACATCACATTGGTGAAATTTATTAAGTTTAATTATTTTGTTTATCTAACTAATTAAGAGTATGTTATATGCTAATTAAAATATTCCTTTGCTATTTTAGGATCCATGACTGATCCGAAAAAGGCAAGGGGTGTCACAAAGGACACGGATTGACGAAGATTAATTAGGCAATAGGTAAGAGATTGGAGATAGAGATCTCCCTTGCTGAAGGACAGCTAACCAACTCTGTACAGTCTGCCAAATTATAGAGTGAGATTGGTGTGGCATCCCGAACTTCCTTACCTATAAGAACAAAATGGAAAAAAAATTACCAGTGAGGAGTTAGACATTGCATTTGATAAGTTAAATGTAAGTATTATAAAACTATCTAATTTGTACGTGTTTTCATATGCCTAAAGCTTTGACCAATAGTTTATAATTTTTTGCAGCAAAAGTTGGAAGTCAAGGGAATAAGGACTGACAAAAGTTTGAAGTCAAGGGAATAAGGACTGACAATAAAGTACATGTTGCTGTAAAGAAGTTTCTTGCTTTAAGGTCTAAAGATCAAAGATTTCATTAAAAAAGCATTTTACTAAGCACAGAAAGGATGTTAAGCGGCATAATGTCACATTGCCGAAGTTGGTGGATTTATGCAACTATTGGGAGCAATCAACTACAAAGGTTAGTTTATTTGATCAAAAAACTTAATTTCACAACTTTTTTTACAACTGATTATATTTTAGTATTTATGAATTGTGATTTAGATGTTATAACAGATTTTGTTACGTGTACGATTAAGAAAAAAGTCAAAAAGCCAAATTGGCTAGAAGTCAGGTCAAATGTCGATCAAACTTTGACTCCAAGGCTTTTGTAGTGATACGACATGAAATTGTGAGTTTCAAATTTTATAATAAATATTACTATTAACATATTTCTATACAACAGAGTAACAAAGATGGAGAAGAGTGTAATCGGATGAAGCTATGGTATTAAACTCATTATGATGAAAGTAAAGGTCAATAGACAACTACCGAATGCAGAGAAAAATAGGCGAGCACATAGTTCATTTACAAATATTTCTTAAATGAGACTGTGTATGTAATTAATTCTTGGTTTTTCAAGAATTAATGTGTCACGAATTGACACATTCAATAGAACAAGGTCATCCGATGACAATGGATGAAGTGTGCAACAAAGTCTTGGGCACTAGATCAGATTATATTGCTGGCATGGGAATTGGACCTCGGCCACAAAGGAAGACTTCGGTCAGAGATTTCGAGACGAATTAGAGAAGTCGAAGAAGGTTAATCAAGGGTTACAGCCTCAAGTCGGTGAATTGAATAAAAAAGTTGAGGAAATACAGGATCGATTAACTACCGAAGTCAAACAATAAAAAAAGGTATTGGAACTTTTATGTGCTACACATAATATTCGCATAGATTAGTTATGTACTCATATTGATATATTAAGCATTTATGACGTATTGTTTATATTAATTACTATATTATGACATGTTTAAGAATTGCAGTTAAATAAGAAATTGTCTGCACGTATTAAATTATTGTTATACATGAATTAATAAATAGTTATTTAATAAATAAAATTCATAAATAATATTGAATAGTTATTAAATAAATAAGATTTAAAAAATTTTGTTATTTAAAAAATAACTATTAAATTAGAAAAATAATTAAATTACAATTATTTTCGAAAATTGAAACAAAATAAAAGAAAAAATAATTATTAATTGAAATTTATTAAATTAAAATTATTTTCGAAATAATAAAAAATAATTATTAAATTAAAGTTATTTTCGGATAAATGAAAAAATAAAAAATAAAAAATGGAATAACTATAAAATTAAATTTATTTTCGAAAAATAAAAATTAATTATTAAATTTAAATTTATTTTAGAAAAAATGAAAAAATTAATTATTAAAATTGAATTTTTATTAAATTAAATTTATTCTCTAAAAATGGAAAATATATAAATTACATAAATGTCGCAAAAACTCTAACGATCCGCGGCGTTTTTAAAAACGTCTTGGAAACTTTAACAATCCTCGAAGTTTAAGAAACAAATATCGCAGATTGTTACCTATTCCAAAACGTTTAAAAATCCTTTTAGTGACATTTTCCAAAATGTCGCAAAATATCAGCATTTTCCCTGACGTTTTTTATAAAATGTCGCGGATACCTTTTGCCTACACCACATTCTATGACATTTTTTTTGACGTTTTTTAAAATATCGCAAATACTCTTCTGCGACATTTTACGACTTTTTGCGATGTTTTAAAAACGTTGCAAAAGAACTTCTTTTCTTGTAGTGAGTTAAACATTAATTATTATAGAGAACTAAAATTAGAGTATAGATAAATGTTTTATAATTCTGTTAACATAATATTTTCTTTATAAATTATTAATGTTTAAAATTATTATTTTTACGTATAACCATTACCACCCGTAATAACTAGAGTAATTATGTTCAATGTTACGGTATTAAAACCTTAAAAGTTCTAATAATTACAATGATTATATTAAAATTATTCATAATTCAGAAAATCAGAGTTATCAAATTTTTGATTAAAAGTATGATATTTTTCTTTCATATTTATAAACATAGAAGACAACTTCTATATAAATACAACCGTATGGTGGTACCTATAAACATAGACGATACATTATAGGGTTAAATACACTAGGATGAGGCTTTTTCATGGGCTGGGATGGTCTGTTCATTAGCAGTCGATCGCGAATTGGACTCACTGACTTTGCAACCACCCCAGCATTCAATAGTCCTCTTTCTCCAGCTCCTTCTGTCTCATGTCTCATGAAGGCCGAAGGGAAATCGAAATCGCATGACTAAGAATTAGTACATCTTTACAATGTCAAAGAATAAATGGGAGTTTCACAGTTTATACCGTCGTGATTAATATCCAAGGCACCATAATACGCGTGAAACTTTTCTTTTTGGATTTAAAAAAAGTCTACTGTAATGTTTTATTCTGTGACACAGGTGCATGCTATTGATCCAGTGACAGAGCACATCCTGACTGGTCTTTTTGCTCAATTACCTAGTTTATTAATCTGTGTTTGAATTTTGACTGTGTATGAATTAAACATGCTCCAATAATTGTATCATTCTGCCTTCAGTTCTTTGATATCCATCTTTCGACACTATAAATTGTATTTCCCTATGGGTCATTGTCGATTTTGTTTTCTTAGCTTGATTTGTTAGTTTTTGTAACGTGCATGAGTCGATAACGTGGATGTGAACGTTTACTGGAGGCATGAAGCCATTTTCAGAGCCTTCATGAGATCTGGGGACACAGAAATGGGATTTCACTCGGTTGTCCATAAGCAGCAAAATCATGAACCGAAAGTGGCTCCAATTGGTTCATAACTAATGTAACTTGTGACTTCACTTTTGGGACCAAGAAAAAGGGGCTTTAGACCGAAAGGTTAGTGTTTCTTGAAGAGTTCTCTCCTTTTTTCCTTGACCACAAGAGAATCAGATCAGTTAGAAGACATGGCTGTGAACTGTGTATGCAAAAGCAGTTCTATCAATCTGCTTTAACTTTCCGTTATGTACATCACAGGCATAGATATGGAAAGCAAATTCGTCACACTTCTATTCTTCACTATATACAACTCTACATGTATTAAAAACTATATATTTGCTGGTAATTATTTGTTGGTGGTACTGTTCAGCTGAAAAGTATATTGCTTTCCGGCTCCGTAAAACTTAAGGCCTAGTAACATTTCCCACTGTATATGGTATTTACTTGCTTCTCAGTGCACTTGCAAGCTAGTCTGTGATAGCTTCCAGCACTGAGACTTGCACTTGTTTAGTCAATAGATTATAACCGTCATGACATCTTTTGTATATAGACATAAATGAACTCCTTTTGTTTCTTTGTTTTTTTTGGCTTTTGCAAGATCAGTATTCATTATTAATATCAACAAAATTTTGGTGTGAGTTAGATGTCCTACGACAAATAAGAACCAGTGAAAGCATGAAAGGACCTATGTTGCCATTACTTTGTCTAACCTTTCATGGGACAACTTGCAATGGCAAAGACAGCTTGAGAAAACAAAATAACAAAACTAGGGACAAAAGGATGGTAAGAAACCAATGGTGTAGAAGCCATCCATGTTCTCCAAGTCATAGGACCACTAGTAGGTTGAGTCTAGTGAGATATGAGATTGGTAAGATGATTTTGTTAGATGCACTGAATGCTTACTGTTGGATTCTTCTGCTTGAAAAGAAAAATCAAAGGAAGGCGTTTTTTCTACGCGCACTAGGACACCAAAAAAAGTAAAAGAAAAGGAAAACAGTGAGGAAAGTTACAAGTTATTATGGGCAAGGAACATGCAAAAGGTTTTGTGACGACATCCCATCTTGTTTTGCACACTTTAGTACGTAATCAAGTAATCATGCTATAGTTTTCATTTGCCTCAGAAGTAATTGACCATTCAGCACCGAGTCACCTGCTTAATTTTGACTTAATGAAAGCTATTAACCTGTTGTCTGAGGAAATTAAAAACGTAGGTCGATCGAGTAGAGCTACCTCAGTGCCATCTGTAACTTGTAAAATCGTATTGATGGTTATCAGCAGATATATTTAACAAGTGAGTTTTCGAGCCTTACGAATAGGGTCAATTCGTGGAAGTTTTCATCCGACATCGACAGTGGGTTCTGAAATTGATGAAGGTGATAAACTAATGTGCTGTTTTAAAAAGATTATAAAATTTGCTAAGAGAAAGTGTCTAAGAATTGGATATGGATAAAGCAATATGGAGCTCGAATTGTATGTTGGTGTCGGTGGTGGATGAGAGGGAAGTCCGCATACCATTACCGTAAATATGTATCTTTCATGAGAAAAAAAAAATAGAAAACAACTATTAATTCAATCATTAGTTCTATTATATTTTAATTCCCTCGCTATTATTTCTGTTTCCTTCTATTCAAAAAGTTCATATCTATCGATCTACTGCCATTTTCTCCTCCAAATTTACTCTTTCAGTTTCTCAAGTCTCAACCTTTTCAATTTTCAACTAACTACAACTATACCTTCCAATTATCTTTTGAACTTACAATGATATGGAGGTGCTCACAACTTGTGCATTATAAAAATCTCTATTTATTTGGAAAGGAGGTGTCGGTCATGCAGCGACAACAAACCAAACCAATAAACCTTTCCCTGTGTGAACAACCACAACCAATCCAATAGAAAACAACAGCAGCCAACAAACTCACCAATGCACGAAATTAAGCAACAAGAAATAAATAACACAGGCAATTTTTATGTGGAAAACCTCCCTCAGTGTGAGAAAGGAAAAATCACAGGACCTAGTCCAGTAAAGAAAAACTCTACTATCATCAATCAAATTACAGAGTTTTTCACTTCTAGATATAACTAGAGTCACCACCCAACTCAAAATACAACAATAATCATCAACAAGATGAAAAAATCAAAGAGTTGAGAAAATATCAACCTTAAAATCTCAGCAACTTCGACTGAAGATCAGGGTACCTTGGAGACCTCCAAACCTAATCTCCATCGTTCAAAATGAAGAACAATGAGAGAGGAACCTCTGGTTAAAATTTCAGGTTGATCCGACAAGAAATAACGATGCGATTGAAGGTTGGAAGATTACTGTACAAAGTTGGAGAAAAAAAACGAAAAACTTCTTCTTTCTATCTTTTTACCTCTCTTTTCTCTTCCTTTCTCTTCCGGCTATCCACTCTTCACTACTCTTCTTTAGGGTTTAAAACTCTTTTATATTTTAGGCTTTGGGCTCCACTTAGAAGGGACCCAAACCCAATAAATCTCCCCCTCACGACTAAGTGGAGGATCTAGCCATACCAGTCATCAAGTAACAAATCTCAAGCTTCTCCTTTGGCAATGCTTTAGTCATCATGTCAGCACCATTATCATCTATATGAACTTTCTCTATCTCTATCAACTTGGAATTCACAACATCTCGTATCCAATGGTACCTAACATCAATGTGTTTCGACCTTGCATGGAAACTAGCATTCTTGCCAAGATGAATGGCACTCTGGTTGTCACAAAATAACACATACCGATCCTGCTTGAAACCAAGCTCAAAAAGAAAGGTTTTCATCCACAACAACTCCTTGCAAGCCTCTGTTGCTGTAATAAACTCAGCCTCTGTGGTTGACAAAGCAACACACTTCTGGAACCTTGATTGTCATGCTATAGCTCCTCCTACAAACTTGATTATAAAACCTGATGTAGACTTTCGAGAATCAACATCTCCTGTCATGTCTGCATTAGTAAAACCGACTAGCAAAGGCTTATCTCCACCAAAACTAAGACTCAAGTCAATTGTACCTCTGAGATATCTCATAATCCACTTCAACGCATTCCAATGCTCTTTTCCTGGATTAAAGAGAAAACGACTCACTGTACCAACTGCATGAGCAATATCTGGCCTGGTACACACCATGATATACATCAAACTGCCAATTGCTGAGGCATATGGAACTTTCTTCATCTCTTCCTTCTCTTTGTCAGTAGAAGGACATTGGTTGACACTCAACCTGAAATGAGGAGCAAGTGGGTTAGCAATAGG
>JANSVA010000217.1:40058952-40076716 GCA_025504915.1 Erythroxylum reticulatum | reverse complement strand
CAAATTGTTGAAATCTTTTCTTAATTAGTTACTGCACAAATTTGTCATTTTCATAGTTATTTTGGTTGCATTGAATTTGGTAGTTGTTAAAAAAATTATTTTAGTTAATTTTGTTTTATAAAAAAAGAAAAATTTTCTTTACATTAATTTTAATTTTCTAAAATTTCATCCAACTCAATTTCAAATATCTTTAGTTAGCGTAGAATTAAATTTTTTCATAATTCCTGTGGACACGACTCGGTTCTTACCGATTTATTACTCACTTCGACAATCGTGCACTTGCGGTTTACGAACAGTAATGAAGAAATTGCAACAATATGATAAATGAATACTATATATGGACAAAAGGCTTTGGATCATTTAATTTATAAGTTATATTCGTAGTCCAACAAGAACATCTTGCATTGTCAAAAAGAAACTTCTACACTAGAAATTAAACAAAATGAATTGTGACAGTCGCACTAGCATTTCTTACACTGGCATTTCTTAGTCCAAACCATATCCAAAAGCACAACACATTGGACAATAAAGAATTTGATAGTACAAGGAGTGATGTAGAACAAATAGAAGAATTATTAAATTAGTAGCTAAAAATGCAGTATTAACTTAATAATATTTGTTTTGTGAGGTCTATGCAAAAAAATCCAACAAATTGAAAATGATTGTCATACCTAAACATGCTTGTAATGAGCATCCCAACAAATATAGCATTCACTCGCAGCCAAACATTAATCAATCTCCATGCCAAAGGTTCTGTTGAGAAACACCTAATAAACTCAATGTTGATACAATCAACACTAATATCAAATTTTGCATACCAACAAAATATTCACATCAGTTAGTTACATATAATAAGAATAAAGAAGAAGAAAGATGGACAAAGAGAGATATAAAATATGTTCTAAATGATATAAAATTTGCTATATGTTGAAATACAATATGCAAGGCCAGAGAATAAGGTTTGATTGTTTACTTTAATTGTAGTGCTACTGTGTGGTACTTTCCCTCTACCTTTTTCCAACTTGCCATCTTCCAGATCATCTTCACCATAAAACCAAAGGTTTAAATCATGAGGCGAGCAATGTCTCCATAAAGAGCCATACATTTCATTTATATATAAATATCTCCTTGTATACAAACATCATATAAATTCATGAGAACAATGAAAATGTAAAACTAAAACATGTATACCTACAATGTTATGGATAGGTCTTGGAAAAAAATGTAACTATCCAAAAAGGAAACATTTGGCTACTAAAGCTACAACATAAAGTCCATAAAGTATCCAACCATTGGGCAAACATAAAAGTCAATTTAGTAAATCATTGAATATTTTTAAAAACTCTCAATATCCCTTGGAAGTTCATTAACATGAAGATGAAGACCAAAATGTCTAACACAGCTAAGGGAATTGACTGATTATATACATCATCATCATTAGTAAGAAAGTTTGTAGGAACATGTAATGCAACATGAAAATATTACAAAATTATTAATGAGGGATCCTAATAAGTGTCTACTCAAATTTCTGACATCAAAAGTCCCCATAATTGCTCAAATTACATAAAAGGCATTAAGAATAACATTGATTAATTAAGAAATAGGTAACAACTAAGAAAAAAACTACAAAATTATTTAACAAAAAGTAGTGAAAAAATATATAATCTTTATCTTTATAACAACAAGATATCAAAACCTAAGGGAAATAAGAAAGAAGCAAGCATGAAGGTTTACTAGGATTATCAGGAAATAAGGTCTTGTTTGAATATGTTGAGGGGTGGGTTCTTGATAGCCAAAGCAAAGTCAATGAGGATACGAGTCCTTATCTTTAGCTAATAGTTCATGTCCTTGTCCTTAACCTACAGTTCTTGTCTAGTCTTAAAATATTTGAATATATCATTCTCGAGCTTCGTGAATGTTGCAGAGCCCAGTAGGTTATTCCCCTCCTTATCCTTCTTTATATTATCCATAGCCACCAAAGCTCTGGTCCTTGATGTCAGTCAACAAAGCCAACCCCTAAAAAGTGTATAAGTATGGAACAATTTTCATTCGCCCTTAGGAAATTATATAAACATGCCCAAACTTTCAATCAAATTTTATCTTACATCAACCTATCCAATTTTCTCCATTTTCCACAATTTAAGAGATCAAGAAAATATAGTTTTCCATTAACCAACTAACCAAATAATAATAATCCTAGATTTTGACATACATTACATTTTGTTTCTATAAACCTACATTAAACCACCAATGACAAATTTAAGACAACCAAAGGAAAATAGACAAGGCAAGGAGAAATTTAAGAACTTTGGAAAGAAAAATCGAACTTACTATTGCCTTTTTATATCCAATACCTAGATCAACGCTATACATGCACCTAGAACCCTAGCAGAAATTGATTGTCACTGAAGAAAGATTGAAATTGTTAATTAAAAATTGCAGTAAAGAAAACACGTTTCAACCACTCTTCTCATGCTACCTATGGGTCCGAGTTCTTTGTGAAAAATATATGTTTGATCGCAATCAATTACCTGCTTCCATCTCCACTGCAGGAAGCTCCATAGTCTGGCGAGGCATTGCTTCAATATGGGGCTATGTAGTCCGAGGAATTAAATGGGTGTTGGGCAATAGAGCAACTACTAAATTCTGGGAGGATGCATGGGTGCACGATGTTCGGCCTCTAAGATACAGTGCAATTCAAGTTATTCCGACAAATTTAAACAAACTTACAGTTAATTTCTTTGTCAATGCCAATGGTGGATGGAACTAGCAAATTTTTCAGTCACTCATCCCAAATTCGGTATGCATGGCAATAACTGGTACACTACCTCCTAGCTCTATGTTGGGTCCTGATCGGTTGATTTGGGGAGCTTCACAATATAGGCTATTTTCTACCAAGTCTACCTATAGATTAATTGATAGCCAACTGGATAATGGCAGCGACAAGGACTGGTCCAGACTCTAGAAATGGGAGGGGCCACCACGAATCAAAACATTTATATGGATTATGACTCGTGATCGTCTTCTCACGAACCACCAACGACACATCAGAAAATTAACCACAAATCCCACATGTAAGAGTTATGGAGAACCAGAAACACTCTTGCACGTAGTCCGAGATGGATGTAAAGCTCGCAACTTTTGGCAAAGATTGTACCCCTTTGCGAACACAGATGAATTTTTCAGAGCAACTACAAACAGTTGGATATCAGGCAATTTAAACCAACACACGTAGATCCATAGGTTCCAATGGTCACTAGTATTTGGTACAACTGGTTGGTTTTTATGGTATTGGAGGAACAAAACTATTTTCGACACCTAATTCTCATGGCCTACTAATCCCCAGTAGATAGTGTTAGAATACGTTCAATCGATAGAACAGGCCAAATAAATAGTCGACAGAGCATTGTCACGTCCAAGGATGCGAGTAGAGACCCTTGTAGGCTAGAGCAATCCTCTACGTAACTGGATACGAGTCAATACAGATGGTGCCTATAAAGGGGCATCTTCGTGGGCTTCAGCTGGAGGCATCATTAGAGACAGTCTGGGATCTTGGCTAGGTGGATTCGTGCATATATTAGATATTACACTGTTGTTTCTGTAAAGTAGAGGTATTCGTACCGTTATAAGGCGTACTTCGTTCCCTTCTCCAACCGATGTGGAATCTCACATATTTTCTCGACTAGTTACTTATGATTAACGTACCTTCTTTTTGGATTAAAAAAAGAGTTGAGGTGATGTGCCTGATTTTTTTGTCCTGTCAATTGGTCATTCGAAGTATAACCCCTTAACCAAACAATTAAAAAATATAGGTTTTGTCTTCAAAAGGGAGAGAATTAAATAAAAACATTTTATATGCATAGATATTACATTACTTTTGTGTATTTTGGAGCAATTGTATCATGTGTTTTAATTTTATTAAATAAAATTTTATGGGTATTTTAATTTTCTTAGACATATTCTAAATACTCATTAGTAAATAGAGAAATTTTATATTTTAAATATACATTATATGTACCTATATAAATAAATATGTAATATTAGTAAATATCCTTTAGTAAATAAATGACTAGAACTATAGCAACAATTATAGGTGTTGCATATATAAGACTTTATTATAACCTTTTTTTAATTTTGTTGCCTTTTCTTATCTATAGCAAAAAAGTAATATTGTCGTTGCCTTTTAGCATTTTTAAAGGCAATACTTTTAAAATTGTTGGCTTAAATTAATGTTTAGCAACACATTTTTAAGTTGTTGCAAACATGTCGTCGCCTAAAGCACTTTTTGCCGTAGTGACTCCTTATTTTCTCTAACAAAAATTGTCACTTTTAGATTATTAAAATGAAAATTTACTTCTTAATTAAGAACTAGTTAATTAGGGATTATCATTTCAAATGATATTTTCACCTTATATGTAATAGAAAGAAAGAAATTAGAGAAGCAAAAAGGCAAGAATTAGAAGGCACTTTACAACATCTATATGGCTGTGACAAATTCAATATTTCCAAGAATTTCTTTAACTACATGTGCAAAGTGTAGGCTACTTTACAAGAAGAATTTCAAGACAATGTCAAGTTATGCATTGTTAAACTTCAAAATCTTAGAAGAGATTTTGAGAATATAAAAATAAAGGATTCTGAGACCATAAATGACTACTATATAAGATTTTGTGAATTAGTAAATCAATTAAAAGCATACGAAGGTGATATTCTAGAGAAAAGGATCATAGAAAAATTACTTATAAGTACAACTAAAAAATACAACATAATAGTCATTATTATTAAAGAAACAAAAGATATCACCACTTTATCATTTACAAAGTTGGCTAGATCACTTGAAACTTGTTAACTCTATTGAATATTTTTTTAGTCTAAACTTAATATAAGGTCTCAGAAATTCAATTCTATAAAAGGGAGGAGAATTTCATAAAAGCAGATGGAGACACATATAGTCAGAAGAAAGGAAAACATTTGTCATATTGTATCTACAAAAGAGACAATCATCTAAAAAATGATTTTATTTCCTTTTAAAGCCTTAATGTTAAAACTATAAGAAGTTCATATATACAGAGAAAGTTTGCAAGCTAAAGGAGAAGCATCTAGTCAATTGAATTAGAGAAAGTTCTAGCAACAATTAGCTATTCTAAACTTGCAATTCTGTAATAGAGATTGGAAATAATACATGGTACATTGATAATACTACCACTAACCACATGACTTTTTTTGTAATAGAGGTGATTTCTAAAAGCTAGACAAATCCTTCAAAACTAGTGTCAAACTTAGTGATAGATATATCTTTAAGGTAGAAGGGAAATGATCTATTGCCAATAATACTAAAAAAGATATACAAGTTATCATTAATGTCATGTATTTTCCTAACCTTAAGATGAATCTATTCAACATCGGTCAAATGATAGAAAAAAGTATATTATCTTTATTTAAAGGAGACTCATGCACCATTTATGACAATAAAGATAAATCTCTTATTATTGTTAAAATAAAATAAGGGAGCACATATGCTTTCCTCTACTTAGCTGCATTATCATGTAAACTTAAGAAGATCAATCTTGACTAGCATAAGAGACCTAGCATTTTAACTTTCAATACCTGAAAATACTATATAAGAAAAAGATGATGACAGATCTTCTACAAATTTATAGTTTCTATAGTGTCTGTGAAGCCTATTTATAAGGCAAACAACACATGAAACTATTCCCTTTAAGAAGTTCTTCAAGAGAAAAAGAAGCCTTTGAGTTAGCATATATTGATGTTTGTAGACCAATCAATACAAAATCATTTAAGCAAAATAGTTACTTCATTCTTTTCATTGATGATTTAACAAGAATGGCTTGGATATTCTTTATGAAAGAAAAGTCAAAAGTCTTCAAGAAATTTAAAAATCTTTTAAAGAACCAAAATGTTTATAGCATTAAAGTTTTGAGAAGCAATAATGGAAAAGAATACAACAACAATGAGTTTGAAAAATTCTATTAAGAAAAAGGTATAGGGCATCAAACTATGCTCAACTATAACCATCAACAAAATGGGATCCTAAAAAGGAAGAATAGAATAATCATAAAGATGCCAAGATCGATGTTTAAAGGAAAAACACTTTTCAAAAACTTTATGGTCGAAGTTTTTTATACAATAGTCTACCTACTCGATGGATTTCTAACTAGAGTAGTCCAAAATATGGCACTAATGGTGAAGGATCGCAAACACAGCAGAAATAAAAAATTGAAATCCTATATTCATCTATTGCGTTTAACAAACATACTAATAGTAAGAACATGAAAAAAAAATATCTACAATTTGTGAGGATTAACTGATACTGAACTTCAAAAATATGAAGTCTCTATTTACTCCACATTGAGAAATACATCCTGATTTCAATACTTGATATGGCGATGGTTAAATTTTGAAGAACTCTTTCTTCAAAAATAAGACAAAACATGTTTTCTCTTTTCTCTTATTTATTTTTCATGTACAAAATAAACAAATATGATAGAGAATGTATATTTCACTCTTCACTTCGATTTCTTATCAACGTATTAAAAAAATGAAAGAAAACACTTTTTCTCTTCACTGTTTGTTCTTTTACTAAAATGAAAAACAATGTCTCTTATGCTTCTCTTTCACTTTCTCTTTATTTTAACGTTGTTATTTAAAACTTTTAAACCAACCACTAATGCATCCTTTCATTTTTGTTTTGTTTTGCAAAAACAAAACAAAACCACCAAATGGATTTAACGTCTTTTACCATCTGACACCTTTCGTTTGTTTGTTTTTAAAAAGTAATTATTATTATTTATAAATGAAACAAAATAAAACTATTTTTTTATTCATTTATTTTATACAATAGAATTTACAATATTAATTATATTTTCTATGCTAGCAAAAATTATAATAATATGCCATACAGATTATTTAATAAATTATCTCATAATAAATTAAATAATCATAAACAGGAAATATTATACTCGTAAGTGTGTGACCACATAGGTTCATCACTAAGTCGGTAGTAAATAATCTAATTAATTACTAATCAAGATTAGCATCTAACAACACTCCTCAACGACTGGATAGTACGGAGTAACAACGTTACAAAGACAGAACTTAGTTAAGGATAATGTATTATTACCTTCTATCATTACAACTCTGGATTATCCTACAGTATGGTTTAACTGTCAAACCATATTAGATAACTAACTCTGTTACATGTCGATCATTAATGATTGGTAAATGACTTAAGAAACTCCTTTCCTCACTGATTCAATTGTTAGTCAAGGAGAACAAAAATACAAGATTTGAGAGCCAAGAAAGAACATAGAGGAAACTGAGTTTTTTCTTATTCCAACTTAAAAGTAACGGACTCCAGTACAAAACTTAAATACTTTAACAATAATAATAATGCTAAAAATCAAAGACTTAATCCCACGTTTTGCTAAACTATCTAGCTACTGTTATTGACCACTAACCACTAACGTAATAACCACTAGGACCCACTAATATAAATGTGTTGCAATAAAGTAGCAATAACTTTTGAATCAGTCAACTATATTTACTCAACACTCCCACTTGATTCAAAATCACAAACTCCTAACTGTAGCCTAACTGTAGCCTGTAAAAATGAAACTTGGCCTATGTTGGAGATTTTGTAAAAGTTGTCTACTCATTAGTGCTGCAGAATTTTAGCACTATTTTGCCATCAGATATCAACTTCCAAATGAAATGATGATGCACATCGATATGCTTCATTCTTCCATAAAAAGCAGGATTCTTAGCCATTGCAATTGTGGATTGATTATCACAAAATATCTCTGTAGCTTTCTTTTTCTCAAGGCTGAAATCAGTAAGAAGTTTTCTAAGCCATAAAGCTTGTCGCATTGCTGAAGTTGCTGCTACATACTCTGCTTCGAATGATGACAAAGCTACTGTTTCTTGTTTCTTTGAACACCATATCACTGCTCCAGAACCAAAGTTGAAAACATTACTAGAAGTGCTTTTTCAGTCATCTAAATATCCTGCCCAATCAATATCAGTGAACCCAATCAATCTGAACTATGGTACTTTGCAATACCATATGCCAAAATTCACAGTCCCTGCAATATAACGAAGAATCCTTTTTGCTGCTCCAATTGTTTTGTAGGATTATGCATAAATCTAGACACAGCACTGACAGAAAAAGCAATGTCAGGCCTAGTGTGTGTTAGATAATTTAAACCACCAACTAAACTTCTGAACAATGTAGAATTAATTTTTTCAGACCCATCTTCACATTGTAGCTTCTCATTGATGGTCATTGATGTGGTTGCCACGTCACAATTTGCCATATTAAGCCTCTTCAAAAGATCTGCAGCATATTTCTTTTGTCACACAAAAATTCCATCATTACTTTGTATGACCTCAAGTCCCAAAAAATATTGTAACAAGCCCAAATCTATCATCTTAAAATTTCTTATCATATAGGACTTGAAATCATCAATTAAAGACTTTAAGGAACTCATATAGATCATGTCATCCACATAAACACAAACCAACAAAAAATTTCCATCACCTTGCTTCTTCAAATACAAAGTGGGCTTATTTTCACTTCTAGTGAATACGCTATCCTGAAAAAATGAATCAATTTTGCTATACCAGGCTAGCAATGCTTGCTTTAGCCCGTAGAGAGCTTTTCTTAACTTGTATACTTTTTTCTCATTGCCATTAATAACAAAGCCTGGAGGTTGTGAAACATAAACCTCCTCTTCTAAATCACCATTTAAAAATGCTACATTTACATCAAATTGATACATAGGTAATTGCAACTGAGCAGCTAATGCCAAAATAATTCTCACAGTTTTAAATCTAGCTACAGGAGAAAAAATCTCTTCGAAATCTATACCTTGTTGTTGTGAGTAACCCTTTGCCACAAGACGAGCTTTGTGCTTTTGGATGCTTCCGTCAGCATTATACTTTGTTCGAAAAACCCACTTGAGCCCTACAACATTTTTGCCTTTTGGAACATTAACTGACTCCTATGTTGAATTTCTTTCGATAGCCTGCATCTCTTCTAACATAGCAATCTTCCACTTAGGTTGTTCTGAAGCTTCTTCAAAAGATGTTGGGTCAGCAACTAATAAAGCAAAGTTATAAGTCTCACAGATTTCTCTAACAGATCCATATTTTCTTGATGGTGTTTCACTACTATTACTAAAGGGACTGGATGATGAAGAATTTGAATTGATAGAACATGTGTTGCTATTATCATCAGGTGATGAAGGAGTTGAACTTGCAGGTGATGAAAGAGCAGAGCTTATTGGTTGTTCAACTTCAAAATCTGCAAGAACTGGTTTTTTTATGCCTTCCTTATCAAAGTCTTCAGTTACATTTGTTATGTACATATTCTAGCTTTAAAAAGGCACAAACTAGAAGAGAAAATTGAGAAGGGAATCTTCCTCAACTATAGTATAGAGTCAAAAGGTTAATGAATATATAGCCTAAAAACTAAGAAACTAATTGTCAATCAAGATATGGCGTTTAACGGATATGTTTTGTGGAATTGGGATGAAGACAAAATTAATAGGAAAACTATTAGAATTTTCACTAAGAAGACAAGGAGACACAATAACAACATATTGAGAAGGAGCCAAAACCTTAACTATTAGTGTTACCAAGGTCTCATAAATCTCAAATCCTACTATAGGAAAGTAAGGAAAAAACCATCTTTAGAATCTCAACTAAGGAGGATAAGGCTTAGAAGCGACATATATAAGACTTGCAACTCAGTCACAATGGAACAAAATGTTTTGAAGCTGTTGCAAAGTAAAAAAGTGTGGATCTAAGCTATGAAAGAAGAAATTAAGATGATCGAGAAGAATAAGACATAAGAGCTTGTTGATTGTCCAAAAGACAAAGAAGTTATAAGAGTTAAATATGTTTACAAAAAAAAAGCTTAATGAAGATTGCACGATCTAAAAACACATTGTTCGATTAGTGAAAAATGATTTTACAACTTTCAAATATTAATTATACTAAAACTTTGCTCTAGTGGCTTGATTAAATATAGTTAGAACACTTATGGCACTAGCTAATCAAAGGAAATGAAAGATATATCAAATGAATATGAAGTTAGTATTCATCAATGGATACATCAATAAAGAAATTTTCGTGGAGAAACTGCAAGAATTCATAAAAAAGAGTTCAAAGATAAGGTACTTTAGTTAAAGAAAGTGGTATATGGAGTAAACAACCACTAAGGGTTTGATATAAGCAGAATTGACAACTACTTCATAGATAAAGGATTTTGAAGGAGCCTAAGCAATCCAACACTCCATATAAAGAACCAAGATAACATTAACACTCTCATTCTTTCCTTATACATAGATGATCTCATATACATAGAAACAAGCAAATGGTTTGAGACTTCAAAGAGGATATAATGAAGACATTCTAGATGAATAACCTCAGTCTAATATATTATTTCTCGACATTAAGATAAATTAAGAATAAGATAGGACTTTTACATCCCAAAAGAAATATAAAGTCATTCTTAGGAAAGTTTAAGATGTCAGGTCTACACTGTTAGTCCCTAATGAAAATACAATAAAGATAATGGATTAAAAAAAAAAAGGATTGCAACTTATAAAAGCCTCGTTAGAAGTCTACTCTATCTAATAGCCACATGACTAGACATCATGTTTCCCACAAGCTTGCTATCACAATTCATATAAAGTTCAAACCAAGCATAGTATAGAGCAGTGAAAAGAATTCTCAAATACTTTCAAGGTGCAAAAGATTTTGGCAAATGATACAAACTTATAAATGAAACCAAAATGATTGGCTAAACAGACAGTGATTAGGCTAGATCACTTGATGACATGAAAAGCACATCAGGCTACACATTCTTACTTGTTTAGAAATATTCTTGTGGAATTTAAAGAAACAAGAAAATGTGGTGACATCATAAATTATAGTTGTTGCAACAACAATTCAAGCAATTTGGCTCAAAATAACTGTTTAAAACAAGAGAGAAAAGCAAAAGAAGCCTAAGATAACCTACTGCAAAAACAAGTCTGCAATAACAACTGCTAAAACTTCAATGCACCATAATAAGACAAAGCATATTAATATTAAGTATTAGTTCTCAGCAAAGACAGCAAGACGTATGAGTAGCTTGTAGATATATTTACCAAGATGCTTCTATGACACAAATTTGAAAAACTATGCTTCTGTGGCACAAATTTGAAAAACTATGTACAATACTTGGAGTTACACAAACAGAAATACGTTAAAGATGAAAGATAAATTAATGTACTTTTTAAAGAAAAATTTAGAAAAAGATCTAAAATTGGTTGTGGAATCTAATAGGAAGAACTATCTAAAAATTAGATAAGGGTAAAGCAATATGCGACTAAAATTGTATGATAATGTTAATAAATGGGAGAAGAAGTCGGCATGCCATCATTATAAATATGTAACAACTAAGTCATTCACTTAACTTCAATATCCTTTAGTCCTCTCACCATTATTCCTCTTCTCCTCCCATTAAGAAAGTCCACTTCCACCTACTGCCATTTTCTCTTCCAAATTACACAAAGAATATAATTATTCATTTTAAGTCTCTCAACTCACAAACCTTCTCGTCTGACCCCGACTATACCCTTTAATTTTGTTTTAAAACTTACAGAAGGTGTATCTGGGGGAAGAAACACTGGAAAAGATAGAACGAGGGCGGAGTATGGAGAGAATAATATTTAAGCGTCTATACCTTTTTGTGGTGAGGAAAAAGTGAGTGATAGTTGGGCAAGCACTACCAGGGGCTCCACTGGTGTGGTGACGATCTATTGCATTGCTCAGCAAGAGACAAAAGCTGGCCTTGTCTCATGGTGAATCCATGTTGTCGAATCAAATCCTCAGGCGTAGGAGGCTTCTCCACAACAAAAGCATGCATCAACTTAAAATGTGAAGTGATTTATCACCAAACTTAGACATCGGAATATGTTTTCTAAGATTTGAGGAAGGACAGGAAATAGAGCACATCGGAATATGTTTGCTAACATAATCTCGAATTTTCTGCACCGTTGCGTCCACATGGGAGCGTAGAGAAACTGAAGACTATGGAAACTTTCGATTTGGGCTCCATAGGTTTTTATGTGGCAATATTCTTTTACTCTATTATGGAAACTTTCGACTTGCGTTCCATAGGCTTTTATGTGGCAATATTCTTATACTGTTCAAACGTATGGGTGCACTGTTGGATCTACTCCAAAATGAGATTGAGACCCTAAAATTATTTTCCCCCCTATTTGATGATAGCAAAATACGTAATCACGATTTTTAGGATGATTGTGGTAGGTACTCAACTCAGGAATATTAATAAAAGTGTATTAATTCACAAATTTCATAATTTTAATAAATTAAAAAAAATTGTTAAATAATTATGGAAGAAACTCGTACTTAAATCTTTATCTCGCTCTCGCACCACCCATTGGCCCCTCGAAAGCTGAACCCCAAGGTTTAAACTTGAAGTTAAAAATGCCGTGCATTTGGTTCTATCTGTTCAATGATTTCATCGACCTAACTTGTCTGTTTTGTTGGACAGGAAATTGAAAACGATAATTGGCTTAGGTGATTTCCTCAATATTTTATTTTCAATGGTATCGCCTACAAAATACTGATTGTGGCTAAAACTTTTGTTATTATGATAAGAAATTTCGAGTAATTTTTGTATGAGAAGTCAAAGAGCTTATACGTATGGAGCGAGTGCCTCTTATCCTCATGCTTTTCCTCAATATTATCAAAGTCAATATTGTACTTGGTCAAATAAATATTTGTTCCGTTGTGAAACTTGAAGTATTTTGGGAATCAAGGAATGTGATTGATGTACTTTTTCTCACTTTCACTGTTTCTTAGGCAGGAAAGAAGATTGCCATTAAACCTAATAACCTAAACTATCCCCACATTTTCTTTAACGCTGATATTAATGGTCTAGCATGATGTAAAGCAATTATAATTTATTCGTCCTTGAGTAGTGAATCAATAAGAACAATTTTTGAAGTCTTATTTGCTACGTGGTTAGAATTGCATATTTACGCGACCAAATTGATGAACAGAAAACGAACATTCTCATTCTCAGTTGGACAAGACTACTGCTAGCCTCTCTCTTTGCTTTTGTAAGGATTTTCTGTTAGACCTTCGACAGCCATTTAGATGCACTGCATGGAGGAGACGAATTTGGCCATTATTAAGTTGTATAGATTTTTCCAAAACTAGGTAATCAGATACCCGAAAAGCAATTTTGAATAAGCCGATTTGTTTGTGTTAATTTATTGTACAATTTATGGAGGAAGATAATTTCTTATGTAAGTATATATAAGAAACGTGTGAGCTGTTTCTTGCTTACTAATTCCCTTAATAGACTCCTAGTAATACGCCTACAAGGACTCTTGCCAACTATACATATATTCTGTCATATATGAAAATATCCTCGACATTGAATTTCCTATATTGATCATTTACGAAATATCAACAATATTATCCTATACTCCCCCTCAAGTTGGAGCATGGATATTCTGAATGCCCAACTTGTGAATAATATAGTCAAACTAATGTTTGCCAAGCACTTTCGTCAAGATATCTGCAAGCTGTTCCGTAGTACATACAAAGGAGTAGCAATATTTTGATACTGGATTTTGTTCCTAACGAAATAACAATCAACCTCGATATGGTTGATCCGTTTGTGAAAAAGGGGATTGGTCGCAAGATGCATTACTGATTAACTGTCGCAAAATAACCTCACGAGTCCTGTATGAACCACACCCAACGAGTGTAAGAGAACCTTGAGCCATTTCAACTCACAATCTGTCGTGGTCATAGATTGGTACTCCACTTTCGTCGAAGAGCGCGAAACTGTTGGTTGCTTTTTGTTTTTCCAAGAAATCAGAGAGGTGCCAACCATTACAAAGTAGCCAGTTAACGATTACCGAGTCAAAGGACAATTGGCCCAATCTGAGTCGCAAAAAGCATAAAGACACAAATCACTCTTTGAACTCAGGAACACACCCTGACCCGGATTCCCTTTCAAGTACCATACAACACAAAGTGCAGCTTCCGAATGTTCTACACGAGGACTCTGCATGAATTGTGTCAAAATATGCACACAATAACAAAGTTCTGGCCTGGAAATAGTTAAGTAAATCAACTTACCCACCAAGCGACGCTATTTCTCTGGATCATCCAACAACTCTCCTTCAATCAATGCCAATTTAAAATTTTGTTCCATAGGGAACGAGGCCGGCATGCAACCAAGTAATCTTGACTCAGTAACAATATCTAAGGCATATTTTCTTTGGCAGAAGAATATTCCGTCCTTACCTCGAGCAATGTTATGTCCCAAAAAAAATCACAAATAGCCAAGATCCTTCGTATAGAAGCATTTGCTTAAATAAGTTTTGAATTGTGTAATGGTAGTTGAATGATTTCCGCCAATTATCAAATCATCCACATAGATCAACACAGTTGCTCGTACTTCCCTTTTGCAGTAAGCAAACAACGAACAGTTAGAAAGAGATTGAACAAAACCAAATCTTTCAAACGCTCTTACCAGCTTTGCAAACCAACATCTTGGGGCTTACTTCAATCCATACAAGGATTTCTTAAGTTGATAAACTCTATTTGTATCCTTGGCTTCAAAATCGGGAGGTAGCTACATATACACTTCCTCATCTAAATCACCATGCAAAAAAGTGTTGCAAACATCCATTTAGTGTAATTCCCAATTCTTTGCCGCAGCCACACTCAGAAAAGTTCTCACAGTAACCATTTTGGTTACAAGTGCGAAGGTGTCATTGTAATCGATTCCTTCCTGTTGTCTGTTGCTATAGATAACTAGTCGAGCCTTGTCACACTCCACTGTACCATCACTGTTATATTTAGTTTTATTCATCCATTTACACCTGAGTGCTTTCTTCCCGTGTGGCAATGGCCCAAGTTCCCAAATGTCGTTTCATTTTAGTGCCTCAATTTCTTTTTACATGGCCTCTCTCCATTTTTTCTCCTTTACTGCTTCTAAGTATCGAGTGGGCTCGGATGTGGTAGTCACTGTAGTTAAGAAAGCTCGATATTTGACAGTAAGATTTAAATTTGCACAAGTCACGTAGTTAGCAATGGGATAAGGAGTACCTGAGGATGTCGATTGAACGGGAGTGGGCACAGGGTCTTTAAAGCTAAAGCAACAAGTAGGATAAGTCCCATAGTTTTTCAAGAACATTGATGATCGAGTTACTCGCTTCCCTCGACCATAGTCTTCATCCCGAGTTGGTTAATATGCACTCGGCATAAGGCTCCCGTCATCTCCAGTAGGTGCAACTGTGCCATGAACACTAGGAATGGGTGGTTCCGTCATAGTGTGAACCTGACTACTGCCCATGGTCTCCTCTTGTTCCACGGAGGGCACAACCAAACTCTCTTTGTCTCTAAGTGAGGTTTGTGTGATGCTTTATTCATCAGAAGGTAACTCATGCTTATTAGGATTAGCAAAATCATCATATAACATATCTCTTGGAAGCATAGGGGATTGCTGAGGTAGAACCTGTTCTTGACTTGGTAAACTTGTATTAGGAAAAATATGCTCATGGAAAACCACATCGCGAGAAACAAAATATTCATCTTTTGCTTGTCATAGACTCCCCACCCCTTTTGGCCAAAAGGATACCCGACAAAAACACATTTTCGACTCCGTTCTCCAAATTTGTCGTTGTCATGTTTTTGTCTATGGGTGTAAAACAAACAGCCAAAAATGTGTAATTGCGTAAATTTCGGAAAGTTCCCAATCAAAACTTCATAAGGGTTTTTCCTTTGAGCAATTTAGAGGGTGTTCTATTAATGAGAGTTCCAGCAGTTAAAACACACTCTCCCCAAAACTCAATTGGCAAGGAAGCTTGAAAATGAAAGGCCCTAGCTACATTCAATATATGTCGATGTTTTCTTTCCAGTTGACCATTTTGTTGCGGAGTCCCAACACATGAAGTTTGGACCATAATCCCATTGTCATCAAAATAAGGTTTCAGAGGTTTAAAATCAATTCCATTATCACTCTGCACAATTTTTACATGCTTGCCAAATTGTCGTTCAGTCATCACGAAAAAATTTCACATAATTTTCACTACCTCATGTTTTTTCGCAAGTAAATAAATCTGGACAGCTCTAGAAAAATCATCTACAATAGTTAAAAAATAATATGCACCACATGAGGCAGGAACTCTATATGCTCCCCAAAGATCACAACGTATCAAATTAAAACAAGCTTCAGCTCTACTGTCACTTTGCACAAAAACTTCTCAAGTTTGTTTCGCTCTAAAACAAACATCACAGGGTTCATCTAATATTCTACTTTTATTCTTAATACCAGGAATTAAAGATACTCCATATTTTGAGGGATGCCCAAGTCTACAATGCCATTTGCATGATTTGCACACCCTTGCTTTATTACTCTAAAGAGGTAGACCCCGTCATGTTGCTCACCCGCTCCAATCAAAATCCTCATAATGCGATCCTGTATCACACAAAACCTTTCGGTGAAAGTGACAATACAATTTAAATATTTCATCAAACATGCAACAGAGATAAGGGTACATTTCATTTTGGGAACGATTAAAACGCGAGAAATAAATTTGTTGTTGCCCAAACACATTATTCCTTCTTTTACTGCAAAAGTTTGTTCTCCATTGGGTAACCCAATCCCAATCGGAACTATATCCTAAACATTTGACAACAAATTGAGACACCCTGTCATGTGATGAGATGCACCAGAGTCTAGTATCCATTCTTGATCTGTGTGTTTACCACTTAAGCTTTCATTCCGACCCGATTTTTTATTCTTCACAAGATTAATAAGCAATCCAATCTTCGTTGCTCAGATTTGGGAATGTCATATTTTCTGTCTCTGTTGTCCAGCAAGACGTTCCTGTAACAGCGGAGGTCCCTATACTGGGCTTCGTTTGCATCGAGTTGGCTCGTGGCTGTCCTCACTTTTTTTTGAAGCCAGACCCGCCTCTGCCACATCCATTGTCACCTCTTCTACCTGTACGTGTCTTGTCTCCGTATTTGTCTGTGTACCACTCTGGATATCCATTAAGTTTATAACACCCATCAATGTCATGACCAGGTTTACCATAATGGGTACATGGCCCTTGTTTCTCTTTCTCGTTCACATATCCTTTGTTGGATCTTGTTTCAAACGCAACCGCCTCAACTCTCACATCTTTCTCGCAAACCAAGTTCTTGAGTTGTTCTTCCCTCATCATAATCGAGTATACCTGACTAACATTTGGCAGAGGTTCAGTAGCCAAAACATTAGAATAGGCGTTTCTGTAGATATCGTCGTCGAGACCCATCACAAACTGGTGAATGCGCTCATCTTCTTGTCTTTTCACCAATTCAGCTGTGATGCTACATGTGCAGCCCGAGCACCTGCACAAAAGGATTCTCTCATAGTTCGCAAGTTCATCCCACAATTTTTTCAATCATCCAAAGTAAGTCATGACGTTCTGTCCCTGTGACTTATAGTTTGTAATTTCATTCTTTAATTGCTAAATTCATGGGCCATTAGCAATAGAAAAATGTTGTTTCAGGTCATCCCACAAATCCCTCTAAATCAACGTAGGTGATTTCAAATCGGAGTGTTGGTTCAATGGTGTTAAATATGTTAGAAATAAACTATTTCAACACAACTAGAATGTCAATAAAACAAACACACGACACCAAATTTGATAACGAAGTT
>JANSVA010000217.1:40017148-40030695 GCA_025504915.1 Erythroxylum reticulatum | reverse complement strand
CACATTTCTTTTATAAGCTTTAGAGAATGAGATTTTATTGAGTTATTAACTTAAAGAAATTATATATTAAAACAAACATTAATTTGAGTTTTAAAAAAATATTTAATAAAATTATGTCAAACTTTTAATCTATAAGAATTTTCAAATTTTAAGTTATGTACTTTTTTTTAAAAAAATATTCCTTTGTTTAGAAAATAATTGCATACATGTTCTATAGTTTACTCAATGATTTACCTAGTCAAATATGACATTTCATAAGAGTATGCATTTATTTTTCTTTTGATTTTTAAAGCCTTGTTTAAATTTTCTTAAAAGAAGTGATAGATTTATACTTTAATTATATGGTGGAGAATTCTAGATTACATGTACAATCTAAGTTCAAAGAAATAAATATATGATGTTCTTACATGAAGTACTTAATAAAAATACATTATATAAATAAATCTAGTTTGCCTATGAGCTGAGCCTATCCGAGTCTAAATTATATTATTTGAGGCTAAACCCTATGAGACTTGAATCACTATTAATTCAAAAAAAAACTCTTAAGCCTAATCAAACTGAAAAATTTTGTTTTCTCAATTTAAAAGAATAATATTAGCAAAAAATTATCTTGCATAAGGGAATATCCCAATCATGGTCTAAAATGACTAGGAAAATGATACTAAGTAAATAGAAAAGTCCAAGACCACCTGGGACACTAATAAAATAGTTTAGCTTCACTAGAACTAGTACAAACCAAATAGTAGGATAAACCAGTAATAGCATAAGTGAGTGGCAATGTTTGAGTCCCATCCATGGACACAAGGCTACGCATAGTATAAAATGGTAGAAACAATCATCACATCCCTAACTTTTCAAACGTTTGTAGGAAGTAGGTAATAGCCATTAGAATGTATTATTCATCAAGATGTACTTAAGGAAGATTCAACTTTTATCATATCTCATATGCATTAAAACTGAGGCATAACTTAAAGATCTTAAGGTCATTTTTGTTAGGATATTTAATTTTTAAATCCTCGAGGATGACCTGATTCTATATCAGAATTTGAGCTTAGAGTCTAACCAACCAAGAATGTGACATCCCACATCAGCTAAAGAGGAGAATAAAGTATGCCTTATAAGAGTATGGATACCTCTTCCCCACAGACGTGTTTTCCCAAGAGGGGGAAGAGGAAAAATATGAGGGGTTTGGCCTGAGGGGCAACCCAAAGTAGACAATATCTGTGGACAGGTGGGCTGGGCTATTATAAGTGATATCAGAGCCAGTGCCTGAACCGTTGTGCTAGTTAAAGGGGGTGGAGAGTGTGAGATCCCAAATCGGTTGGAGCGGCGAACAAAGTGTGCCTTATAAGGGTGTGAATACCTCTCCCCCTAAAATGCGTTTTTCCAAAGGTGGGAATAGCAAAATTGTGAGGGGTTTAGCCCTAGGGGCAATCGAAAGCAGACAATATCTATGGAAAGGTGGTCTAGGCTATTAAAAAGAATTTATCTCTAACTAAAATTAGTGTAGGGACATGTATAGAATAGATAGATTGGGTTCTTAATATCTCTTTGTTAGAAATAAGAAGTGTCATTTAATATGGGGATCCACTTAACTTTGTCTAAATTCTTAAGATATCTCCTTAATGCCAACCAAAGAATGAATGTAGCTTTAAGATAATGGTCTATAAACTAAACAAACTTAGACTAAGGAGCTTTTTATAATAAAGGGTTAAATATAGAAGAGCATAAGGAGTTTGTGTACTTTCCTAAAAAATGTTTAACTTAGATGATCGAACCTATATTAAATAAGTTAAAACTATAGTTTAAGACCCCCTGTGTACACCAAACCAATTGTTACCCTTAATCACCATATTAACTTTAGCATTAGTTAGAATGATCAACTGTAAGGAAGGGAAAGCAGGATGTAGATACAAAGGGCCATAGTTCGACCAATTATCAAAATAAAAGTTGGTGGATTCCACATTGACAATATTAGTATTTATCTTTTCAACCAAAAGTTCTTTGAGCTTCGATGGTTAGATAAGGGTCCAAGAGTTGTCATATTTAGGATGTATATTCCAAATTCTTTTCCTTTTTAAAAATTCCACATATATCTATTTGACTAATAGGCACTCAAGATTTTTTAATAATATCTATATTCTTTTGGACACCACATTATGCTTTAGGGAGGCATCATGAGTTTTTTGAAAAAATATGCCTATCTAGTTATAGTCCCAAAGATGTCTCCTATATTACTAATCCACCTTTCTCTCATTCAAACTCCCTGTCTTAAAATTCCTTATTTAATGATATTCCCTTTCATAAATCCTTCCATTTGACTTTAGTCCTTTGGTAAAATTTAAGCCACATTATAGTAATTTTCCAATTATTTTTTTCAATTGCTTTTAAAAGCTTCAAAGGAAAGAATATATATGAGCTCTAAGGTACATGCATGTTATTAAGTATAGAATTAATAACCTGACTACTTCTAGCATAGTTGAGGACTTTATTCTTCTAGCCACTAATGCTTTTGAGTATGAGGTCAAATAGAGGGAGTAATCCTTATGTAGGCCTAGAGATAATAATAGGTATACACAAGTATTTAAAAGGTTCCTTTTAAAGTTGAAGACCAAGTACAAAAGCTAGCTCCTAATCTAGTTCACCTGAATAGTATAAAACAAAAAGTTGGGCTTTTGCAAGAATTGAAGAAAAAACTAGAAAGGTTAATAATTAAAGTATTTAACAGAATTAATAAGGGTCTTAACATATTCCTTATTTGATCCACACAGTACAATTAAGTCATCTACAAATGATAGATTAAAAATCTTCAAATTATTGCATTCATGGTGATAAGTAAAAACAATACCTTAAGAGATATTAAATTAAGCTAATCATAACTTTAATTGCCATAGCAAATATGTAAGGTGATAAGGGATCACCTTGTCTGATCCTCTTGGCAACTTTAATATTTGGATTGCCTCCTCACCATTAACTAGATCACTATAATAAGTAGTGGAGAGGCATTGATAAATCTAGTCGTTAAAGATAGGGGAATTGCAAAAGCTTTTAAAGTATTAAGAATGAATTTCAGCTTATAGGTCAAAAGAAATGTAGAAATCTATATTAATTGCACAAATTTTAATAGATTTCTTATCATGGTAGGCCTTGAATAATTCTTAAGAAACTAAAATATTTTCAATGTTGTTACAAAATGGGATGAAATCATATTAAGAAAATTTAATTAAACCATTGATAGCAAACCTAAGTCTTAAAACCAAAATCTTATAGATGATTTCGTATATTATATTACAATAAAAAATTGGTCAATAGTCCTAGAATAAGGAAGGAATAGGAACCTTAGGTATAAAACAGATATGTGTCATGTTGATTTCTTAAAACAATTTTCTTAAGGTGAAAAACTCCTCAATGGCATTATACACCTAGTCTCTTAGCTAACCCTAAGACTTTGTAGAGGGAGGCATTAAAGTCATCAGATCCTAGAGCTTTGTCAAGATACCTACTAAAATAACCTTCTCAATTCCTTGATTGGTGATAGGGGTAATGAGGAAATTGGTTTGCTCTAAGGCATACAATTGAAAGATGAATTCCTTTAAATTTGTGTAAGGAGATAAAGGGAAAAAACTCTAAACTAAGGAGACTTTTGAATGGATTAAATCCAAGTATTTAAGACACTTATGCTCTTACAAAGGCTCTCTATGATCATTTAGAATACTAAATATTTTGTTAATGTTCCTTCTACATTGAATGGCCTTGAGGAAGTATGCAATATTATAGTTCCCTTCCCTTAGGCCCTATTTAGTTGGATGTTAATTAATAGAATCGAATGGAATGGAATGGAACGGAATGTAACGGTTTATAATGGAATATAGTAAAAAGTTGTTTGCAAGGGATGGAATTGCTCATAATATAATGTAGTAAAATGTTGTTTGGAAGATGGATGAAATGAAATGGAATGTATAATAAATGACTATTATATCCCTTAGATTAAAATGGTTATTACAGGAGGTTTAACGATATGATTTTAAAATAGAAATAATTTCCAATTAAAAAGTCATGATTGTGACTTTTTATTTTTTATAATTTCTATTTTAAATTAATAAAGATTTTATTATTTTATAATTAATTATATACAATTTATTATTAATTATATTTATATAATTAATTATATGAAAATATTATTATTAATTATTTTAATTTATTATGTTAAATTTTATTTTATTCTATTATATGTGATTTATATTTAAAAATATATATTTTATATTTTATATTATATAGAAATATATACAACTAAAACTATTATAATCAAAATTCATAACTAATTTGGTCAATTCAGCTTTTTCCTGAAACACACTTCCGTGTCAACTTTTCATGATAAATCTGACAATAAAAATGGAATAATTTGAGAACACCTTCTTCTAGAAAATTGTTCTCCTATCTCTTATAAGTTTTTAGTTTATCTAAAAACATTCAATTTAGTTTAGTATTTCAAAAGTTATACTCCAAATAATTCGGACTGTTCTTCAACTAATAGTATTCTGTACCCAACTTCAAGTCAAATTATGAAATTCTAGAGACAAAATTAAATTTCAATTTCTTTAGAATAATTGTAACCCTATCTCTCTATTATTCTTGTCGCGTAAACATTCATATTTCCAATCTCACATACGTATCATTTATATTTATGGTTCATACCTCAATAAAATCATTAGAATCACCATTCCTAACTCATTTGGATTTCTAGAGAAGAGGTTACAGGTAAAAGAAGGAAGGATGCATTTTTGAGTTGTTTAACTTAATTAAAAAAAATAAGTCACGGCAGTGCAACATAAGTGCGTGCTTGGGAAATCCAAAATAATTAGATCATAAGCGTGCAACCAAACACACGCCCATGCACAAGCGAGTCACAACCATGCAGCCTTAATGCACAGCCATACACACCCAAAACCAATTTCCAGATTTTCCAAAAACACTCTTTCATCTCTACCGTTCATGATCAATAATAAAATGAAAATGAAGCCATTTGGTAATACTTTCTTCTAGAAAATTGTTCAGCTATCTCTTATGTTTCTGATGACATAAAAATCATTCAATTTGGTTAAGAAATCTAAAAGTTATAATCCAAATATTTTAGACTGTTCATAAGCTAAAACAGCATTCTGTAATCAAATTTAATTCAAAATCTAGAATTCTAAAGACAGAATTAAAATTTTATTTCTTTAGAAAATTTCTAGTACTATGTATCTAGTTTACTCCAAATTAAAAATCATTCCATTAAGATAACTACAAAACAAGATATTGTCAAAATACAAAACCAAGTTTAATGAAAATACTCATTCATCAGTTTTCCAGAATTCCTCATCATTTTCGTCCCACATCTTTCACTCAATCTCTCCCAATTGAGATGACCATAATTTTTGGTGGAGGTGTAGCAAAATTTGTTTAGAATCTAATGGTTTGTGTCCTATGTCATTTCGAGGTCGAGAGAACAAGATATGTCTAAAAGATCAAAAGGTGCTCGAGTTTTTCACCAGCAAAAATAAGTTGTGATCGTGTAAATAGATCTCAAAAGTTGCGATCGTGCATGAGCACGATCACAAGTTTTCAATCGACCTTTAAAAGTTGCGATTATGCTCCAGCACGATCATGATTCTTCTTCTCCTTCCAAGCCTCTGCAAAATTTTCTTCTTTTTTCTTTTCTTAACTTCTCTATCTCATCTTAACCACATTTTGAACTTCCATACAACCCAACACATTCAAAAACATATCAAAAACAAGGAATTAACACTAAATATCAAAACCAGAAAATCACTCATGCATATCTTCTTTCTCTCTATCTAACATTTCTAATTAGATTATACTTCCATTTTCTTTTCATTTTTGACTCTCATTATACTCAAACATTAATAAACAACTCCAAAATACAGGTTACAATACCAACATTAACTACAGATCAAGTTATCCCTAAAATACCGGAGCATGTTTAGTGAAAATACTCTAGTTATTATTTTCTAGAACTCATCATCATTTTTGTCCCAATTTTGTCAATCAATCTCTCCCGAATGATTTCATATGGCTATAATCTCATCGGTAACCAAGTCTTCCAACTCCTCTTCTACTTCTATAAAAAACACAAGAAGAATGAGAAGTGGTAGAACATGGAGAACGGAAAGAGAAATTTGGAAATGATAAGCTTGTGTACAATCTAATAAATGAGTTTGAGTAGGGTTAAAAGAAATAATTGTTAAGAAGAATTATTGAGGGTATATTAGGTAGTATGTATTTATTAGTTTACGTTCCATCCTAAACCCCCCAAATCGGAGCTTTCATGTTTTCACTATTTAGGATGGAATGGAACGTAACATGAAACCCTCTGCTTCCATCCCATTCTATTCCATTATAAAACCCTCAAACAAACGATGGAAGTGTGTTATGTTCCATCCCTTTCCATCCCTAACCCCTCAACAAGACCTTAGTCAAGATATTCTAGATCTTGGTTTTGTTAAGGAATTTTGAGTTTTAAGGGTATCCAAATATTTAGTTAGCTTATTCTTCTTTCAGTGCTTGTAACAAGTATCATGAAGATTAGTTTATCTTGAATTTTCAAAAGTTCCACTTGAGAGGCCTAGTTTTCATTGCTTAATTCATTCCTAAAGTGCTTGTTATGTAATAGTTTTAGCTCATTTCTAATCACTTATAAGTTCTTGATTAGCTTATAGGCTTCAAATCCTTCATAAGGGTGGTTAATCCTTTGGTTTTTTTCTTCTTTACAGCCCTCAAGCTTGTAAAGGAAGTTGAAGTATCTAAAAGGAGTACTAGAGCAATTGTGATCTCTTACAAATAATAATCATAGATAAAAGGAGTATTAAATAAAATGATAGTATTAGGAATGTTGATAAACAACCTAAATTAAATAAAAATATTTCAATTTTTTTCCTAATCAAAGTGCTACTTCTCTGTTTATTATTTTAGTAAAGTAGTTACCCCTAAAAGAGAGATCAATAAGTCACAAACTGCTCAGACAATTTATGAAATCTTCATCAAATAGTTTTAAATATACCCTTGAGCCTTTAGTTTCCTTTCCAATTAGTGTATAATTGAAAATACCCAATACTAACTAGGGTCGAGATAAAGAGGAAGCTAAGTTCTCAAATTATTTCTAAAGTTATCTCCTTTAAAAAGCAAAGCTAGAAGTATAACTAAAAGTAATGTTATCACATCCTTTGATGAAAAGAACTAAACTCTTATGTGAAAGAACTAATCAGACTAGGTTAAATGTAGAACTCTAATATCCAAATGCCTAAAACCCACAATTATTCTACCATTAAAATGGGAAATTTATTGGATACAACTTGTCATTAGTTTCGTAGAAACTAGATGCCTTTAATTGTAGCACTTTCCTTTATTTTCATTTCCAATAGGGATTCCAGCAAGGACCAACACACCTTCTTCATTACATCTATAGATTTGGAGTGTTTTAGGCAGCTTGGTATATTTGTTAATTTCAAGGTAGACCTTAGTAAATCCAATTCTTTTCAAATTTGAAGTTTGATCATCTAACCTCAAAGGCTTGCCTAGAGCAATAGCAAGATAATTAAGCCCTGAAGTATACCTAATGGGGATGTTTTTAAGGATGCACTTATCTAATCTCATACTTGGTTACCATTTTAAGAGAAATAAAGGCTTTTTATACTAGTCAAATCAAATAAATTGTTCAAGGTTAATATGGCATTACTTACGGATAGAAAGATCATCTGTCATGAATATGTCTATAAATCAACTAATACTAAGAAGGGGCTAAAAGTAGAGAAGAAAATGATAAATAAGAAACTGCTAGGTTTTAACGTAAAAGATTCAACAATTTTATATTAAGGTGTTATCATTAGCCAAAATAATATCAAGTAATAATAAAGATTGAATAATGGGAAATTTTATGTGATAATATCAATGACAATACTTAAAGCCCTTGTTGTATGGATTTTGTAAGCACTTGGCTCCCAAAAAGGTTCCATTAACTTACTAACATATTAGAGATCAAGTTTATAAATGTAAAAGTAGTAAAGATGAAATAGAAATGAAGGCTTGGATTGAGGACATTATACAAATACAAATTTAAATTACTATGTAATAATGAAATAATACCTTATTGACATGCCCAACATTGGCCAACAACTTGGCATTTGTCAAGAAATGGAAGAAACAACCTTTTCCATTGCTTTTATATAAGGAACCAAATTCACTAAAGGAGAAACCTAAGATTAGAAGAACCTATTGGTTCTTTTTTCCTTACATAAGCAAGCAAATATTCAAAAACATGGAAAATTTTCTAACTCTTTAAAGATTTTGAAACATGCTTAGACAGGTTTCTTTTTACTATGCCAAATAAATCTCTCCCATCTCCATCATCTAGTGAAAGAAAATAATCCACCTATTTTTTTCTAAGGAAGTAAAGTCTCCAAAATTTTCAATGTCCTACAATGAGAAATAAAATTAGACATAGGCACTAATTTCATTTTATAGGTAAGTTCTAAGTAATAGTATTAGTTGACAATAGACTATTTCAAAATAAGTACAAAAATAGTATTAGAAATCGATATACATTAAAGGATCAATGTTTGCTTATAATCAAGCAAATAATATAAGATTAACTGGATAATCAATTAATTAGCAACATTAATGAATCCATAAATTCTAGATCGTAAAGGGTGTACAATAACTTGCAACATAAAAATTGACTAATAGTTTCAACAGTATAGGAAAATGGGATAGTTACTAGTTAGGATCACTAACAATTTGCACCACTTAATCTAGATATAAAAATTATTATATAAATATACCCAATCATGTAATAATTTTATTAAATAAATGCATTATAATTAACAATTAGATATACCTTTATCATCAGATATCTCTTTTAAAAAATTCAATTGGATGAATAGTGATTGTTGTATTCACATTCTTGATACAAGTAATATAAAAATAATAATATGGATGATGATATTAAAATTATAAAAGCAAAAAACTAGTATATTATAAAGTATAAAGTTTAACTTAAATATTTTCAATAATGCATATAATCACTTCTATAATTTTAAGATGAAGTTGACTATATAATTAAGAATTACTAACCATTAGTACTAAAAGTAAGCTCAAAAGCAACTATAGATATAGAAATTGCTAACATGTCCTTGTAATTGCTTTCATAATCAAATATTAAGCTCTTTTTATTTTCCACTACAATAATATATCAAAATGTTTCTTTTTTTAAATTGTTGTAACAAAATTTCTTCCAAATAATTATCCAACTCCATCCAATTTTAAGAAATCCTACCCTTTTTTCTTTATGAATTTCTTAAAACAAAGACTCAAACTTCCAAATTTTCTTGATAATGATGTATCTACAAAAATCAAGTTGATATTGAACTATTATGATCTAATTCTTTGTCCATTTTTAGTTGATAATCAATTAAAAAAATCATATGAAAAAAGTGTCTAAGGATATCGATACATCCTAATCACCATATAAATTATTGATTAAACACTAAAATAATTACTATAACTTTACCAATCATATATTAGTAACTGTCAGATTTCCTCATGTATGTTTTACATTTTCTAAATAATTTTATTTGAATCAAAAATCCACTCAAATAATGCTACTTTAATATTGCATATTTTAGCAAAACAAATATGTGAAGTTGGACAGTTTATTATAGAGAACAACTCACCAATAGTATAGAACATCTCCAAATTCTCACATATTGCTTTTATCAAATCATTGCTCTTATATTATCAAATATATATTGATAATATCATTGTCTTATCAAGATAAACAACTCAATATACTTAGTTTTCAACTCTACCATTTTGAAAGTGGAATTCTCTTAGATAATTTAAAACCAACTTTTTAGGGCATGAAAAATGCAATTATCTTATAATTTCTTCAAATGTTATAACTTATTTTGGTGTTACACTTTAATATATTATGTTATTTAGAATTTTCTTTATCCCTTTTTAAACTATCTCCAAGCCATCCTTCACTATTAATTCACTATATACGTATTTATACGGAAAAAATTAATTTGACATTAAAGCGATTATCAATTAATCATAAATGAGTTATCATTACATCAGATAATCAAATTCATTATGTGTTTAGTATTGTCAGTTAATCACAATCAAGTTATCATTAGATCAAATATTCAAATTCACTATTTACGTAAAACATAAAGTAAATTTGATTATCTGATGTAATGATAACTCATTTATGATTAACTGACAACATTTTCAATATCAAATTCTTAAATTCTTCATAAATCTTAAAAATGCTCTTCAAAATGATATTATGGGTTAGCATATTAAAGATTGATTGATGTGAGGTAGGAAACTTTTTGAAGTCTTGACTATCCATAATTAAGAGTGGATATTCATTTCTTATGATCTTTTTTGTAAGCAGATGCCTAAATTTCAAGATCATAAGTCATGATAGTCATTTCATTTTCCTTTTATTAGATTAGGCATAAAAAAATTTGACTTTTTGATACCCTCTTTCTTTTACTATAGAATTCCATGTGCCTTTCCAAATGAGATTTTATACTTTTAAAAACTCTAGCCAAAATCTTATGATAACACTTGCATTCTGGTTTATTAACTCCATAACTTCATTTAGTCTTCAAGAAGTGATTCCAGACATCACTTCTTATCTTTAGAAAGGTTATTCCCTTTATCTAAATTATTTATTCACGTAGTATATGACTAGTTATCATATTGGAACTCTCTATTATGTTGGCTTTCTTTATTAAAGGATTTAACTTCATCTATATAAAAAATTATAAAAAAGATATTCACTAAACTAATTGAAACTAAAAATACAAGATATAAATGTAAAAAGAGATAAATTGCATGCAAAGTTCATGTAGTAGTAGCATTTATAAAAAATTAAAAGTGCTTAGTGGCTTATAATACCAAAATACACAAATTAACATTATCAAATGATGATTTTTAACAATTCTATCCAAATTATGCAAAACACTTTGTAAGCAATTAATAGCTACCATTGCCTAACCATTATAAAGCACATAAATCCAAACATATATAATTTCTTTGACAAAATATTAAAATGGTGCATCATTGCATCAAATTTGTTTATAATACCATCTTCTTATAAAAGGAAACTATGAACTAAAGCACAAAATTATCACACTAAAATATCATTAGAAAGTTTTGAAATAACCCATCAACCGATAATATGGTGATCTAAATGCATATGAAATCAAATTTGGTGTTAATTCATTATATAAACTATAATCAATTAAATAGAGGACTAAATGATCATAAAAGGGATTTGTTCATAGACCTCAATATTTATATGCTATATAGGAACTTAACACTACATGAACAAGACCGTAAATAAATAAAAAGAATGCAATTTATCATATTGGCCACAAATGGTGTCTATACATATGATTTTGTTACAATTTAGCCATAAATGATTCTAATGAAGTGGAGGAAGTTCATTTATAAGAGTTTAAAATATTATAATATGAACAAATTTAGAAGATTTAAAGGACCTTGAAATATTTAGGCAATCCATTAAAACCAAACTACATTAATTGATCAAATGGAGTAGTTTAGTTTATCTGACTTTAAGTAATTTGTAAATGTGTGATGCGTATATATAAAAGAGTACTAAAACCAGTAAGAACCTTGATACCAGAATTTTTTTTAGTTAGTTTAAATGTGGCCTAACACTTTCTTTTCATGCCATATAAAATGCATACATATATACATACATACATATATATATATATTATTTAAAGGACCTTGACATATTTAGGTGAGTCATCAAAACAAAACTACTTTAGGTAGTCTATAAACTTGTGATGCATATATACAAAAGATTAATTAGATCATTGAAAACCTTGATACCAAAACTTCTTTGAGTTGGTTAAAATGTAGCTTAACACTTTCTTTATATGCCATATAAAATGCATACATATATGGAATGAACCAAGGAATTAGATGAAATGTTCCAAATATAAAGTTTAGTGGATAATTTCAATATTTTTCCATATAAATAAAAATGAATGAATAAGATTCTAGGAAAATTTAAGTTTCCTAATTATCACCAAGTAAAAATGTTATTAATGCAATAAAATCTAGTTCTAAGACCTTAAGTCTAACCTTAACATGTTTGGCATTGGCTTACTAAGATTATGAGAATCAATATTTATGTGCCCAGGTTTTCAAGTCTGATGTAGAGATATAAACCATACATGAATAATCAAAATATTATATTTTTTGAGGTTTTGAGGATATCATATATACATAAATATAGATGTGATGAAAATGGTACAAGTGGTGCGAAATTATTCAATTAGGAAATAGATGTAAAAGATATGGCAAGAGACTTATACCAATAGAACACTAAAATCAATACTACTTACGTATGACTAAAGGGCTAAAAGGAACAAAACAAAAGTTATCAACATAATGTATAAATAATAAACATGCAATAAGTCCAATATCTTCAAATCATAAACATTAAGATGACCATTACCATCAACATCAAGTCAATCTAAGAAAAATCTTGTAATGAAACCAAATAAAATGAATTTAGACAAAAAAAACGTACAATAAAGAAAATAATGAGGGACTTGTAATATGATGGTTAAGTAAGAAATGGATATCTAATCAAAAACAAGGCAATGGATGATGATAAGAAAACTAGACAATGAACTGCAGGCAAGAATGGAGAGAGAGGCATGTAGGGCACTAAGAATAGGCAGTTATGGCATAAAGATAGAAAGGAGAGATATACAAACTAATTAAGTAGGTAGTGAAGTCATAATGAGAAAAATATTCATGAATGAAATGACATCATTTTGTATAAGAATGAGGTTTATGCTTCATATTAGATTGGATCATAAAATTCAAATTTGACCCAAAACTCTTAAATTATAAGAAAATCTAAATTCGATTTAAAGTTCTATCAACTTAACCCAAACTTGTTAACTTTGAATCAAATTGAATTAGACTTTGGTCTTTTTGCATCTCTACTCCCAACAAGCTAATAAATGGGTGAACTAATTTATATTAGTAAATCAAATGGTATCATTACTTTTTATGTCTTAATGGATATCTTTGGAAGATGCCTTTTCCTAGCCAATTGTTATAACTTAATTGCTAACCTTTGGACTATTGTATTTTATTAGTTATCAAACTTTGAACAATTAGAAAATTTGGTTAAATATTACATTTAATGGATTTTGTTTTATATAATATTTAATTGATTTCAGGATTAGAATTAATAGCTTAGGAGTTGTTTGTTTTTACTTATCATTTTCTTTTTTGGTTTTTAGTTTTTATTCTCTGTCTTTAATTTTTATTTTTAAATAAAAATTAAAAACTTGTTAAGTTATTAATGTCGATATAGCTATATTTTTGTTAATCATAATAATTACATATAAAAAAACATAAAGATAAATTATTTTTTACAAATAAAAAAATTTAATAAATTATTTTAATATTTTATATAATGCATATTG
>JANSVA010000217.1:39988119-40009491 GCA_025504915.1 Erythroxylum reticulatum | reverse complement strand
GACCCAAGGTTCATCATTCAACAACAACGTTGAGTAACATATATTCTGTCATATTCACATACAAGTAGCACTTTAATATCTCATTTATACATCAGAATCATCAGACCTTCATTATCCAGAATCAACATAATCAATTCACATTCTTTCAATAATTCAAACATAATATAAAGCAAGCAAATAATTGGGTGAGACCGTCTAGGTTACTCACAAGTCACTCCTGAAGCTAATGCCTGGAAGTTCCGACAACGTCTAGAGGTTGATGTTCTTGTTGCCCCTCTATATCAAATAACATACACATGTATCACAATTTCCACAATTATAAGCGTTTAACAATGTACATGTATGTATATGAAATATGCACAATGCATATTCATAACAATCCCGGGTATCACTCTATTATCCTCGTCATGTAAACATTTATATTTCCATTCTCACATAAGTATCATTTATACTTATGATTTATACCTCAATAAAACCCTTAGAACCAATTTCATAACTCCTTGAATCAAATTCAAGGTTTTTTTTTTCTTGAAACACACCTTCGAGTCTATAGTGCCTAATTAATCTGGCCATGAAGAGGAAGAAATTTGGCAATACTCTCTTCTTGAAAGTTTTTCTCCTATCTCTTAAGTTTCTAAAGACACCAAAATTATTCAATTTGGTTCAGAAATCCAAAAGTTATACTCCATTTATTTCGGACTATTCATAACCTAAAACAATATTCTATAATCAACTTAATTAAAAAATATGGAATTCTAGAGACAAATTTAAAATTATATTTATTCAGAAAAATTTTATCCCTATGTCTCTAGTTTACTCCAAATTAAAAATCATCCCATTTGGATAAGTATAGAATAAGATATAACCGAAATACCCAAGCATGTTCAATGAAATTATACCAGTTCATACCATTCCAATAGATTCCCTCACTTTCCATCTATCAATCTTTTTCAAATCAATTAATAATGCTAAGAATTTTTATATAGAGGTAGAATAATGTTTTAGGAACCTAGGGGTTCAAGAATGAAGTCATTTGAGGTCTAGAGAAGAAGTGATGGTCAAAAACAGCAAGACTATTCAGTTTGTAAGATGCTCTCGGGTGCATATACTATTAGAGAGCACAGTGTCATGATGTGACAAATAAAACCAATAAAAACTCACGGGAGTGAGGAAGAAAAGTCATGGGTGTGAGGAAAAATCAAGGGTGTGAGGAAAGAAAAGTCACGGGCATGAGTGACTTATGCCTGTGCACACTCAACCAGATCTGTCCCACTTTTTTCACTCTATCTCTCCCAAATGATTTCAGATGGCTAAGATATTTTGTAGATATGTAGATTGGTGTGTTACAAGTCCAATGATTCAAGTACCATGTCATTTGGAGTTCAGGTTAATGAGATATATTCAAAATATCGAAAGATGTTGCGTCAACCTCAAACCTCAGAAGTCGCGATCGTGCTAGCAACATGCAAAGTTGTGATCGCAACTTTCCAGTCGCACTCCCTACCTTCTAACCTCCATAACTTTCAATACAAACATCAAAAAATTTCAAAATTAATATCATTAAAAATATAAAAGCAATATGTACAACTTTTATGAAGACCCCAAAGAAATTTTTTGCCTCTAAAAGGGTCAAAATTTCAAAGTAATATAGCTATCTTGTATGTACATACCATGCAACGTCACTAACTTATAATGATCTTATCTCTCAGCTCCGATATCCAAAAATTTCATACTTTATATCATTTAAAATATAGAAAGATAAAATAAAATTTCCAAGAAGACAAATTTGTTTAATTAAATATGGATTAATACAGTTTAATCATGGAAGTTTCAGACCACATTTTTACCCCTTTTTTTCTATTTTCTTCCTTTTTTTTCTAAACTCACTTCTCTAACTTAAATTCTTACTTTTTTTTCAAACCAACTTTCCTAACTTCTCTCAACCCTATTTTCAACTCCCAATCAACTAAAATCATTCAGAAACAAAATCCAAAATCCACGCTTAAACAAAATCATCAAGAACAGAAGAAAAGTTATTCACGCATTTCACCATTCTCTGCATTTTTTTCACTTTCTTTTTCCTCTATTTTCATTTTCCACATTCTCTTAAATTTCTTCCTCTAACTATCATTTAAACAATCTTTCTCCTCTCAGAACATCATCTTATAACTATTCTTCAACTCTAAATTCATTCTTTTGGTCATCTCTTAAAACACTCACATATTCACGTATATGCATACACTCACGATGAAAAGAAACAAAGCCTTCACTTCTGTTTTCTTAAAAACATTTATGCACCTAGTTATACATATTTTCTAAAAATCTTTCAACTCTAAAAATAATTTCTACAACCTCTTAAAACATTTTTATCCTCAAAACCGAAAAATCAACAAATCCACATTTTTATCTTTTATTCACAGTGAGCATGAAAAATGTCCATTTTTCTCTTATTCATGACATGCCAATAAATCACCATTTTTGTTTCATAAAATCACAACTCTAAAGGATTTATACAATACTTACTTGATATTGCTCCAAAATCTGTAAAAACTCAAGAAGCCCTAAACTTCATGCAACTCACGTACACAATAGGTTGGCAAGCTTCGGTTTTTCTTAAGGCAAAAGGAAGGAAACCAAAGTTAGGAGTGGCAAAAAGATAGATGAAAACAAGGCTTAACTTCAATGGAGTTCTAATGAAAAACTGTGTGTTAAAGAAAATCTTAAGGAAGAAGCTATGATAAAGAAGAAGACAAGAATAGTAACTTGTCTTTCAAGGTTAAGAAAACTTAACTTTAAACATAGAAACTTGTCCATTTCTTAAGCTATTAGCTAATTTCCTAACTAACTAGTTCTTGTTGTACTAGTTCCCTAATGTTCATCTTTTCATTAATTATCTCCAATTTTTCTCTAATTTTCACAATCATTATCTCAAAAATTCTGAAGTCGACTCCCAATTTTTTTCTTCAATATCATTACACCCATTTCTATTTTCCATACATCAATTTACCTGCCAAATGACATTTTTCCTAGTACAATAATATCCAATAATTTTGGAAATTATTCCTAAAGTTTACCAAAATTCAAAATTAACAAATACACTCACCATTTAAATTTTTAATACAACAAATTCACAATTCTTATAACATCACATCACAATTCAATTATACCTGGAATTATCCATGAATGCATATACAATTATTTTCATGTGTCAAAAGTTCACTATTTTATGTGTATGTGTCTATCATACTATGCATGAGCATGAAATGTGTTTTTCTAATCTCTTAGTAATCTTTCATATTTAATATTTTAACCTCCCCTCAGGTAACAGGATGTTACAAGTTTTGTGAATCGAAAAGTTTCAATTCAATTGTTATCTATTTCAATTGAGATTACTTGATTAGATCTTAATAGAGGATAATAAAAATCTTAGGATATCTAGGATTAAGCATAATTAAATTAACAAGATATAGGGACGACAAAACAAAGATAGAATAACCCCTACATTTCCACTATTGATTAACTTCGTTCTTAATGCTAGCTTCACTTATTCAAATGTTTAGTTTATTAGTTTATTTGATCTTTATTTAACTATTTTGATTCAATTAATTCAATCTTTTATTACTTTAGACAAAATGCATTCAAGTTGTTAGGTGACTGATCCAATCATCAGAGAAACAATATCATGTGTACTACAATATATGATCTGTATACTTGCAATATTGCATACTTTAAAATAAGAAAACATTAATCCCTTTATGATTTTTCTAATGGAATTATGTTTTATTATGCAATCAATACATCTTGAAGTATTGTATGTTAGAGTAGTGCTCTAAAGGCAACCACCTTTAGCACTTTTGTACAAAATGTATTTTGATTAATAAAGCAAAAGGCAAATTTCATTAATTTGATGTTCATTTATCTATGAATTGATGTCCATCTTAAATCGAATTAATGAAGTCTATGATACATAACATAGCATGAAGAAAATCATAATGAGATCATGATAATAAGATTCCTATCATGTACAATTATATTAGTATCTAAATTATCCTAAGTCATAGGATTAATGAGATAAGACATTGTTAATCCGGGTAGACTAGCACATATTATACTTTTTGATTTGATCAAGCAGTGGATCTCATAAACTGTAAGCATGAGATGTTTAGAGTTAACATGTGGATATTTATTAAGAGTAGGAAGTATATCGGATGACTCACTATGAGATTATCATATGGATGATCTATCAAATATCAGTGATTAATCTCATCATAGCAATAACGTAAATATCCTTAGACTTGAGGTACTAAAGGATATCTTGGATATTGATCCTGTGCTTTGACACCGTTCCTTATTGCCTCAAGATGAGGTCACTCATTGGGTGGTGGCTGGGTACAACTATTGGTATCTAAAGGTAATTAGGTAACCAATAAATGATTCACCACTCCCGATAGAAGGAGATGATACCCACAACCTCTTGTCAGGGTCATTACTCGGGAATCTCTGGCCAGAGCAATTGTGTGTCATGAATAGAGTCTTTAATGACACATAGAGTAATGAGATCTCCAGGACAATAACTAACATCACTTGGACTAGATCTAACATAGTCAGTCAAGTGGAAGTTGACACATAGCCCATATTTTGACCTAAATGGGGTATAGGATAGTGAAGGGATGAATTGCACGATAATTAACTATAGAAAGGTTCGTAAGTTGGATAAGTAACTATTGAAGAGTTTGAATGTTAATCCACTTACATTATGATAAATTGGCATTATAAAACCCTTCATGATTTGCTCGGATTAAGAGTTAATTCAAACAACCAAAATAACTAGGAACCTAAGGGTCACATGCATAAAAGATCGGATAAAAAATAAAGTGTGCATGACTGTCATTTACTAACTTAATGGCAGGTGATACATAAGTGAGTTATTCACTTATGTACACATGAATTTTTAGCAAAAAATACAATCAATAGAGAGGCTAAGGGTCCAGAAGAGTTCTGGAAGTTGAGAGTAGTTATCTTGAGATTTGTTCATGCAATTTTAAGCAATTGTTGCATGAGATTACTTGCATATAACTTGGTCTTGATCTAACTCTCACTAAAGCATCTACTTGAACTCATCTTATTTAGTGCTCTAACCACCCTTAAACACTAATTTTCTTCATCTTTGCGAGCTCTCTAGAGGCCAAGGAAGCTGTTTGGTATTTTCCACAACCTAAACAAGGAGAAGATTTAAGAAAGGAGGAGTATTTGTAAAGTACATATGCTTTCATTTCATGTTCTTATAATCTGTTTATGCATGCATATGTATTCTGGATTTTTTGGGGATGTCATGAGGTTGAAATTCTGATTCTAACACTTCCGGTGCCTTGCCATGTATATGATGCATGGACCCATGACTCCCTAACACTGTAGAAACTAAAGTATGTTGTCATAAGGTACCCTTAAGTCAAACATGTGGATATTGTCCATGCTTACACTTTTGGTGATCTTTATTTTGTAAAGGGTAGTTATGATCGAATTCGCTATTGCATTGAGTACTAAGAACCAACATAATTTTAAGTAATTTCTTTTATTTAAAGATATTCTTTAATTAGTTATATCCCACCTCTTTTTATTTTAATACTTGTCTTTGCAAAAAGCTTTACCAATGCACTTTCATGGCATTTGGTTTGATATCATATCATTATAAATGCATCAAGATATGAAAATTTGCCTCAAATAGGTGCAAGTTGTAATAATTTAGAATCTTTTAAGTTATTATTGTGAACACATAATATGAAAGAGGCAATATTGTTTGTGGTTTAAATGGATAATTAATAGAAGGTTAAAATTTCCTTCATTTGTTACTTTCTTGTTGTTAATAATATTTTAATTCAATATGTTCTCTGTTCCTTCATTTAAATTTTTAGCTCACTTTCTAATATTTCTTTTCACTAGTAGATCTTTGGGATTGATTGTGGTTGGTATCCAATTCCACTAATAAAAGTAGTAACTTCAATTGTTTTAAGAAAGCATACAGGAAAGCTACTGTATATGTTCATCTAGATAAACATTTATATCATAATTGCTTTTGGTTATCCTAAATGTACATTACTATAAGAGGGGAGCTTACAACTTAAAAAAGGTGATCTTTTTGAAGCCCCCTCTTCTTATTTGAGGATGTTGTAAGTAATAGTCTAATGACAAGTTTTTAATCAAGATGTATGTGATGAGTTATTAGCATATTTGAGGATACTATTAACTATTTCTTAGAAATTTTTTCTTTAAGGATATTGAACTAGTATTTAGTGGAAATTTTATAGATGCTCTTCTAATCATTAACTTCCTTTGTTAATTATCTCACGTGATGATATAATTAATATAAATATAGGTAGAAATATGATTTATGTAGCTTTTATTGCTTATGCACTTAGTATGTGCCTTATATGGAAAGAGTGTAAAGGTGTTGTTCATAGCTTCAAGAATTTTATTTGATGATATTTTCATAATTTAGCAGAAGCTAAAAGCATATATTCTCAAATTTGTTGAGAGAAGGTATTATGTTTAATGGTAAAACAATAGTAGTATTCTCTATTGTTATAATATGGAGTATTTTTAATATGTTTTATTCATATAGTTTTCATGATCCTTACTTCTTTTTTATATTCCCTATATTGCCTACTCATATTGTTAAAGATAATCATTATCATAATAGCAATTGGTTGACAATTATTACCTTATTCTTTGAATTGATCTTTCTTGTTTGAATTTGTTAAAGATAATCATCATCATAATCTCAATTTGATATTGTGCTGATAATTATCCTTAACAATATTAGTATTTTTTTCAAATATTTTATATAAATAGTCTTCATACTCTTAGTAAAGTCATTCATTCAATATGGAAATATCACACATTATTATGTTTTTATATGGTATAAAAGCCTATTTTTTGCCTATTCATGATAACAACCTCTAATAACTCATAATTTGTGCCAATAACACTGGCCTTTTCCTTCCTTCCCTTCCTTTGTGCAACATACGTTTTTAGTTAAATTGAATTCCAAAGATTACTTGACAGAAAATATTTAGCTTATTCCCCATCTAAATCACCAATGTCTAGATAACTTTATTTATTCAAATTTCTCTTCACCACGTTAAACTATTCCTTAACCTCAAATAGCCAATTCGACTTATGATTTCTAGTTCAAAAAGGACCAAATGTTACTCTCATGGATACTTGTCTCCCTTAGCGAAGATACATTTTCATATGTTATTAGTTTAACATCATCTTTTAATATTTGACAAACATTATCAAATGAATTTGATTCAATCTCATAAAAATAGGCAGCTTCACATTCATATATAATTGTATAAGTTGAAAAAGAATGATTTTACTATCTCAAAGTATCTTCAGAAAGTAAAGGCTTTAGTTTATAAGCTTATTGTAGCTAGGAGATTCCTCTCCTCAGTATAATCCAATGCCGTAATCTATTATAATATTGGATTCAAATACTATAACATTTTTATAGCTTGTGTCTTTATCCAGTTTTGTTTTCTGAATTATATAGAGAACTTATGGGTCACAAGATCGTTCTAAAAAGCTTTCATGTTACCCTAGTTGCTAATGTCATTGTCAAGTAAAACTCAACTCCAATTCTTCATAAGCAAAACTTGATTATTAACTTCTCGTCAAAATAGAAACAATAATGGTGCTTGAAAGAATCATAGACTATGTCAGATATGCAAGTAAAGGAACCTATAGCTATTATTTGTTATTATAGCTATTAATCTAAACCCTTTCCTCCCTATAATCTATAAGCATACATAAGTAAATTAAAACCTCAATCATATCCTTTGCTTAATATATCTCACCATAACATTCTTTTGTAAATTCTCCAATACGTTGGTATTTGAATAAATAGGCTAATTATCATGCTAGTCAGTATTGCAATTGAGTATCATGATAATGACAATCTACATGTTGGTAATAGGACAAGGTTTACTTACATCCCATACAAGTACTATTTCTTACCCTTAACTTATGGTAAATTCAATTCAATAATGTCTTTCATATTTCACATTTAAATAAAAACATTTTATTAATTCAAAAATTTCTTTTAATAACTAATGTTTCTTTGAATTTTAGTCAGCCTATTTTTTATAATCCATATTTACTCTTTTAAGTATCGAGTGAATATGGATTATTTGCTCTTTATTAATCTAATCTCAAATAAGCTAACTTAGGCTAAGTGTACCTTTTTACATATTTGGTATGCTTGACTTAGGCATCCAGAACTAGGAACTACTTTTATAATAGTTAAAAATTTTAATTTACCCTATTATAGGTTTTATTATTCTCCTTTTTCTTCATCCTTCTTAGGAAAACACGCACAATTCCTAAAGTAAAGTACCATTCCAAATCATACATTCAGATGTTTAGGTTCTAACTCCTACCATGTCAAGATTAGTGATAGGTTTATATTTACATATTATTTGAGGTTACATTATTGTAATTTAACATCTTTATATTGAAGTCATTGCAAAGTAAACTTGAGGGGCAACAACTTTGTAGAAGGCATCAAAGATTAACTTAAGTTCAAAGATGTTGAAAAGTGGATAATTAAGTAACAAGACATCTATATAGGTCTATGTTAAGCCTTTGCTTGGCCTATGTTAGGCCCATGTTGAAGAACACTCTAGGGTATTTGAAGATCAATAAGCAATATAAAGAAACACAACACCATCACGGGTTCGTGTCTTACTCTTTTTTCATAACACATTTACATGTCTTTCACCATGTTTAACTACCTGGGAAGCTTTGTTAATCATTATAAGACATAGTATTAACATAATTTCACCAAATTTAGGACTATATTATATAACCTTAGTTGTATATAATCTTATTAGGGGTCATTAGAGGATCTTTTGGAGGTGGAAGGTAGTTAGTGACAGACTTTGGGCAATTACTTTCCATTAGTTCATACTTTATGGTTTCTTAATATAAAGCAGGAGGGGTATGATTTAAAATTAGAGGAGGAAAATCAGGATAACTCTTCTTCCATCTCTTTCTTCTATTCTTCCTTTAACGTTAAGATTATTTTCTTTTTATTCTATTTTCATCATATATTTTATATTAGATATTTCAATTATCAATGTATGATTTATTGTTATTATATTGAACTTATTCTCTTTAACCTTAATCTTGGATGTTGGAAGGTGTGTGATAGTCACCTTATGTTTTAGTGGATCCTAGACTAGTGTGGTAACTAAATAGATTATCTAAGCTTAATGAGTTTGATTAGGTTGAATTATGAATCAAAAGGTGGAACATACCTATTGAATATACCTGTGTCTCTCTCGAGTGTATAGATATCTTAAGTTAATTATTATTTCAACAATAATAATCAATCTTGCATGATAATTGGCTAGGATTAATAAGTTTAGCAGTTATAGTCCTTATGGGATCGATACTTTAGAATAATGTAGTTTCAATAACTTGCTACATTAGATTCTATATACTTCCAAATATATTTAATCAAGTTTTGTATGTTATTATCAAGGAATATTTAGTTACAAGTTAGTTAATTTTAAATTTATTATTTTTCTTTCTCATAATTTAATTCGACATGTAGCTTACTCAGTGCCTAACTCTAGCTAAAAGATATTTAAATGTATACTAGGAGGTAATCTATCATTCTAACTTTATTTTTATTTTATTTTATATTTTTAGTTTTAGATTTCTACTAATTTTTTGTTTAATTTATTTTATAGGATCTTTTGTTATATTATCTTGCACCAACTATGTATATAATTTGAGGGAGACTTATCTATCTAATTTGTCTCTCATACTTGCTTTTATTATCTTATTTGTTTGACATTAAGGAAAATGCCATGTTTAAGTGTGTATGTATAGTGGGGTGAATCTAAAATTTTTCCTTAGGTGTGTTTGTGTGTTTAATGTGTTTTACGTTTAGATCTTTTGTCTTCTTTTTTTTTTACAATGTTTTTAGGAACTCAACAATTACTTTAGGATGAGAACATAAGTGTATAACTAATTCTAAGTTTGATTATTAAAATTGGGTTAATAATACAATTAAATGGATGCTATGCAATCTTGACTTTGTGAATGCTAGGAAACCAAATTTAATAAGTAAATATGCTTTGATTTAATTTGAGTATCTTATGAGAAATTGAGACTCTATGGAATATTTTTTCATTTCGAATGAATACCTTATTTGATTTTGAATTCTAGAACTTAAATTTCATCCTTTTGAGATTACATGTGAGATATCTATAAGCATTAAAATGATAGAGGAACTTAGGATTGAGTTTGAGACAAATTGAATAATTCTTATATATTAATCCATTAGTGCGCCCTTTTAAGCCTTATATGAAAATTTATGCTTTTTCTTAGTACCTTATAGAACTTGAGTTGAAAAGAAATACAAGTAATTTCATCCTAATTCATGATTAGTAAACCTTTTGTTTGTGAATTGATATAGTTTTAAGGGATGGTATGTAAAGAAATAAGTTTGAGAGAGATGGTGAAATATATAAATTAACAATGTAAAAATGGAAAATTCATGCCAAATCAAATAAATAAAGAGAAAGGAAAATATAAAAACTATTTGGCATGGTTTTCGTGTGATTGACAAGAATGAAGAGAAAAAGGCTTATTGCAAAGATATGATGAGTTATTGAATTAATGTATAGATATTTCTCTTGATTTAATTATTCTTACTCTATTAGTTATGAATATTTTATTTCTTTTATTGCCCTGGTTAACCTACTTATCCTTTTGACCCCATTACACCTCTGTTCAAGAACTTTTTTTTCTTCTTGTATATAGAATTAAAGTAGTGGAGATAGATGATTTTCAAGCAAATTGTAAGTTCTATTTCATGAAATATTGTAAGTGTAACTTACCCAAATTTTAAATACTTATGTGAATGAGTTGTTCCTTTTCAGGAAATATCAAGTTGAAGTATTTGAGCTTAATAAAGGTGGTAGAAAAATATTTGCTTTGTATTGTTTATATAGTGATGTACTTAAGAATTATTAATTGTCTAATTTTTGCAATTCAATTAAGACTTGAATATGTATAAGTTATGTTACTAACTATAAAGTTAAATAATGTTTGTAAATTAATGTTTATGGGTATCATTTAAATAAAACCTTAGGATACTATAACTCGTTCGCTAGGGACACCTAGGGGTTTTGAAGACTTATAACATATGCTAAAAGTCTCTATACACTTAAAAAGGTGAAATAGTTAGTAGATTTTAGTCAGCTAAGGTTTAATGTCAATTGCTTGAGGATAAAAAATGAGTTAAGCATAAATAAATTTGACAGATCTATATTTACATATTGTTTATTGTTAAATTAGTTGTAATTTAGCAACTTTATAGTATGTTTCATATAAATTCTATGATGTTTTTCTATTTTTAGTTTATTGTCTTCTAGGTAATGATTTGAAAGAAAAAACCTTAAATTTGATTGAATTTTCTTTATAGTAGTCCGATTGAAAGGTGGTAATTACCTAATTGAAAGTACTTGTGTGCATCAAGAGAGGGTATATATATTTAGGTTAATTTTTATTTCAACCATAATAGTCAATTATTTTTATTTCAACCATAATAGTCAATCTTATATGATAATTGAATTATCTTGTTTTTTTTTATTTTAGTAATTTAATTATCTTTCATAGAATCTTGTTTTTATTTATTTTCATAGTTTAACTAGGATTAATAAGTTTAGTAGCTACAATCCTCATTGGATTGATACTCTAGAATACTCTAGGTTTAATAACTTGCTATAACTAATTCTATGCACTTGTAGATAGATTCGATCAACTAGACGATCATTATGTCTTTTTTATTAATTATTTTACTAAGTATACCTTGGTGTTTCTCATTAAATAAAAATATGATGTTTGCCTTTGTTTTCTCTAATTTCAATCTAATGTTAAATGTTAATTTTATATTCTAATCAAAGCCTTTTATTCTGATTGGGGTGGAGAATATCGAAAAATAAATAACACTAGAATAATTCACTTATAGTATGGCTATATACTTATGAACATAATGGCATGAAAAAAATAAAAATCAAACATTTTGTTGACATTACTCTCACTTTACTTGCTCATGTCATGTTCCATTAAGATATTGGAATTATGCTTTTCAAATGAGTGCAATGTTAATGAATAGTTTGCCCTCTTTAATCATAAATAAAAAATCACCATATTTTCATTTAAATTATTTGGAATTAAACCATTTGGCTATGTTATTTACCCTTTTTTTGGCCTTATAACACTAATAAATTTTAATTTGGAACTAAAAATTATATTTAACTTGGAGACATACCTTCTTATTTAGCTTTCTTCTATCTTGATATTATCACTAATAGTTTTTACAATGCATGACCCATTAGGTTCAATGAAATAAAGATTTCATTTTTAGAGACCATCCAATCATAAGTGGCAAAAAGGAAAACCCAATCCTTTAGCTTAATTTGTTAGGGTATGTAAAACTATAATTTAGCTCCTATATTAACTTCAAGTATGACATCATTATATTCTCCATTATATGCTTCTTTATCTCCTCTTATCAATTTTGATTTGCATACTTTCATTTCAAACAAAAATATTGCCAAGTCTTCCTTCATCTCTTCAACAACAATTAACAAAATCATATATAGTTACCTATTTAACCTTTACCATCCAACCCAAACATGAGACTTACTTAGTATTCTGCCTTACTTAATATAACCAATACAATTAATAACTATAATATCCTACTCACTTTATGCAATTTAGACCATCCACAATGAAGAAAATTGCAAGCAAACTCAATTTATTTTATCTTGAATGGAAAATTCTATGACCAAAGAGTTTAATGCCTTGCTATCTAATAAAACATAGAAATTGGTTCTTAGACCTCAAGCTACAAACATCTTTGGCAATAAATGGATCTTTAAAATTAAAAGGAGAGATAATGGTATGATTGAATATTATTAGGCTCAGTTTTTGGAAAAGGGTTATAATAAGGAAAGTGGTGTGGATTACGATGAAGCTTTTAGTCCACAAACCCATCACTATTCAACATTTTTATCTATGGACAACACATTATAAAAAAAGTATACAATCTGCGACATTTGATTGAGGAAACGTCACAGATTGTATAAACTTTTCGTGACATTTTTGAAATGTCAGGAAAAGTTTAAATTATCTGCGTCATTTTATTAAAACGTCACGAAAGTGTTGATAAAGAAATTAAAACTCAGTCGTTTAACTAATTAAAATTTGGGTATCGTTTTGAACCTAAACGTTTCTTCAATCACGCCTCCCAGTACTCTAGACTCTCTGCACTCTCAACATATACAGACGGCTTCAAATCTCCCTCTCAAAGTTGCCACCATCGCTCCTCCATGCGCGTTGATTCCTAAGGTACATTCCAATGCCCACTGCTCTTTTATCTTCGTGCTTGATTTTCTAAAGCTTGAGCTTGCTGTGGTGGGTGGTGGGTGTGGTGGGTATCGGGTATAACATTCGAAGTATATATACTGCATGTTTAAAACACCCACAAATCTCCTTTCTCTGTGTGTGTGTGTGTGTGTTTTCTTTGATTTTGTTAAAATTTAAATGATTCTGTGTCAGGTCTTGTTTGAAATGGCTTTTCCAATGGGTTTTAGCTAGCTTCGAACAATATTATCAATTCTTAGTAAAGGCCGTCAAGTTTCTGGAATTGTACTGTCTCCAACATTCAAACTCTCCTTTTCACTCATCTATATCCCTTTTTAATTTATCGTACTTCATTGGAAGCAATGTAATCTATTAGCTAATTAATTTATATAGCATAATTTAGTCTGTAGGCACTGTCAAATTAAACTCTAGTTAAAAGGAAATGTCTTCCTCGAATGATAATTTTCATATCAATAGACAACTTTTCTAACTCTTGTGGTTCACTTCTTTGGATGTTGTTTAGGTAACTAGTTGTAATACGTAGATGCAGTTAACTTTATTAGTTTTATGGGAACTTGCAAGACAAACCATGTATAGAGCGCTTACATTAGTTTGGCTGAAGGATGTCCTTATGGAGACACCCCAACACTAGAGGCTATTACAATTTAAGATATAGAAAAAAGGGATAATTAACCAACAGTAAGGCTTTCAAACTTGATCTTTAGATATCAATATTCTTGAAGATTTCTTACTAGATTTTAGGTTTGTTTGTTAGAAAACATGATGTTGTGTGCTTGTTTTGCTGCCAAATTAAGCTGATATTAAGATCTAGCTTTAGAGATATAATCAAATTATATATTGATAATTCAAATCTACAGTAAAAATATTAATCCAGTGCTAGACTGGTGATAGAGATTTCAATTATGGAGATGAACGAAAGAGTCTTAGGATGTGCTTTTCAGGACTCACTTAAGTATTAGAGTTCCGTTTTTATTAATATGCATATATAAAACCTTATTCTAATGTTTTCATATCACTTTTTATATAGAGTTAAGGCGTCTTGTTCCTTACAATGTAATATACAGCCTAATTCATATAATTATTAGAATTAACTTAATTAGTCACTAAAGTTGCATACATAATAATAAAGCTTACATGACCTAAAAATGATTGGATTAATACAAGAAGCTTGTTAACTTATGAACTTCACTTTGTATACTCTGATATAATTGTACACCACATTTTCATTTGTTCATATTTATACTTGTTTATTATTGCATGCAGTGGCAATATCATTGTTGCTATATTTTGTTATCTGTCTATCCATCAGTAGTTTCCTTCTTGAGATGAAATTATTTGGTAATGTTTATTTCATTGCTCTAGCTCATCATCAGTTGGTGTTTTTACAGAACTAAAGACTGGCCCTCTTAAGGATTGTAGAGGAAATTTTTGAAGTAATTTGAGTGCTGTCACATATTTCAACACAGAAGTAGTGGATCTGGTATGACAATTATGCATTTTATCTTATGCATTTCCAAAGAATTGTAGTCTTCTCTTGTGTGGCAAAATTCCTTGTTTTGTTGTAGTGTAAACTTTTCTTTTTTTTGTGAATACTATTTACATTTTTGTTCTTGATTTTGAGGAGTCCTTAGGATTTTAACCCATGACCTTAGGATGCCATCTTATCTGTTTAGGATTTTCAGTGTATTAGCTACTACACATGGTACTATTGTTGGACTATTGAGCAACTAGTTATAACTACTCAACATCATAAGGAATACGTGTGAAATAATGAGATTATTGGTCACCCTTTCAACAAAAAGGTTTAAAATCCTAAAAAGTAGAGGTTTGAACATAATAGACATGTTTGATTAGTTTAATTATATGGTTCAAATTATTTTGGATGTGGAACTATTAAACATGGTTGAGGATGCGAGGTAGATCAATTTTTTTCAAATTTGTGAGGATGTCTAAAACAAAAATAACCCTATCAAATTTTAACAAAATTTGAGAAGAATGGAGAAGTTGCATAGGATGACTTGAATGGGATTAGATTTCAGATAAGAGTACAATAATATGTCTTACTGCTTTACTTTCTTGCATAATTATGGTTTAATTTCCAACAATTGCTCAGATGTTGTTTTGGACTAGTTACACGGATAAAGTTTTTGGTAAATTTGAAATTGAATGTTGATGATATAATTAACCTTAAATTGCTAATGTCGAATAAATGATTATTGATGATCACGCTAAGTATGGGCTTCAACTGCATCATGAACATCCTCTCCTTTTGCTATGTACCTGATAAAATTTATTTTTCAGCAAGTATAGAAGTGATAGAGAGAACTAGGAAAGATTGAGGCAGGAGTGATCATCTGATGGTTTCTTCTTTGGTTATTTGGTTAGGTACTTAAGCATTTGCCTCTAGTTGCTTAATTTCCACAGTTGGAGTTGAACACATTGTTTATTATGCCCCATCCTAGAAAGTTTTATGTCAACCTTTTGTTGCTGATGCAATAGAAAATTAGGTGCTTGAATTAGTGGACTTTTATTAGCTATTTTTAGTTTCATGGCGATGCAGAGCCAAAGGCACCCATTTACTTTTGTTGTTTCAATTTTTTTGAGTTTCATAGATCTTGCATCCCAGGGTAAATGAGTATGAGATTTAATAATATGTTATGAAAATTCTCTAGTTATGTATGTTCTTGGAGATCCTACAAAATGATTCTACAAGTTGCCAAGCTGCATAGATGCTTCTATCTGTAAAATTTTGAACACTTAGCTGATATGTGCTTGATATTTGTTTTTTACAGCTTGGCAAGGCATTGTTTAGCCACCTTAAAGTTTACAAAGGCCCAGATCATCTACATAGGCCCAAAACTCGTAACTTTCTTGGATTTAATGACACCAATATGATCAGCAATGCATATGGTATTTCCATATTCTTATTCCTCTCTTCCTCAACCTTAATACTTCGACAATAAAGAATTAAAAGTAACCATATTGCGTTTTCCCTCCTTTGTGCATTTAGGCCTGGCAGTAATCACACTAATGTTCATCACAACACTCTTGATGTTTATGATCGTTAACACCTTCTGGAAGGAAAGCGTCCTGATCGCATTACTGTTTGTATTGAGTTTTGGATCAGTCGAGTTGGCCAACGGAGGGAGAAGGGTCTATTCTTAAGTTGAAGACAACTTTGGCAATACAGTTATATAGAATTGGATTTGTATGTCGTCGGGTCTTTTAATTAAATATTCTCCTATTTTTTTTAAAAAAGTAAATATTCTACTTCTTGTTTTTTAAATTTATTTATTTATTTTTGCCCTTTTCCTTTATTCTATTCAAAGAAAAATAATAATAACACTAAAATATAAAAAAATTTGTATTTAAAAATTATTAAATTAAAATGATTTTCGAAAAGTGGAAAAAATAATAATGGAATGTTTAAAATTAATGATATACTAAAAAATTGAAGAATTATTAAATAAATAAAATTCATAAATAATATTGAATAGTTATTAAACAAATAAGATTTAAAAAAATTGTTATTTAAAAATTATTAAAATTGAAAAATTATTAAATTTAAATTATTTTCGAAAAATAAAAAATAATAATTAAAAAATGTCACAGAAGACTTTCCACCACGTTTTTAAGGAAGCGTCACAGAAAGTCGGAATGTAACTTTTCGTGACGTTTCCTAAAAACGTCGCAAAATGACTAATCTTTCTGTTTTTCAAAATGTCGCAAAATGTCAGTATTTTCTGTAACGTTTTACAAAAAACATCGCAGAAACCTTTTATGTACACCACATTCCGTGACGTTTTTTGTGACATTTTTTAAAACGTCATGGAATGTATTCTGTGACATTTTTTGAGATTCTGTGACATTTTTAAAATGTAGCTAATTGTCTTATTTTCTTGCAGTGGCATATGTGATTGGTAAATTTACCGACTTGACATATCTAATGCTTGCTTAAATGGTTTTATAGATAAAGATGTATTTATAGAGCAGCCAAATGGTTTTAGTAGTTTGTGCATCATGACTATGATTATAAATTATTAAAATCAATGTTTAGTCTTAAGAAGGCACCTAGAGCGTGTTTTTAATGCCTCAGTGAATTTCCTGTGCAACTCGTATTTTATAGTTCTAAGGCTGACACCTCTTCATTCATTTGACATTCTAGCACCGTTAAATTTTTAACCCTAATTTATATAGAAGATATTCTTGCTATAGGTTCTTCTCCATCAATAATTCAATGGTTTCTTTAGCAAATTCGATCTCCTTTTCTAGTCAGAGATCCCGACAGCATTCAATATTTTCTTAGGTCACAAGCTATTTTTTGATCCTATAGTCTTTCTCTCAAATAATAGAATTACTTATCTGATTTAATTTCTCAAGCACATATGGATATATGTGAACTATGTTTTACTCTGATGGCGTTTAGACTACCATTGAAAAAAATCTTCAGTGTTCCATTTAATAATGGTGTTTTATTAAGAAACATTGTTAGCGACCTATAATATGTGACAATGACAAGACCCAACTTTTTATTTTTAGTAAATAAATTATATTAATTCATGAATTTTCTAACTTATGAATGTTGAAAAATGGTTAAAGACATTACTTTGCTATATTCAACATACAAAGAATTAGGGTCTTTTCTTTGCCAAATCTTCATCATCAACCTTACACTGCTTCTATAATTGTGATTGGGGCATACTTCCATGCGACAAGTGATCTATAAGTGGCTATGTAGTTTATATTGGTTCTATCCTCATCTCATGGGATGTAAAGAAATAGCTAGCTATTTCCATACCATAGATCGAGAGTGAATAAAGCAATTGCTAATGCAACAGATAAGGCATTATGATTTTGTTTCTTACTTGGTGAGATATGTTTTCTTTATTTTGAATTGGTTGCCTTGTGGTGTGACAACATTGGAGCTCTATACTTATATAATAATTTGGTTTTTCATGCTAGAAATAAGCATATTGAAGTAGATTATCATTTTGGTTTATAAAAAAATCAAGGAAGGAATTTTACAAGTGAAATTCTTTTATAGTGTAGTTAAGTTATTTGATATATTAACTAAAAATTTTGTTCGAATGTTGTATAAACAACATCTAGAGAAGCTTCGTCTTTAAGAAGTTGAAGGGTCAAATTCAGAGGGATGATAAGGAAAATCATCGTCACTATATCAGTTTTATAACTACATCTTAATGTTTGTATCACCAAACATATTTATCTTATTTTTTGTATTTGTCTTTTTGTATTTGTTAAGGATAATACTCATCACAGTCTTACTTTCATATTGTGATCTTAATTATCCTTAACAATATTTATCTTTTTGTTTATTGGCTGTATAAAAATGGGCTTTATACTCTTTGTAGCAATTAAAAGAATATCATATTATACCGGTCAAAAAACGATACTATAACATGCAGTTTTGTATTGGGATAAGGTACCAACTCTTTCAATTAGCACTGATCAGCAATTGAAATATTGATCAAATATTAGTCTGAATTGTATTTTGCAAGACTAAGTTAGAGAAAACCTAAAATTTCTCCTAAAACCAAACCTAATCGTTGACTTTCACACTCATAAGTCTTTCCTTTCTGTTTTCTAAAATTCATTTCTCTCCTCCGTTCACTAGAATACTCACCATCATCTGCTCTCCATTTTCCTTTGCTCCAAACTAGTAAGTATTAATAGTTGTCTCCATACTTTAATCTCTCTGCGTTCTCTCTTTACTGTAACTCTTTATCCTCTGTGCGATCTCCTCTTCGTTTGCTGTCTTATCTTCACCATCTCCTCTCTCAATCGCTTTTCTCTGTTAAGTTTCCTCTTGAGTTGTTTGTCGTCTCCTCCTCGGACCTCCAGTTTGCTAGTCAACACTACCAATCACCGCCGCTAGTCGCTGCTGTTAATTACTGCCGTCAGCTCCTTTCATCACTCATCAACGAATTTAGCTTGAGTTGTAAAGCTAGGTTGATTACCTTTAAATTGCTACCAAATTTCTGCTATAATTATAAATATACTTATAACTAAGCTGAATGTCTAACGTCAAATTAAAGAAATCTATTTCCCTAAGAAAAGTTTAATAAACCAAATTTATTTTATTGCATTAACATCTATTTACCTTAAAAATTTACATAACTTGAAGTCTATAGTGAATGCATGTTTGAAAATGATTGTTGGTGATTTGTATTGTAAATTATGTGCATATAAAGTTGGATTCTTTTCCATGAATAGATGGCTCTGTGTAAATGGTTTAATTATAGTGAGTGAAGAATGAAACATGTCATAGTTTTTAGAACTTAAAATATCTTTAATTTTTGATTGCTTATGCATTGAATCATTAATTGGGAGTATTAGAGTTTGTTTGGATGAACTTGAAATCTATGAAGTTTGGATCTAACTTATAATTCTCTTGTTATATCTTGTGGAAGAAGAAAGTTAGACTAGACTTATTGAAAGGCATCCATATTGCTACAACTGGTAGCTTACTCATTCAATTAATCTGATTGATATAACTGAACATAAATATTAGTAAGTTTAATAGGCTTGCACATGACTTGAAGTGAATTGGTACATTAGCAAACATTAAATTATAGTACAATTTTTGTAGAAAAGCTTGCTTATATATCTTCTATTCAAGGAAAAATGACACTAGGATGTATACATCTATTATTTCTAAAAATTAAATATTAGAATATAAAATTGGGAGTTTGCATGAAGCAATTTGTTTTCAGGCCATATTTATCCAAATTGTTTTATGTCTTGAATGTGAAAAATGTTGGCATTAGTCTAAACAATGTAGATTGACTTTTATTTGTTAATTAATTATCTTCTTATATTCTTAATTATTTATTTACTACGTAGCATATAAATGGAGAAAGTTTAAGTGTTCATGAAAATTCAACCTCTTTAAGAAGATTTAATGATCTAGTTTAAGCTTATATGAGATTGGTTCTTAGTAATAAAGAACCATCCTTTTTTTTTTGTATTGTAACAAATATTTGAAAGACAGGAAATTGCCAAGTTAAAGAAATATTTAGCTAGGATTAAAGGTGATATAGATCCTTACAAGAAAGTTAGTTATGATATGAAATAGAAGACGAACAAATTATTATCAAAATGTGAAAGAAAGAAGGTAAAAACTGAACTACAAAAGTTGTAGTGGAAATTATTTTTGTGTTGGTTAGAATGATAGTGGCATTATTGAAGGTGATATTCCCACCTAGCAAGAATGTGCTACTTTTATGATGCTATAGACAAGACGAAGGAAGCAATAAGAGCCTATCAAAAATAGATCTTCTTTGTACACACCTTATGTTGTAGTCATCAACAAAAGATAGGAAAGACAACTTTACTCTCTATTATTTGTTGCTGGAGCATTTTTGAATCCAAATGTCTATTTTAGACTAGGTTTTACAAAGAAAGTTGAAGTTAATAGAAGAATACTATTAACTATCACAACAATTGCTTCACTTGAGATAAAGCAAAGTCTTCTTAGCTCACTAATGTAGGTATAAAAGGATGTGTGTAGTGATTTTAGGATGCCCATTTCAATACGACAAAGAGAAAATTTTTTCATTTTTTCATTTCTTTTAATTTTTCCTATATTTAATGTATATGTTAAATTCTATATATGTAATATAAATATAAAACTTTTAACTATAGGTGTTTTTGTTTTAGATATCACTTCTATGTTGTTATCTTCCTTAGCACGAACTCTTGTTGTTAAACTTATGGACTTATATTATTCTTATTATATGATGTTTTGATATAATCAAGTGTAACATTTTAAATACTTTGTATTATTCTTAGTTTTATATTTGTATAGAATTAATTGATTTCTTTCTTATATTAATTATGGTTATTACTTATATGAGAAATATGTGAAAAGTAATATTATTAGGAATA
>JANSVA010000217.1:39908809-39923941 GCA_025504915.1 Erythroxylum reticulatum | reverse complement strand
AGAACATGTCAAGTGTAATTAATCATCAAAACATAACACTCAATCATGCATCATAACTTAACATATCAAAATGCAAATGCGCAAACAATTGGCTCGAGGGTTCCGTGAAATGAAATAGAGAAACCAAAGTTTACTCCGTCAATAAAACAAATCCACTTTTTAGATTTTGTGTGCCACAAGCGGGCAGCTGGGAGAAGGCTTTACATTGACGTGCACGTGACTACAAAGCAATTCCTCTCTCGCCCAAACAGAAGAACATAATCATGCTCAAATCATTTCATCAAATGCTTTCATACCTTGTATGCTCATTCATTTCTTTTCATTTATACAAAATGCCATGACATATATCAAGGCATAACGTGATCAAAATCGAAATTCAATTATATGAAAATGTCGTACTTCTTTCCACGCATAACTTAAAACGCATCATAGTAATTCACAATTTTCAAGACAATTCAATTTCACGCAATTTAAGCATAATCACACAAGTAGGGCATTTTCCCATCACACAACATCTATAAACATATTACCCACCTCATTTTCTTACGAAAATCCAAGTCAAGGTTTTCTTTCCCCTTGTTCTTAGGTAGGATTCTCTTGGTTCCCTAAAACAAACCAAGTCTTATTCAATAGCAATCCCATAGAAATCCCATAATGCAAAATCATTAAAATTTATTCTAGAATGCTTAAAAACAAGCATTTTCTAAATTCGATAAACTAAAATCCTTTCAAAAATCTAAAAGATCCAAAATGATCTTACCTTCATTCTTCACCAAATGAAGGGATCTTTAGCTTAAAGGGAAACTCTTATGTTCCTCTACCTTTTTAGCTTCTTAAACAGCCCCAAAATCTCTCTTGAAGACTAACACAATTGAAACCCTAGCTTATTTCTCTTCTTTCTCTCTTTCTTTTCTTCTCTTCGTATCTCTCTCTTTTTCTCCTTCTTCTCATCCACGAATTAACTTCTTCTAGAATGCACGAAAATCTTCTCCCCTTCTATACCTTTAATGATTGCACAATGTCTATTTCACCTTTCCTTATATGTCTTGTGTTCTTTATCCTTAAGTGTCTTGCCAACAATACCCTTGAACATTCTGACATAACTTTTTTTTCTAGAAAGAAATGTTCTCCCTTATCTTAAGTTTCTAAGGACACCAAAATTAATCCATTTAGTTGAGAACTCTAAGAGTATTGCCCTAAACATTTTCGGACTGTTTTTATATTGAAACAGTACACTATACCTGAATTTTTCCCATTCATACTCTTCCAACCGATATCCTTATTTTTGGTTCAATTTATCTTTTAAATCGATGGTAAAAGCTATAAAATTCTATGGACCGACGAAAATTTATCAGAATGTATTAAGAAACTATTGGTTCAAAAATCACCTCATTTGGAGGTCAGATTACAAGGTTATGGCTAAAGAATCAAACAAAGGTATTATCCTCAATCATCTTGAACTTAACTCAAGACAAATAGCATAACTCTCTCTATAGATTTCAAATCAAAGTGTTCTTTGGATTATCTGAAAGAGGGATTCAATATCTACAACTTTCACGAAGACCTTGAAGACAATTTTGATTGTCTAAAAGGTCAAAAATGGACCAGATGATAGGGTTAGATGAAACTGATCAGAAAGCATACGAAAGAAAAGGGCAGGCAAAGCGAAGCAGAAGAAGCAATACAAACAAATCGAAGTAGATGAAACAAAAGACAGACGAAGTAAGAAGTAGATGAAGCGAAATAGATGAAGCAATACTGACAAAGCAAAGTAGACAAAACAAAAGATAGACGAAGCAAAAAAGCAGACGAATAGCAAAGCAGATGAATGTCATAAGCAGGCGAAACAAAAGTCTTAACAAGAAATGAAATATATACAAAGAAAAAGACAGACGAAACCCAAGTCAAGTTAAAAAGAAGCTAAGTCAACTTAAGACGATGTAAATCTTAAGACGAAGCGGGTCTTAAGATGAAGTGACGTCATCACAGACGATACATCTTGACAGATGATGCATCCTTAAGACAAAATGATATCATCACAAATGATGTGACGTCATCACAGATGATTCGTCTTTGCAGACGATACATCTTTACAGACGATACATCTTTATAGACGATGCATCTTTACAGACGATGCATCCTTACAGACTAAATGATGTCATCACAGATGATGTGACGTTACCACAGATGATATGTCTTTACAGACAATATATCTTTATACTCCTAAGCATTTCATTTTCTAAGGACCATAACTTTCAATCCAAAGGTCCAAAAATTATATACTATATTCCGTTGGAAAGCTAGAAAAAAAATAAACTACAACTTTCCAAATCAACTACCAATTTTTGTTTCCAAATCTTTTATTAACACAACTCATACCAAGATCATCTTTTCTACTTTATTTAATCCACATCCTCAACTCAATAATATCCATAAAGAATTATAGTCCATGATTAATCACGGAGACCTATAACAGAGCGTACATACACACATATATATATATATATATATATATTCTTCATCACTTACCACACAATTCGACTTCAGTTTCACCTTAAGTCTTACCATTTCATAGTCTCTCATCTCCAAAAAACCCAAGAAAAACAGGAATCTATCTACACCTCTTATTTACTACTTCAAATCTTCTAAGAAAAATTTCAGGATCCAACAGTATGTACAAGGCTCAACATTTTACAAGCAATTGGGGTTGTGAGTAGGCATATGTATAATCCTAAAAAGGAATATTGGCAATCTGTGAAATGGATTCTACGATACATTTTGAACACCATATATGTTGGTTTGGTATTTCAACGGGATAAGTAAGATAGTTAATGTGCAGTTAATTATTGTGATTCTGACTATGTTAGTGATTTGGATAGGTGTTAATTAGCTACTGGCTATATATTTATTCTTACAAAGTCACCAATCAGTTGGAGGTCTACCTTATAGTCAACAATTGCTTTATCGACTACGGAGGTAGAGTGTATGGAAGCTACAGAGGCTATAAAGGAGGAAATTTGACTTTAAGGATTGCTTGGTGAATTAGGGGTTCGATAAAAGCATATTAAATTGCATTGTGATAGTCAGAGTTCTATCCTTTTAGCAAAGAACCAGGTTTACCATGCAAGGATGAAGCATATTGATGTCTGTTATTACTTTATACAAGAGGTTCTGAAAGAAGGTAGAGTTGCTATCCAAAAGATTAAGATCACTGAGAATCCTACTGATATGTTTACAAAATGGTGATTACAGTCAACTTCCAACATTGTTTAGACTTGATCAATATTACCGAAAATTGAAGATGGGCGCTTTGAAGCGCATTTGAAGGCATTACTAAAGATGAGTTTTGTGAGAGATTTGAAGAAGAAAAATTTGCGAAGGTGGAGATTTGTTGAGTTGTCAATAATTGTGGCTCGTCCCACAATTAATTCTACAGTGAAAATTTGTGGGAATGGTGGAGGTTCCTAAAGCTGTAAAAAAACGCCTCCCCTCCTTAGTTAGATACATTCCAAAATTGCCTATCTTTTCTTAAGGCAAAAATTTCCTCTCTTCTTTTGAAATATTTCACTTGTATTATTTTTTAAAAATAGTAAAATATTAATTTAGTTGTATTTGAAGGGTAGGCATAATTAGTTGAACCTCGCTAAATTCTAGTGTTCGTTATTTGTCTATTTCATAGCTATTATCGGGTATAGTTGTAGTAAATTATTGTGCTATTACATAATAAGTCAAGAAAAATTATATCTAGGAGGTTGAGTTTTAAGTGAGACCGTTTGTGACTGCTCTAGTCTTTCTTGGGAATTTACCTGGTGTGAATTTTCAGTACAATCGTTCACACTCTATTGATTTAGGCACTAATGCTAAAGGTTAATTTGTTATTATGGGTGAAAATTAACCCGCATTTTCACAACACTTAAACCAATAATGGTTTTTCCATAATGTCATAAAGCATACATCTACATTCAATTATAACTATATATTTTGTATCATGTCATTCAACCACATTTAATATGAAAACCCCCAATTATACTGCTTTATTAAACGTAACTCTAATTTACTATAACCTTGATTTGGGGACAATGCAGTTATTTCAAAAAAATTAAGAAATTGAATGATGAAAACAATTAATATACACAATTAAATGTCCAAAACACATATCATATAAAATAAGTAACTTGGAAACCCTAATTGGTACACAGTGTTTACTATACAAGTCATGCGAATTCTATTTATTTCCCTTTAAATTACCACCATTCCACCTCCAATATGTCTCACACATTCTTCATAACAGTTCTCTCACTTCAAAATTTTTGGACACACAATTTAATGAAATTACTTCATTGAGATGGGATCTGCAGTTAATAATACTATAGATAGAAAAATAACAGGGGGAATTATCAATTATGTGTCAGCGTTCTTATTGAAATATAGAAGTTTTCATATCAGCGATTTTTTCACTCTTACTCACGCAGGGATGTTAAGCTTGTTATACTCTGCTTTAAATATAGATTCTAGAACTTTCGTTGATGAGCTGTAAATATTTTGTAATTATTTTTTCTTCTTTTACTTCTTGTACAGTTATATAAAAGGAGCAACTGTTCATGTGAATAACATGAAGAGAAAAATTCTTTCTACTATTGCATTTCCTCTTCGTCTTTACAGTATCAATGGTAGAGTATTAAATCTATCATTCTTCCTCATATTTTATCATGGTATCAGAGCCAACATCTTTAATCTGTGAACCTTACCATTTTTTGTTAAACTCAGAAACTTACCATACTCTTCTTTATGGCTAACATCGATGAACTTGTTGATCCCATAAATAGAAATACAATTGTTATTCAAAACTTTGACGATCCCTTATTTTTACAAGGATCCGATAACCCAGGAATGGCTCTCGTAACTGTCTTACTCAATGATAGCAACTTTCTGAGATGGAACAAATCTATGAAAAGAGCTCTAGTAGCCAAGAATAAACTGGGATTTATTAATGGAAGCTTGGTGGAACCAACGGACGAACCCATTCGCTCGAAATAGAGAAGGGTGGATGAAATGGTCAACTCGTGGATAATCAGTTCAATGCAGAAAGACATAGTCGAAACCTTTATCTACTCTACCTCAGTTAGAAAACTTTGGTAAGAACTAGAAGAGTAATTTGGTGAAAGTAATGGCCCTCAAATCTACCAAATACAGAGGCAGATCTCTTCCATGGAGCAAGGTAATTCCTCTGTTGCCACGTATTACAGTAAGATGAAAAAAATTCTGGGAAGAGTTGAATGTCCTTCAGCCCATTCCTCAATTTCTAGATATTATGTCCCAGACCAAACTCATTCAATTTCTTATGGGTTTAAATGAAAGTTATGTCAATGTTAGAAACCAAATCTTGGTCCTGGAACCTATGCCTCCTGTCAACAAAGCTTATTCAATGATACTGAGAGTAGAGAAGCAGAAGAATGTACAAATGGATTTTGCAGAAAACACTTATATAAGTGCCTTGATGATTAAAGGAACACGTTTTGGAGCTGACGCAAATAAGATTAATTCTTATAAGAAAAGGGAATGGCAGATGAAGGATGATAGAAACCATGAATACTGTAAAGATGAAGGACTTACCAAGGATACATGCTTCAAGCTCTATGGATATCCAGATTGGTATAAACAATTAAGGAAGGAAAGACCGGTTGCTGCAAAGGGAAGAGTTAATATGGTCAATACTCCTTCTGAGGAAAAATCTAATGACAATACGAAAGTTTCAGCTATGCAGTGCCCACCAGCAATCACAGAAATGCTTCAATTAGAAATCGCCAGAATCTCGAAAGGGAAGCAAATGGCACCAGTGGAGCAAGTCAATTTTGCACAGATTGAAGATTTTTTAGGTAATTCCATTATGACACTTACAGCTGGTAAATTTAAAGATGAATGGATTATGGGCACTGGTGCAACTAATCATATATGTGCATTTAAACATTCCTTCACTTCACAGAAAACCTTGACCAGAAAATTACTTGTCCATTTACTTAGAGGAACTATCAAACAAGTTAGCTTTTGTGGTGATGTGATTATCCATAACAACATCAAACTAGAAAATGTTCAATGCATCCCTGATTTCAAACATAACCTATTGTCAGTTAGGAAACTAGCAGAGAGGAACTCCTTGTGCTGTAATTTTTATCCAAAGTTTTGCATTTTTCAGGACCTGAAGACTAATAGAGTCCTTGGAATGGGCAAGGTGAAGGGAAAGATATATATCCTTGATGCTAGTTCACGCACACCCGAAGCTATCCTTAGATACTGCAATTTTCTTAATTCAGTACCCAGTAGAACAAATGTTTGCTGTATAAATAATGTATTTGATGTCAGTACTCTTACTTGGAATCAAAGGTTGGGACATCCTTCAAACGTTGTACTCAAACATCTATCTTTTATAAATGAGATTGAAACTTCTATTGAATGCAATATTTGCCCTTTTACAAAACAAACTAGACTACCTTTTACACAGAGCAATAGCAATGCAGATGATATTTTTGAGCTGATTCACGTTGACATATGGGGACCATATAAACATTCTAGCATGACAGGAGCACATTATTTTCTCACTACAGTAGATGATTTAAGTAGGTGTACGTAGACCTTTTTGATGAAACATAAGAGTCAAACTGTGTCTATTTTGAAGAGCTTCATTGTCATGGCTAAGAATCAGTTTTAGAAATCAGTCAAGAGAGTTAGAACCGATAATGTCCTAGAATTTATGGGAGAAAAGTGTCAACAGATTCTTAAGGACTTTGGAGTAATACATGAGAAAACTTGCATGTACACACCTCAGCAAAATGGGATAGTAGAAAGAAGAAATAGATCCATACTTCAACTAGTTAGATCCTTGATGTTTCAATCCAAAGTTCCAATAAAATTATGGGGGAAGCCATTTTGCATGCCACTTTTCTTCTAAACCGATTACCTACGGTTGTCCTACATTGGAAAACACCCTATGAAATTCTACACAACAAGAAACCATCCTATGACAACCTCAAATGCTTCGGATGTTTGTACTTTACAACAAACACTTTACCTCACAAAAACAGGTTCTCACCGAGAGCTTTTAAGGAAGTTTTCTTAGGGCATTCACCAGGGACAAAGGGTTTAAAACTTTATGATCTAGACAATAGGAAATTGGTTGTTTCTAGGGATGTCATCTTTCATTAACATACTTATCCCTTTGCAACAAAGGAAGACCATAACATTACCACCCCAAACACTCAAATCCCATTACCTATTATATCTGGCAGAAAAAATGAATTCATGGAGGAGGAAGCTATGTGTGATAATCCTATTGAGCATACACCAACAGAAATTGAAAATGATGAGGATCCGCTGCAACCTAGCAATTCACGCTCACCTATATCCATACCCAAAACAGCCCCCATTAGACACAGTACAAGAATTAAAAAGGCTCCAATTTGGATGAATGATTATGTGTCTAGTGATGAGCATGATCTATCCAACTACCAAAGACCCTTACATATCAGCAAACCCATCAAATACACTCCTCTTACCTATCCACACACTATACTGAAACACATATCAGATGCACATATATGTTTTGTTGCAAATTTGTCTGAAGTGCAGGTACCAATGTCATATCAAGAAGCAAAAAATAATCAAAGATGGGTGAAGGCTATGAATGAAGAAATTGAAGCTTTAGAAATGAACAGAACGTGGGACATTACTGATCTACCCGAAGGAAAAAGGCTTATAGGATGTAAGTGGATTTTCAAAGTGAAATTGAAGGAAAATGGAAAAGTTGACAAATTCAAGGCAAGATTGGTAGCAAAAGGGTACAATCAAATTGAAGGAGTAAATTACCATGAGAGCTTCTCACCTGTAGCTAAGGTAGTTACTATCAGAATTTTTTTTGCCACTGCCGCATCAAAATCATGGAGCCTTCACCAACTTGATATTAACAACGCATTCTTGCTTGGTAATTTAGATGAAGAGCTGTTTATGATGTTACCCAAAGGATACAATAAAGCCAAACCAACCCAAGTATGTAAACTAAGGAAATCATTGTACGACCTCAAACAAGCATCTAGACAATGGGATACAGAAATGACAATGAAATTGCAGGAGCATGGTTTTAAACAATCATGTCATGATAATTGCCTCTTTATCCTTTCTAAATCCATTATGTTTGTAGCTTTGATAGTGTATGTGGATGATGTTTTGATTACAGGAAACTCTGAAGAAGAAATTGCAGCAGTAAAATCATTCCTGCATGAAAATAATCTTCAACATGTAAGATATTTTCTTGGTTTAGAGATCATAAGATCTGAAAATGGCGTCTACGTTAACCAGAGAAAATATGCTCTGGATTTAATCCAAGATGTAGGGTTGATGGGAAGTAAACCTGCTGCTACACCATTGATGAAAGGATATAAGATGAGTATTGATGATGGTCCTAAATTAGAAGATCCATATTCATACCAAAAATTGGTGGGAAGATTACTTTATTTGGGGTATACAAGACCCGATTTACCTCATGCAACACAACAACTTAGGTAGTATGTACATGATCCCAGACAACTACATTTAAGGAATGCTTTGCATGTTTTTGAGATACATCAAGAACAGACCATCCTTAGGACTATTTTTTCTAGCAAACAACTCCCTAAGACTTGAGGCCTATTGTGATGCAGACTGGGGATCTTGTGTGGACAGCAGAAATTCATTAACAGGGTATTGCATATTTCTGGGAAGTTCTCTTATTAGCTAGAAGACGAAGAAGCAAACTACAGTACCAAAATCCTCAGCTGAAGCAGAATATAGATCCATGGTGTCAACAGTGAGCGAACTGCAGTGGATATCTTACATTCAAATTCTAGAATCAATTCCTATACCCTTTCATTGTGACAGTCAGGCTGCATTACATATAACAACCAATCCAGTTTTTCACAAAAGAACCAAACACTTGGATATTGACTGTCACATAGTAAGGGAACAGTACAAGTTGGGTTTTATCTCACCGAGAAAATTTTCTTCATCTCTACAACTGGCAAATTCATTCACAAAGGTTCTCAGTGCCCCATCATTTATCAAGCTAGTATCCAAGTTAGGCCTTTGTGATTGCTATCAGGCCTTAACTTGAGGAGGGGATGTTGAAGTATAGAAGTTTTCATGTCAACGATTTTTTCACTCTTACTCACGCAGGGATGTTAAGCTGGTTATACTCTGCTTTATATACAGATTCTAGAACTTTCGTTGATGAGCTGTAAATATTTTGTAATTATTTTTTCTTCTTTAACTTCTTGTACAGTTATACAAAAGGAGCAACTATTCACGTGAATAACATGAAGAGAAAATTTCTTTCTGCTATTGCTTTTCCTCTTCGTCTTTACAGTATCAATGGCAGAGTATAAAATATATCATTCTTCCTCATATTTGTTCATTTAACCTGAAGACCTTAAAAATTCAAAAGATAATTCATCAAGTCTTCCATACAGCAAATTATAATTGAGTGTGGGGAGTGTTAAAAGCAGGCATAATGAACATTTCATAATGCTTGTTGTTGTAGAGAGCGTAATGGAGATATATTACATGCAATTATTGCTCAAAGGCAATCAAAGTCATCAAATGGACTCTATGGCATTGTCGACGACAATCGATCGATCACTGAAATGAGTTGCCCCTCAGGCTTCCACTTTACATTTTTTAAAAAGCAAGACTCCATCTTCGATAAATTCATTGCAGACCTTGTATTTCATCGTAAGAGCCATTGAATAAAAAGAGATGAAATGAAATGGAAGGACAAGATTGGTTGTTTTGACGTTTGTCCAAATCAGGTATAAGGCATCGGACTTGAGCGTAATTTTCGGATACATAAATATACAAAACTTGTGCTAGCTTAATGATAACTTTTAGAAAGAATTAATTAAAGCCATTCCTTTTCTACATTTTCGTAGTCAATTTACTTTGAGATTTTCCCTCGCGAGAAGGAGGAGGAAGCTATTACACATTTTTTGTAAACCTATTTTTTCACATCTCTACAGAAAATAATCATCAACCAATCTAAGAAAGTAGAAGCCTTCAACAACTTGCCGATCACTAATGCTGAGTTATTGGTACATTGATTTATATACTACTCCCTATGTCACTTATATAAGAGAACAAGCACCATTCAGAAAGTAGATTTAATTCACCTCTCGAGCTTTGTCTCACACCAACAAAGAAAATTGTTTTTGAATCCAAGGTGGTTAATCTGTGAAAGATGTCTTCAAAATCACTAGCTTCAACAGCTCTTTTCCTCTCTCTCAACCTCCTCTTCTTCACCTTGGTGAGCTCTAAAAATATTCAATCGCCATCAGCAGCCCTAAAGCACCATCATCATGGTAAGTGCCCTAGGGATACCCTTAAGTTCTCTATATGTTCAGGTATAGCGCATGGTTTAGTACACCGTGATGCTGTTACTCCAAACAACCCTTGCTGTAACATACTTGGTCCTCTCGGAAATTTTGAAGCTGCGCTTTGCCTCTGCACAGCCATCAAAGCTAATGTCATGGGTCATATTATTGACATTCCAATTGCCCTGGAAATGGTTATTAGCTTTTGCGGGAAGAAAGTTCCAGATGGGTTTAAGTGTTAAATCTTTTCCATTTTGCCAACACTTTTTGTTTCTGATTCTCTTTGTGTTTTAGAGCTTAGATTCGTTTCAAGGCTTATAGCTTCCAAGAACGGCAGAGAAATAATTTTAGATGTTAAGATTGTTTTCCTGTTAGAAACAAGGCTCCTGCATTGCGGCCTTTTTCTATCGAGAATAAACGTTAAGTTAGCATTTATGATTCTATTAATTACCAACTTTTATCTAACAGAAGCCAATTCATATTGAATTTGCAGGAACCTGTGGAGTTTAGTAACATTTAGTAGGATTCATGCTTTAACGACTACTAGATATTAGATACACTGCACGATGGTTATGCATAATATACCAGTCTATCGCGTTCTAAATTATGGAGCCAATCAAATTTGGTAAGCTTGTTGATTTGACAGCCAATAGAAAAACTAATAAACTATGGAAAATCTTATTCCAACATACATGCCATTTGAGGGTCTCCTTCCTCTAATAAAATTAGGATTTATAAAAGGTAAATAAGTATATAGGGGCAAACTTTTTTTGCCACCTATTAATTTAATTGCTTGAATGAGCAACACAAAGATTTGAAATGTTTTCCAAAATTTGAGTCTTGATGGAATTTTAGATTTAGACGACGATCTTTTGGTTTTCAGTGAACAAATGAAGGTAAAAATCATTTGATAACTTGTCAACCCATAGTTGGTTTCGTACCCCAAAATCCAGCACCACGCCGAGACTATGTTCGTCTCTTAATTCAGGAAAGAAGACCAACTTTAAGAATTCTCTGGTTCAAATTTGTCAAAGAGTTGCAATTTCTTTTTTAACATTTGTCATTTTAGAAGAGATTTCTGAAATTTTTTAACCAATCAAGTTTTCCTTACCTTTCATCTACTAAATTTGTTGTTTTCCAAATGTTACATGTATCAAATAAAATTTAACATTCGTCAAATGTGTACAATCATTAAATTTAGTAAAATGAATATGATTGCTTTTTTACGTAAAAAAATATCATTTGTATTATTTGAAATATTGACTAAGATAATTGATCATCAAAATAATTAAAATGGGCAAGAATTTCGAAATTAAATTTTAGAATTAATAACTAAAACATATGCCATATAATTTAGTTTTAAAAATAGGATAAGCATGCATACATATTCTGTCAATAATCCGGTGTGACATTTTTAGCTATTCAAAAAAGCTTTATTACTTGCAAATCAACTTTCGAATAAGATCAAACCGTATGATTCAAAACTTTCATGAATAAGAAAAAATGTTAAGAATTTAAATTTTGATTTTTCTTTGCTCTTTTCAAAAGATATTTTTCTTTTATATGAGAGGGGTTAGATTTTGTTTGGATGTATATGCATGTAATTGGCATTGTGCCGAGCAACCATCAAATCAATGGTCTCCTAATAAACATTAACAAGGTATTCGAAACTAATTGAGAAAATATTCAAGTATTCATCAATTAATCATTTTTACAGCATTTAAAATTAATATGAAAAAATTCATTCATCCAAAAGAAAGCATTCAAAATTTAATACAATAAAATATTGAGAGATTGTTTAAATATGTGAATGGTCGACATTAATAGACAGTGGAATCTATCAATGAACAAAACAAATAGCAAAATAAAAAGAGAAGCAAATAATGCTGAAGAAAAAACAAGACTATTGAGTAAATTTGATTGCCCTTGAACTCTTCCTTCTAAACCCACCAACCGAGTCAATTTAAGTGTCTTAATATAGGATTATTGTTGAAATTTAGTGTCTCCTCTTTTAATTTAAAACCCTCATATTTCATAAATGATATAACTTTATCTTAGAAGGTTTTATAAGTTTTAATCGAAGGACTCACAACTTTATTGTGATATTCACATATTACTTGTCAAGTATTACTATAATATGTTCTTATAGAGTCCTACCAAAGTAGTTGACATTAATGGAAAATGGTCGCTTCTTTAATTTTGTTACATATAAGATGAAAAATACATAGACTTAAAATATTTTCCAAACTTTGAACCTTGATGAAATTTTAGAAGTAAATGATGATCATTTGGTCTTTAATGAAATTGTTTTGCCTTTTTATTAAATTAAAAGAATGAATCACGTTCAATGAGAAAAAAGAACTTAAGAAAGAAGAAGAAGAAGACACACAAGGAAAGAATCACAACAAATTAGAGAGAGAGAGAGAAAGAATAACAACATTATGATATATTGCTCATTTTCATATTTGTTACACAACATTCTAATATAAAGAAGAATGAGTATTAAATAAACATGTGGTTGAGTTGTTCTACTAAGGTTTTATTTAAATAGTGCATCTTAGATATTGACTTAGTTAAGCTATGTTATCGTCTCATCCTATAACTTCTTCTTTGAATTTCCTGTGCCCATCGCTTTATCATAATTTTATTCCATAAAAATTCCTTCACCTTTAAGTTTCTTATCCATAAGGTTAACTTCTGGTAATCATTTCTAGAGTTCGAATAAGTATTCCCAGGTAACATTCTCACTTTAACCATTTGACCATTATACTAGCACTTAAATTACTGGCCTATTGTTCCTCTTGACTATTCTCTTTTCCAACACTGCCACTAGAGCATGTTTTGTAGTAGCAAGCATGGGTGGAAGTTTAGTAAAGATTCCTTCTTTCCTCGTGTGAGCCTTTTTAAGCTGGGACATATGAAAGATAAGATGTATGATTGTTCATTTTGATAATGCTAATTTGTAAGCTACCCTTTACACGCGCTTCAAAATCTTATAAAGACCATAATAAAATGGCAACAACTTGTGATTTATTCTCCTTTGTAGTGAATGATGCTCGTAAGGTTGTAACTTAAGTAGGATCTAATCACCCACTTCAAATTCCCTCTCTTATTATTCATCTATTGTTTCATTATGCTCTAGGTCATTTACAAATGAAACTTGGTTTTTGGGAGGGTTGTTTTCTTATCTCTCAATCCATGATCTATCATCACTATGTTGGAGTCGCCAATGAAATATGGAATATGAATAAATTGAGGGTACCTATATAAAACCTTAAATAGGGTGGATCATATAGTCGAACGGTAGGTAATACTATACCACTAGTATGCCAAGGGAACCCAATCATTCCACTTGTGAGGAGTATCTCCATAAAAACCATCTCAGGAAAGTTTCTAAATCTTGTTAACAATTTTTTTGCCCATCCACGTATGGGTGATAGGTTGTCAAGTGTCTCAAGCTTTTCCTTTTTAATTTAAATAATTCTTACTATATTTAACTCAGAAATGTCAAATCTCTATCACTTATAACGAATTCAGTCATCCCATGCAACTTAAAGATATGATTTATGAATAAATGAGCAATGTTCGTAGTTAATTATGGATGTTTAATAGGAATGAAATAAGAGTACTTAATAAACTAATCAACCACTACCAGAATTGTTGAGTTTCCTTTCGATATTGAAAGGCCCTTAATGAAATTCATACTAGGTTTCCTCTAGCTCCCTTCATAAATGGCTAATGGTTTTTATAATCCAAGATATATAGACATATCTTATTTGTTTTTCTAAAAAATAATCCATTTCTTAATATGATTTTGAATGTCTTTAGCTAGTCCCTTCTAATGGAATAAATTTCTTTTATCTTTTCTACGATTTCTACCATAGAGTGAACCTTTGCTACTTTATCATGAACCCATCTTAATCAATTTATTCTCGAGTTGAGTATCGAACATAACCGCTAACCTACCTTTCCAGTATAATAGTTTATTCCTCTATCCATACGCTCCAAACCTCTCCTCCTTTTTACTAGGTTTTTGATTGCATAGTAGAGTCCTCCACCTTGCTCCTTTTAATTTCTTCCATTAATCATGCTTGCACCTGTTAAGTTGTCATTTTTGCATATAAATCTTTTTAATGTGTTGAAATTATTATTCAAAATTAATGGACTTGTTTTTTAATTATTCTCATATGATTTTCAACACTTGAAAGATAAAATTGAATCAAAAAGATGCAACGAAAGTAAAGATAATTTGAATTCCCAACTATCAAAAAAATAATTGACTAAGTGTGGGCATGTGCAAGGACAAAGAATGCCTACAGAATCTGTTTTGCAATTAGATTCGATTCATCTAAGATTTTCATGATCTTGAGAATCAAATTGTTACCTTACTTATGGGGATCTACAACCTAAATATGGAGAAAAGAATATCTACTAAAGATTTAAAAAAAGGAGGGAAGAGGAGGACATCAAATAAGATAAAAGAAGACAATTATTACTGTTCACGTTATGCAAGATAAGAGTTTACATTTTCTGCAATAGTTTTACTAGAAGTTTTCGTATTTTTTAGAAAAAACTAGGGATCGAGATTTTATATTTGTCTATTCTTTTATTGGTTTTCACTTTCATTATGAGTAGCTAAATCTTTCTTCTTGGTTGAAGGGAACCGCATTATCATCTAGTATGTGTGAGATTTCTTTATAAAGTTCGTTTCATTGATGAATATTGAGTGTCTTCCAAATTG
>JANSVA010000217.1:39897284-39908709 GCA_025504915.1 Erythroxylum reticulatum | reverse complement strand
ATACCTGTGATATCTGTGATTCTGGTGATAGTTGCAGCTTCAGGAGTTGTTTATTTAATATTGGAAAAGAAAATTTGAAGAAGAGGTTAAGGACTGGGAGCTTGATTATAGGCCACATAGATTCAAGTACAGTGATTTGTATATTGCCACTAAAGGATTTAAAGAAAAAGAGTTTTTGGTGTCGGTGGATTTGGTATGGTTTATAAGGGTGTTATACCAAATTCTAATGTTAAGATTGCAGTGAAAAGGGTGTTTCATGAATCAAGACAAGGGATAAAGGAATTTGTAGAAGAAATTGTCAGTATTGGAAGGCTTCGTCACAGGAATTTGGTCTCACTGTTGGGTTACTATTGAGATAGAAAAGCTAGAGTAATGAATGAATATTCGGAATCACAATCCTGTGCTTAGGCTCTCTTATTTGTCAGTATTGCAAGGCTTCGTCACAGGAATTTGGTCTCACTATTGGGTTACTGTTGAGATAAAAAAGCTAGAGTAATGAAGATATTCTGAGTCACAATCTTGTGCTTAAGCTTTCTTATTATAAATTGACTTTTTAGAAGATAACTATTAACATTAATTGATCGAGAAATGTCGATATGGCAACTAATTTCCGATGGTAGAAATGAGTTCCGCTTGGAGAAATGTGGCAAAATTGTCCTTAATGAGGAAAAATCCAATGCAGAACAAATCCCCTCTTCATACACTAGTAACTGCTTGCCTTCCATAACCGATCTTTTTCTTTAAGATTTTTAGTATTATCCGAACTACCTCTCTTTCTTTATTATATATATCTCGTTTCCTATTATAAATCTTTTATATATATGATCATTTGATTATATATACTAAATATTGTGTTAAGCTTTCTTGAATCTTCAAGAGAACATAGATGGAAATGTAGGCAATGGCGATGTCATGCTGGCCCGTAAAGGATTAGAGAAATCAGTTGTTTTGGAAAATTTATCAATTCCAATCACTAGGTCTGTTCAATCAGGTATGCATGTGTTCCAATTTGGGTTCGTTATATGATTTCACTAAGCTAGCTATCTTAGTTCTATACTAATTGTGTCTTAGGTGAAATGCATTGTTCTAACAATTCATCTAATTCAGTGATCCATATTAAATATAGAGATTCGTTCACTGTATTTTCTACTAGTTTAGTTACTGCCAAGAAATTATTGGAAGATGGTGTCAATAACCCAACACCTAAGGAAAAATCTTTGACTTTTTGAATTGATACCTTCAAACTTGCAAGGACCCTTCTTAGAAATTCAAACATAAGGAACTCATGTACCTTTACTGACTCTCATGTTACTTGGAATCCAAAAACAATTATTTCATTTCCTTTTCGATGGAATCAATGTACAACTTTATTTATTGTTCTGTTTGTAAGAATTTTAGAAACAACCTCTTTACTAATTAAGGGTAAGATTGCATACTATTGGACCTCCCCAGACCTCACATATTAACGGGATTCACACTAGGTGTTATTATTATTATTGTTGTTGTACATTTGTAAAAATTGTTAAACTTCTAATTAAAATCTTTTACTACTTACTATATATCATTATATTATATTGCTATCATTTCCAACATTTTATAAATTATTATTTTATTGTTAATAAATATTAATAATTAAAAATAGTAATTAACTTAAATTTATGACATTTTTATCCTATTAAAATTAAAATTTTGGGTATGATTATCTTTTTATGTCCAAAATATAGTTACTTTCAAATTTTAAATTACCTATCGTGTGTTTTTTAACGATATGTTTAAAACAGTAAAAACAACTTGGCAATGATTGATAGCTTAAATAGGATTATATTATAATTTACCTTAATTGGGATTATTATGTACACTTAGCATTAATAAACTTTCTTACAAATATTACTAATTTTAAGAATACTATCGCATACAAAAATTCATCATAATTTTCCAAATAAGTTATCAAATTATTTAAAAACACTCGTATCGTACTCAACCTCCAGCGACGACTTACAAAATCATCCTCAAATGTTATCCTATTGGTGATGAATTCCAAAATGGTCCTAAAAAGTCGCTCATTCTGTGACGCTTCTCAAAAATCGTTGCACGTTTATCAAAACAAGTGTGAAGATTTAGATAATTGTCATAAAATGACAATATATGGGAGACGAAAAAGTTCCCTGTCACTATTTGTAGGCGCCATTTGCGATGATTCATTGTAATCGAAACAAAAATATTGATTTCCCATTACTACTTGAGACGATATCAACATTAGTCATTATTTAAAGGCTGCTATATTCACGACAAAAATCTGTAACCGTCGCAAAAATTTGCTCCTATTGTGATGATTTCCCTTAATCGTCCTGAAATATGTTCATTACCGATAGTTTTCTTTAGCGTAGTACTTTGGCCAATAAATTTAGAATTCTTCGTGAATAGATGTCATGTAGTGACGTTTTCTATTTTGCGGCCAAAGAAAACGAGGCCAAAAGTCCCTTCTGTTGTAGTGTGGGCGCAAAAAATTTAGTTATAATTCGATTGCCATTAATATGAGATAGATAACCTTAAAGTAATGTTTAATCAATTTATGTAATCAAAGGAATGGCTGCATCAGAAAATACCAAGCTTACTGTTGATACAACAACAATTGATAGACTAGGTCAAGGGTTTTTATAATAGTTCTAATGGCTGAAAGAAGGATAATGATGTTGAAGAAAAAAGGGGCTTGGGAGCAACTTGAATTTTAACATGAGCACTGTCGTGATCATACAAATCCGATACGTCTTTTGTTTTTCTTCGCTTGTATTAGGTAGGTTCAAACACAGGTATATGAAGGTTGCTGTCGAGCTCTTTAACAAAAGGAAAACTGGGGATGGAGTTAATGCTAGGATGTAAATGATTATGATCTATGGGTGGTGCAAAATTGGTAGGATCGACATGATAGAGAGGTTCTTGAAGGAAATATGTGAGAAAGGGATCGAACCCAATCTTATGCGAGTTTTGTTTAGAAACTCAACGTCGCCTCTTCTTTAAATGCAATTACCTAGAGGGGATATGGGAAAGATTCACAGATCTGGAGTATATACAGAAGCCAAACTGTAACTTTGAAGTAATGACGCAACGGATGAGTGAACAAAGGAGCATATTTAAAGGGGACTTATGTTTTATAAAATAAGTATAGGAATGTGCATATATAAGCTATGGATGGAGAGAAATTCCAGGTGCTTTCAAGTTATTGAGGGACATTGTATAAAAAAAAAAACATTATCAGAGATATGAGGGAGCGCTGCACCCAAACTTTAAGTTTAAGAGGAATATAAGGTTTCCAAAGAAGGTGATCGACGATATACACCAAAGAAGAAAAAGTTGCTGGGGTTAAATTATCTTTAAGTTAATAGGTTAATTAGTTAATTTAAGTAGGTCCTATACTTTTAAATATTAATTTAAGTGTACAAGTCTCACACTGTCAATTCAGATTCACATGACTATATAGGACCCACATTAACTTTAAAAATATTATAAACATATGCCAGGTTAGCACAACGTTACATTGCCGTCAAGTTGTCTATTAACTTAGAATTGAAGTTTAATGTTTATCTAATGATAAGGTTTAATTTGTATTCATTGAAATATTATGGTTAAATTTGTCAATGGATGTAAACCTTAGGTTTCAATGTGCCCTTTTTGCCTATAACAATGTATACTTACAAGCAACATTAAGTGGATACATCACTATTAGGAAGAAGGACCAAAATAATAACATTACATGATGAGTTCATAGGTTTCAAAAACTTCCCACATGAAAATCTTTTCATAAATCATTGGCAAAGTCATTTCATCAAACATCAATATAGTTCATGTAGCAACGTATAACAATTTCGCAAATCATTTAAGAATAATAGATGCAACACTTATGATGCAATTGAAATCAGTAAACTTCTTTGATTTAAAGAAAAACAGTAGTGACTTATTTACTCTATTATAAACATATACCCACTTTAATTTTCTTGCTTATAGACTTGCTGAAAAATGCTTCTTCTCTTATTTCTCTTGCCTCTCTTAATCCCTTGCTTCTTTTATCTTTTTTGATTTCCTTGATTTTTCAACAAGTGAAGAGATCCTTAGTTTAAATGGAAGCTCTTCTCTTTCTCTAACTTTTTCCCTTTTTGAACAACTTCAAAATCTCTCTTAAAGGCTTAGAAAATTGAAACCTTAGCTTGTTTTCTCTTCTTTCTCTCTCTCTTCTCTTTTTTGTGCGTCTCTCTCTTCTCTTTTTCTTTCATCCACGTATCCAGCTTCTTTTGAATTGCAAGACAATAAATCTTCTCCCATTTTGTACCCTTAACGATTGCACAATGTCCATTTTACCCTTCCTTATATGTCTTATGTTCTTTATCCTTAAGTACCTTGCCAAAAACACCTTTGAACATTCTTGTAACCTTAACAATTTAAATCAATCAACCCATATCATATAAGCTTTCTAACATCAACATAATAATTAACTCTACAAACTTTCATAAAGATCTTATAATTGATGTAACTCATACTTATTCAAAAAAAATTTTTTGGGCTAACAGTTACCACTTAAAAACTTTGGTGTTATTTCTTTTACACTACTTACATATTTCGATGTTATAATCCACTCCTACAAATTCTTCAAGCTTAAGGAAAAATTATTATGAAGCACTTTATTTGTTTGTATGTTTTTCCTAACAACTGGTATCAGAACCATTGGTTTTCTTTTTGGTTTATTGTGTTTGATTGAACTATGGAGGCAAATTATGGTAAGATGGTTATTTTGAATTGGACCAATTACCACAAATGGAGAGGAAAGATGAAGGATCTACTTTTTGTGAAAAAGCTACATTTGCCAGTGTTCGTTATGCAAAAACCCAAGACAAAATCTGATGAAGAATGGGCATTTGAGCACGAGATGGTTTGTGGCTTTATTCAACAACGAGTAGATGACAACGTCTTAAATCATATTTCTCATATACACATGCTAGAACCATAGAAGAAAAGCTTGAGACCATGTATGTTTCGAGGACTGGAAATAATAACTTGTTCTTTCTTGATCAAGCTATGAGTTTGAAATACAAGGAAGGTAGTTCTATATCTGATCATCTGAACGAGTTTTAGGGATATTTTGATCAGTTTTCTAGCATAGGTATTCGATTTGAAGATGAGATAATGGGACTTTTGCTATTATGCACTTTACTTGGTTCTTGGGAAAATCTTCGAGTCACTTTGACTAGTTCTGCTCTTGTTACATTGGAATTAGTGAAGTCTGTCATTTTGAATGAAGAAGTTAGAAGACGAACACAAGAGGCATCTACTTCTCAATCACATGTCTTAATTACAAAAAGTAGTGGGACGAGCAAGGAGAGGAATCAGGGACGTAATAGAGGATAGAGTAGAGATAAGTCCAAGTGCAGACATAAGGATATAGAGTGTCATCATTACGGTAAGAAAGGTTATATTAAGAAATACTGTTTCAAGTTGAAACGAGAGAAAGGCAAGCAGTAAAAGAATGAAGAAGATAATGCTGATAGTGTTTCTATCAGATCTAATGGCAGTTGTGGATGATTATTTGGTCAATATCTCTTCTGATGAGACTACTTGGTGTGCCGACAGTGGTGCCGCTTATCACGTGACCCCACACAGGGAGTTTTTCACTTCCTACACTCCTGTTTGTAATGGGACTTTGACAACAGCTAACAATGGTAAATCAAAGAGTGTCGGCATAGGTATTGTTGTTCTGGGAACTAATCTGGGGGTGAAGCTGGTCCTGAATAATGTCAGACACAATCTTCATATACTGTTAAATCTGATTTCCCCTGGTGTGCTTGACGATGAAGGCCACTGCAACAAATTTGAAGGAGGAAAGTGGAAACTCAATAAAGGTTCCTTAGCTTTCACGTTTGTATTGGACCAAGGCTATTGTTTCTGTCAAATATTGTTGTTAGTGATGAATTATCAGAGTTATGGCACAAGAGGCTCAGTTACATCAGTGAGAAGGGGCTTAATAAACTAGCCAAGAATAATGTGATCTTTAGTTTGAAAGATGTCACACTGGATAAATGTTCTAATTGCTTAGCTAGAAAGAAAAATATAGCGTCCTTTAAGAGCCAATCTCCTTCTAGGAAGTCAGAGGTACTTCAATTAATTCATTCAGATCTTTGTGGCCCTATGAAAACTATGTCGCATAGTGGTCGTTTATTACCTTTATTAACGATCATTCTAGAAAGCTTTGGGTTTATCCTTTAAAAAGGGAAAGACCAAGTTCTTGGTATTTTTAAAGAGTTTCAGGCTTCTGTTGAAAGAGAAATAGAGAAGAAACTAGAGTGTATTCGCATTGAAAATGGTGGCAAATACTACAAACCTTTTGATGCTTACTGTAAAGAGAAAGGTATACAACACCAGAAGATGCCTCCGAAGACTCCTCGATTGAATGGTTTAGCAGAGAGGATGAATAGGGCTTTTGTAGAGAGAGTACATTGTTTGCTTTCTTAAGCAAAGTTATCCCAATCCTTTTGGGTGGAGGCTTTATTGACTGTTGCACATGTTATCAATTTATCTCCCGCTTATGCTTTATAGGGTGATGTCCTGATAGAGTGTGGTACAAGAACAATGTTTCTTAAGACCATTTATGTGTCTTTGGATGTAAAGCCTTTGTACATGTGCCTAAAGATGAGAGGTATAAATTAGAAGACAAGAGGCGACAATGTATCTTCATTGGCTATGGTCTTGATGAGTTTGGCTATAGATTTTATGATCTAGCTAAAAAGAAGCTTATTAGAAGCCGTGATGTGGTTTTCATGGAAGATCAGACCATTGAAGACATTGGAAAGGAAGAGAAGATGCAATCTTTTGACAAAGTTGGTTTGATCAATCTTGATCCAATTTGAGAGACAGATACACCTAATAATGATGAGTATGATTTGCAAAATAACCTTCTAGGTGATGATATTGTTCATTAGGATGCTACAGAAAGCTTAGATGCTCCTGCCATTGAAGAGCCTGTTATTCTTCCTATAAGATCTAACAAGAAACAAGTTCCACTAATCGTTATCCAGATGATGAGTATGCCCTTCTTACTGATGCTAGAGAACCAGAGTCTTTTGAAGAAGCTATGAAAATGAGGAAAAAGATAAATGGAATGCATCCACAGATGATGAATGGCAGTCTTTACTCTAGATAACCGTACATTTAAGTTGGTAAAGTTGCTCAAAGGTAAGAGAACTTTGCAAAATCGTTGGATTTTCAGGGAAAAGAATGAAGATTCCATGATACAATACAAAGTCAGATTAATTGTTAAAGGGTTCGGTCAGAAAAAAGGGACCGACTTTGATGAAATTTTTTCACCAGTTGTGAAAAGATACTCTATTCGTGATGTTCTGGGTTTAACCTTAAATCTTGATTTAGAAGTTAAGCAGATGGATATCAAAACTACTTTTCTTCACGGTGATTTAGAGGAAGAGGTTTATATGGAGCAGCCAGAGGGTTATATGGTGAAGGGTAAAGAAGACTGTCTATATATTGAAGAAAAGTTTGTATGGTTTAAAGCAAGCTCCAAGACAATGGTATAAGAAGTTTAAGTCTGTAATGATCCAGGCAGGGTTACAAAAGACTACTTCCGATCATTTTGCTTTCATAAAGAAGTTTTCAGATAATGACTTCATCATTTTATTGCTCTATGTTGACGATATGTTGATTGTTGGTCAAAATTTCTCTAGGATCAACATTTTAAAGGAGCTTAGCAAGTCTTTTGCGATGAAAGACTTAGGACCGGAAAAAAGTCTTCTTGGCATGCAGATTACTCGTAAAAGAGATGCCAAAAAGTTATGGCTATCACAGGAGAAGTATATCAAAAAGGTACTTCAACGTTTTCATATAAATAAGGAAAAAGTTATAAGTGCTCCTCTCGCATCACATTTTAAACTAAGTAGTAATCAGTGTCCTTCAACTGATAAAGAGAACGAAGATATGCAACATGTTCCTTATGCATCAGCAATAGGGAGTTTGAGTATGTTTGATGTATGCAATGATTTGCACGGGACCTGATATAGCTCATATTGTCAGTGTGGTTAGTTGTTTTCAGTCCAATCTGGGTAGAGAACATTGGAATGCAGTGAAGTGGGTATTGAGATATCTCTGTGGAATGTCTAGTTTAAGATTATGTTTTGGAATTGGAAAAACCGAACTTTATGGTTATACTGATTCAGACATGGCTGGGGATATTGACTCTAGAAAATCTACTTCAGGCTATATGATCACTTTTACAGGAGGAGCTGTGGCATGGCAATCTAAATTATAAAAATGTGTTGCTTTATCTACTACTGAAGCTGAGTTTATTGCTATAATTGAAGCTTATAAAGAGTTACTTTGGATAAAGAAGTTTGTCCACGAACTCGGTTTTACACAAGAGAGGTATGTCTTACTTTGTAATAGCATGGAGCTATTCATTTAAGCAAGAATTCGACATTTCATGGTAGATCAAAACATATTGATGTGTGTTACCATTGGATCCATGATATTTTGGAGTCTAAACTATTATGGTTGGAGAAGATTCACACAGATGACAATGGTGCGGACATGTTCATGAAGATTCTACCGAGGGGGAAGTTTGAAGTTTGTCGATCGATTGCTGGTTTAGAAATTAACTCCATTTGATTTGGAGGGGGAGTTTGTTATGGGTCCAAATAAAATGAAGCCCATAATAATTTTAAGCCCAGTTAGCTTTATCCCACATTGAATAAATACAATTTGATGGGTGTATCTCATGTATATAATAAATACATGAGTTATGCCACACTTTGAAGACACACCACAAAAAGAAAAATAACACCACCACCAGGCTATTGCAATTTGGTCCTATTGTCTCTCATTTGGACTAATTGCAGTTCAGTACTTTTGAAGGCTGAGACAAGGATTGGGCTTTCTTCCATATGAGATTGGACAGCTATACCGCGTAACCTTCTTTTGTTTGTTCGCGGTATTCGTCTAGTTTATTCTAGATTTTGGTGCCTTTTGTTATCTTTTGCGCTGTTTTTGATTGTGTACTTTGTATCCTTTCTTCTGTTTTGAGATATATTTTGGATGTGATTTTCAATTCTTAAAAGGAGTAAGGGCCGTTGTGTTACCTGCGTATTGTATGGATACATTTAGTGTACTCGTTGATTATAATGGAGATATTTTAGGACTACAGTCCGCCGTGGATGTTGCCTCTCGTCATTTGAGAGGCTGTTATCACATAAAAATTCTGGTGTTAATTCTTTTACATTACTTACATGTTTCAACGTTATAATCTACTCCTACAAATTCTTCAAGCTCAAGGAAAAATTATTACGCTTCTGCTTTATTTGTTCGTAAGTTTTTCCTAACATGTTCTTCTGTGTAGGCCTCAGTATTGGGCACTTGATTAAACTTTGACTAGGTCCAGAGAGTTTTTGTCAGCCTACTTCTTTTGAAGTCACATAATTGTAAATAGAGATAGTGACGAATCAGGATTATTATTACATGGAACCATTTACCATCCTTACCTGTGTACTGATTCATGCACTGTGATAAAGAGAGAGGAATTGTGTTGTACTGTCTAAGATTAAATTCTGAAAGCTGTAATGACATAGACGTAAAGAAGAGGAAGACCTGTGTCAAACAAGACATGTGCCATAGACAAGTTGCTCAAAACAGCATTATACATGGCGCAAGTGTTGCTGGTATTTATAGTCATTACAGTTGTCTAAAATACCTTTAGAGACTAATAAATAGTTTAGATATTATTACTCTTAATAGTTATGGCTAGCAACATTGAATTTTATTGACTTTTCTTGAAATTCGATTTTTATTTTAAAAATAATAACTTATTTTTATAATATTATTTAATTATTATATTAATCTTTCTATTTTATTTTATTTATCTATAATTTTAAAATAGCATATTATAATTTAATAATTTTAATATGACATTATTTTGATATCGCTAATTAAAACAAAGTTGTTTTGAACTATAAATTTAAAATTTTATAAATTAAAATGATATCGTCTTAATAATATTAAAATGACATCATTAAACCTTTCAAGTGAACTTTCCAATTCAAGCTTATTTTAAATTTTGATTAACTTAGAATCAAGTTGAAATTGTTATTTTTAAAATAACTTTTTTTGTTAGATATATTAAAAAATCACCTATTATCATTAGACTAGTCTTAATCAAGTTGAAATTGCAGAGTGATTATTTGGATTACATTCAATTCACAAAATAGCTAATCGATCTTCTATTTAATATTATGATGTCTTATTCTGTCTCATAAATTTCAGTCATTTATTTATGTGGGTCTCACATTTATTTATGCGGGATCCACGCAGTACTCACATAAATAAATGGCCGAAATTGAAGGGACAAAATAAAATTTATAAAATTGGACAGAGTATCTGGACTCTCATGCAACCATCGGACCACCCTACACAAGTTTGACCAATATAATTTATTTTCAGAACTTTTATAGAATTTATTATTAAAATATGAATAGTTTATACGTATCTTGTTCATAATTAATTACAAAATAATTTTATTAAAATAATTAAAAGATTCATTATATTTTTTTAGTACTATAAGATATTTTTAAAAGCAATTTAAAATAATAAAAATAGTATAAGATGTATTGTAATCATAAACATGTGATAAGCAAAAGAATTTATGAAATTGGACAGCTTTTGACATTAAATTCCATCCCTCAGCCAGAAATGTCAACCGGTTTTGTTTTTATATTCAGGGATATTCTCCATCCGTTTATGTACAGTTAAGAGCTTGCAAACCTTAAACTTGTATCACATAACTGGCTTTTAGAACTTTTCTAGTGGCTGGAAGAGATTGGCTATGTTGTCCAAGCTTTTAATTCTTCTGGTGTCGCTCATTACCTTGGTGGCTGCTGCTCAGGACCTCAGTTTCATCTATAATGGCTTCAAGTCATCAGCCAATCTAAGCCTTGATGGTATAGCTAGTTTCACCTCCAATGGCCTTTTGATGCTCACCAATAAAACCAAGCAAGAGCAAGGTCACGCTTTTTATCAAAAACCAGTAACCTTCAAGACCTCTTCTAACAGTTCTGCTTTCTCTTTCTCGACCTCTTTTGTGTTTGGTATTGTATCCGAATATCGTAACCTCGCTGCTCATGGACTTGCTTTTGTAATCGCTCCTACTAGAGGCCTACCAGGTTCTCTTCCAAGCCAGTTTCTTGGTTTGTTCAACCTGACAAACAATGGCAAAGAGAGCAACCATGTTTTTGCTGTGGAGCTTGACACAGTCGATGGCTGGGAGTTCAATGATATTAACGACAACCACGTTGGGTTCGATATAAATGGTCTAAGATCTGTTAAATCGACTCCGGCAGGTTATTATGCTGATCATGGAGGTAAGTTCACGAACTTGAGTCTTATC